>JAZKJV010000821.1:605184-1012279 GCA_037367405.1 Ottelia alismoides | reverse complement strand
TGTAAGGGTTAAACAAGTTTACAGGGTCGAGGGAGGAATTACAATGTTTCAAAGGTTGTAGCGGTAATTGCAAAAGATTCCAAGGTCTGCCGGGTAAAAATCCCAAATTATAAAGATAAAAACACCGAAAGAAATATATAAAAATGTATGAGAATGCATCCGTTCGTATTCATCAGAATTCTAACTATCTAACCCAAGTTGAAGAACCAGTGTATGCACCCCTCCTGTCATAACATACCCCAACAAGACGGGGGTCTCGCAAGATTTTATTTCTATTCGGATATATGGATCTGTCTGTATGAGAATAGTGCATGACCTCCCCTTGAATTCTATCTTGTTTGTCATTCTCGACTTATTGCATAGCCTATTGTGTAACAACTCCTTAAAATTAAGTTTACAAGTAATGCTTTAAATGATATTAGCGGATTTGTATGTTTAAGGGTATAACTTAAGAGTTTTTGACATAATTGGACACGTTTAATGGTAAATATGAACATGAAAGTGGCCAAATTTAAGCATTCATCTTGTACATTATATCCTAAACAACTAGACTTTTATAAACATATGAAATTACTAATAGGATAAATGATTAACATAAAAAATAATTTGAAAATAAAAAAAATGCCTCAGGGACCACCTCTCCTCCGCCTCGACCAACTGAGGCATTCGCCTCTCAGAGGCCCCCTAAGGCAGTCGTTTTGGGGCGGTTTTACGCCTCGAGGCGCTTTTTTGAACCATGAAAATGACAAGGCTTAACAACTAATAAAGTCATACTTTTAATTAATATCTTAGATACTTTTAAAAAAAATATTTTGTATCCATTGTAATGTTTACCTTCTAGTTCAAGCATTGCAAAGTTATCCTTGTTATTAGTGTATACCAAGGTGAAAATAAATGATAACTAAAGAAATATATTGCAATCGACACTTATGCCTCATGCCACACCACTTCCTCGAGAAATTAGGTTTCCACCTTTCCTAGAGGCTGGTTTTTAAAAAATATGCTTGGAAAAAGTTTTTACATTGTTGGAGTATTTGGTTGTGCGCCATATGAGTTGTAGGAGGGTAAATGGATCCTGGAGAGATCCATTTACCCCATCCACATGTTTAGTCTCACATCTACCAGTGGTGGGACTTGGTGGCTCTGTGGAGGCTATATAAGGAGCCTCAGACCTCCTGTAACCATTGAGAATGTGCAATAGACACACCAGCCCTCTGAGGCATTCTCTTGTGGTTTCATCCCGCTCCTTAGGGAGTAGGGTTCCATGTTAAATCCCGATGTTCTTATTTTCTTTATCTTTGTCCATGTTTCGCTTCTGCGTGTTTATTTTCTAGCATGGTATCAGAGCGGGTTCGATTTTCGAGGAGTTTTATATTCTTTATTTTTTGAATTCGAGATTCGATATATTGTTCATTGTTCTTGAAGATCGTTATTATGTTCAAGATTTAATTTTTGGGTTCATGAAACCCTCATCCAACAAGCAGTGCTGATTTGATCTGAAGTTTATTCATTATTTCTGTTCTTCGTGATCTATTCTGAGTTCAAAGGAAGATGAAGTTCATCTAGGGTTTTTTTAAAACCCTATTCTACGTCAACATGAAGATGAGCCAAAGCAACATGCGTTGTTCCACAAGAGGCGGTGTTCAAGATCCCTCGTGCGTGCTACAGGCCAGGATATTCTTCAGCAGGCCGCGAACTTCTCTCCTCGTGTGATGCATCTCTCCATGCGAGGATATTCTTCAGATGCATCAATCGATCTGGTCCAGCCCACGTGACGAATCTCCAAACCCCAGTCGCAAAGGCGGCGCATTTCTCACGCGTCATCCAGACCATACGATACAAGCTTGAAGTGGCTTCAGACGTGTCGCCGGGGGTCTTCCAACAATCCAGACTCGTCAAGGGGGTTTTCAGTCTCATCGCCCAGGCACACCTCGCGGGCTCCAGTGGCAAGGTCGACGCCGCCCATCGAGCCGCCTCTCCCTCCAACCCATATGGTCTAGGCGATGGGCGAAACCAGACCTGCGGCCCTAGCTGCTTCTCTGGTGGCGCTTCTCAAGCCCAGCGGCGCTTCTCGCGCATCTCTCCCGCAACTCTCAGCAGCAGCAAGCGGTGCAGACCTCGCTCAAGGCGACGCCATTTTCTCCAAGCCTTGGTGGCAGCGACAACACCAGCAACCCCTCCCCCCCCCCCCAGGTCGATGGCGGCGCGCATCTCTGGAAGAGCCCCATTGGGGCGGCGACATCAAAGAGGATAGGGTTCACTGGAACCCTACGGTGCACGGTTTCTGCAAGGGACCCGAACGTGGGCCCGATGGCCTAGTTTATAAAAATAATTGTAAGGTTGGGTCAGGCCGTGTATAATTTTTTTCAGTGGGGGTTGGGTTCAAGAGCCCCAATAAAGACGTATGACATTAGTGTTTTGAAAAAAAAAAGGAAAAGAAAGAAGGCGCGTACAAATACAAAAGTTGTACGCATTAAAAAAAGAGAAGAAGAAGAGGCGCATACAATTAGAAAATTAAAAGTTGTACGCAATTTAAAGAAAATGTTTTGAAAAAAAGGGGGATGTGTACATAAAAAAAACCGTACGCAACAGTTTTAAAAAACAAAAAAAAGGAAAATGAATAAGCGTTTAAGAAAAAAACTTAAAACAACCAAATGTTATTCATGATTTGAAAAGCCGAAAATGTGACGGCTTAGTTTGTTTTGTATCCCCATCTTTGGTGTCTTCTCCCAACTTGATCGATGTCTATGTTTTTCGACAAGTATGGAAGAAAGGGGGTATATGTAGAGTCACATGTCTTCTCCATGTTGCAGATTTATCAGACCAATCATATTGTTCACAATTTACAGTTTCTCAGATGTTCAGACTCAACAATTATGGCTTCTGAGTCAGTTTCAGGCACACACATGGATGCGGTTTTCTTTTCAGATGTGCACATGTATGCCATCATTTGTTCATGGTCCCCATCATTCTTCTTGTTGTTTCGGCCAAAGTTTTCATGTGAGCCATAGGGACTCCAGAGTAGAGGATCATTCCCTATGCCATGTTGGCAAGGGTTTTCATGTGGTATCATAGGTACTCCAGAGTAGTGTACCATTCTCTGTGCCAGATGGGAGAGACTCAGTTCTCCGACGAGGAAACTTCTTTCAGACTCCATTCTCCAGCGACCGTGGACTCCGACGAGGATTGCACTTCCACAGGCTTTTCAGTTTGACCCTTTTTCAGAGATGGAGCAGTTGCCCACATTATTGTGGCGGGCCAGAGTACTCCGACGAGGAAGCTCATTTTCAATCGCAGTGACTCTGACAGGCGTAGTTCAGAGCACATGCTCTTCGACGAGGAGATTCAGCAGACTCACACTCCAGCTCGTTCGTCCTCATCACCTGCACGGCATGAGAAGCAACGTCCTCGACAGCAGCAATTGTGCGCGTTGAGTTGATATTGTCCGTAGTATCCTGTTGCATTCAGTTGAGTTTCTTTCTGTTTGTCCAAGCTGAGCATTACATGCTCCAGCTTGAGAGGGAGTGTTGGAGTGTTTGGTTGTGCGTCATATGAGTTGTAGGAGGGTAAATGGATCCAGGAGAGATCCACTTATCCCATCCACATGTTTAATCTCACATTTACCAGTGGTGGGACTTGGAGGCTCTGTGGAGGCTATATAAGGAGCCCCAGACCTCCTATAATCATTGAGAAAGTGCAATAGACACACCAGCCCTCTGAGGCATTCTCTTGTGGTTTCATCCCGCTCCTTAGGGAGTAGGGTTCCACGTTAAATCCCGTTATTCTTATTTTCTTTATCTTTTTCCGTGTTTAATTTCCACATGTTTATTTTCTAACATACATCTTTTTTTTTTGACACTCCAACAAGGGGGACACACCCGTAGGTGTTCGCCCCATTTTATTAAAGAGGGGAATAAGAAGTACTTACAGAGGGAGCAGAAAAGGAGAAATAGGGGGGGGCCGATATCCACAATGATACCAAACGCCCCATTACAGAAAGGCCCTAGCCAGATAACCAGTCCAAACAAAAGCGATTCGCGTCAATACAAATATTTTCTAAATAGAAATATTTTCTAACATACATCTTAGAGAATACATACATACCAATCGAAGTCCAAGTAATGATATAAATTTTTCCATATTTTATTTTGAAGAATTTACTATAATATGGTTGTGTCCATTAAGAGATTCGGCATATAAGATCAATCTTGTACCTTGGGCAACATTATGTGCTACCAAATTCTTATGAGACCAGATGAACATAATAAGAGCATTGGCAAGTTGATAGCTGATTAAGAAAGGCTTCTTCTGTGAGAGTTTAATAACTTAGTATATATCACCCTTCTAACTCAAGACAAACAAGTCTAGGAGAATGAGTATTAACAGCCAAGCCATCATTAAATCATTATAAAGCACGTGTTCTCTATTCCCCAACATAATAGCATGCACTCTTTCAAAGAAAAACATAATAACATGCTCGACTTGCTTAATGGATCTAGTGTCTCATTCAAGCCCTATGCACTGTGAATACCATCAAATCTTATTTACTTCCAACAACAAATAGAATTTTGCAATCAAGACACAAGAAGATTTATAGAGTAATGGCTAGTTATGCCCTTTGGAACATAAAATTATGAGCATTTAACAAGCCCTTGGTTTGAATAGATGAAATAGCAACTCCTAAATCCTTAACGAAGAAGAAATCATTGATAAGCATCAAATTGTTTTAAATAAACAATGCATAAAATCTATCGATATTTCTCCCATATAGAGAAAATGAATAGTTGGTGTTGTTTATGTCAAATATGGAATAACCAAAATCAGCCCTAGCTTTTTTCTTATCAATGATGAAAATCATATCATCCAACTGATTCTTATATCTTTAACCTCCACAACATCAAACCACAACCTAAAATAAAGGACACTTGCTTCTATAAAAAAAACTAGTACATACCATAAATGAAACAAGAAATTTAGGAAGATTTATAATTTAAATATATAATATTAGAGGATCTACAATCTTCATTAATGTAACTTGAGGACCAGCAACTATACAAATATGCTACAGATTGGCTTATTAGTTAATGTCTTTAGTTATTCTAGCTAGTAGTATATCTTGAAGAATTATAATACACAAATATAGTAATTTTCTTATAAGGGATTAAACATTGTATACTTAAACTTCCCGACTTCTCAAAGATTTTTGAGGTGGATTGTGACACTACATATTGACATTGGAATTAGCCTTCTATAATGATCATTTGAACTATGTCTGAAGTCGTTATTCAACCTACGATGAGGAAAATCATGTCAGTTTTCAATATCCATGTCCGAATGAGCATGTTCTTCAACTCAATTGTGAGTGGTACAAGATACAAACTCGCATAAAAGCTTTACTGTTGAAACAAGCATAGGGAGCATAAAACTAGGACTACAAGCAAAGTAGTCGCCACTCCACTGGACTCTGATATAATCAGGGAACAATATCAAGGCAATCCAGACTCGAGCACATATTGAAGAAACGATCCTCTAGATGGAAACATGTCTTCCTCCAGCTTCATTATCAGCAATGGTTTCCTGTTCGAAGGCACAAAAACATGTACCTACGCAATGTCCATGAAGATACCTCCTGAGAAAGTTAAGCTATGGAGAACCAGCAGAAATTTCAGCCAGAGATAAGACTTCGGATATTTTGCGTGGAAGATTTCACTGGCAAATGAAGGACAGTGTAGAGAAATACGTCCAGCATCACCAAAACTGTGGAAAGTTTTAAGAATATCAACCACAACACTGATCTGTGAACTCCTTTGGCTCTATCGGTGCACAAACGGGAGGATTTAGTTTGCAAGATACTTTAATTCGAATCACGATCGGCACACACCAGGGTCTCTACTTAGCACTCAATTACACTGCAATGTCGTGAATCTCTCTGTGTAGCCAACACAGATGCGTATGGAGTTGAGAGGAAGCAGATCTGAGCGGGACTCGTGATTCTCAGATCCGGAAGGTTGCAGGGGGAGATCTGAAGTCGAGAAAGGGGGGGAGACGGAGGATACCTTTCCTGGCCGGCGGTGTCCCAAATCTGGGCCTTGATGACCTTGTCGTCGACGCGGATGCTGCGGGTGGCGAACTCGACGCCGATGGTGGACTTGGACTCGAGGCTGAACTCGTTGCGGGTGAAGCGGGAGAGGAGGTTGGTCTTGCCCACCCCGGAGTCCCCCACCAGCACCACCTTGAACAGGTAGTCGTAGTCGTCGTCCGCCCGGTATGCCATTTTTGGCAAATCCTCTCTCTCTCTCTCTCTCTCTCTCCACCTCTCACTGTGGGACTGAGACTGGAGAGGAAGACGGGACGACCCCCACCCACTCAGCTCACCTTGAGTCCTAGAAGGGCTTCTGCAGACAATCCCCCCAATCCGAACTGGAGGACAGCAAGTTGCTGCAAGAACTTTCTTAGGTGTTGCATGCCTGTCATACAAATCTTTAGGTTTTGTTCCGTTTTATTTTATTGAACTTTATTGAACTTTTGGTGTTTATTTTATTTGATTTTTTTTAAGAGGAAAGGGAGCATACCTTACGAAATATGTAGCATTATCTACTTCATATTTATTTTTTGTCAATTTTTTATTTTTTTTAAAAATACAACTATGGATTTTCATTATTATATCTCTGTAATATGTCATTCCGATTTTATCAGAAACAAATACTCATATACCTTCCATATATACCAAATAATTTTAACGATCTTAGAACTGATGTAATCAATCTATTATGAATGAAGGGTCTAGGAGTCTCTATTATGACAATCAATGGTTATGTCTTTCAAAGAAAATGACCGAAGTGGGTATAAACTAGGTAAGTTTGCGTAACATTAAGCAGGCTCCCTTTCCTTTTTAAAAATATGTTTATCCTTTTAAACAATTTGCATCAATATCGGTCGGGTTAATCGGTTCTTGTGGTTCGGTTCGACCACCGGTTCAATTTACTATTTGCATCTAGTTAAACTAGATTCAATGAATTTGAACTATTAAACCATATATCAAATTTGAATTTATTTTTAAATAATTATGAGAATGATGGGCGTTGAACTCACGACTGAGTTACCAAACAAAGAGCGTTAATCAACTACTCTTTCTCAAAAATTTGAATGGGTTTGATTAAAATTACGACCGAAATGTTATTGTTTTGCAAAGTATTTAATTTAGACATTATATATATATATATATATATGAATATGATGTTACCTTTCGAGAAAATATTTCATGTATAAAGCAAAATATCTACATATTTGCTTATTTTATATCTATTCAAGTGTATTTGAGCACGTATTTTGTACATGTTTTGTTTTTTTCAGTTTAATTAGTTGGTTCAATCATTTCGGCTTAATAGTTTGCTTTAATCTGATTTTTAAAAAAATGATGATGTCATCGTCCGATTGAACCCGTTTTGTTTCATGGTACAACCCGATCCAACTTTTTTTCATGAGGTTTTCGATTCAGTCTCTAGTTCGATTTATCTGGTATACAATTCTTGTTTATTTTACTTATGTAACAAATTATAAAAAAATAAGCTGGATTATTTTAGTGTATGATTTTTGTTCTTTTTTTTTCTGTGAACAAGGTTGAGTCGAGATCAATGATGTGAAAAATTCCAATAGTCCCACCACTTAAATGGACAAGCCGACAAGAGAGTCGAACTAGGTCGGCCTATATTGCATATTATTAATTCAAAGCTTAGCTATCTAGAAGTAATTTTGTTTATACCCTCAAAGATGATTAGTTCAGACATCAAGTTGGAATAATTATGTTTTACGACAAGGGCTGGGAGTATATAATCTCGCTACTTTCTCGGTACCACATCAATTTAAGAACTTAGCTTTGTATAAGCAATTTAAAACCTCTATCAATGTGTGCTTATCTGAAATTTACTTACTTAAATATGCATAACACTTGACATTTAATTCTTCAATGGTAACACCCAAAAAAAGTGGTCGAGTATCGCTTTCAATAAGTATCATGCAATATTAAATGGAAGGTGTATGCAAGTATTTAAATATTGCTTGTCTAAGTAGAAAGCAAAAAAACAAATAACGTCTTTTATAGTTAATCATATAGTCACGGTACTTGTATATCTAGCATAGAATAGAGTGATCATGGCAAATACGTAACTGAGTTGGCAACTATTAGTAGGGATGCAAACGGTTACGGATATATCCGTATCCGATCCGTCACCGTATCAGTTTTACATAGATTTTGACATCCGTATCCGTATCCATTTTAAAATGGATACGGATATAAATCATTTTGATATCCGCAAATATCCATATCCATATATCTGTTTTCATATATAAATATAGTCATAGATTTATTTTTAACCCTATATAACATAATTCTATACCTTCTACTATATTTGTATAATGTTTATGATACAAATACATTTAGTAAATTTATATCATGTGTTTTCCATCCGATTTGTATATATTTAAATCGATTTTATAGAGTATTTCTAACATTACTCGTATGCGATCAGTATCCGTTTTACATCCGCATCCGTTTTTTGAGGATATGGTAAGATAGTTTTTATATATATCAATATCCATATCTGCATCCGTATTCGTATTCAAAAACGGATAAGGATACGGTAACACCTATATACATATATGTATCCGTCCGTTTGCATCCCTAACTATTCGGGAATAAGAATAAATAAGGATGAAAAATAAGGAAAATAAGAGTTTATTCTCTGCTCGACTGGAAATATAGGAATAAAGGGAATAAGGCAGAATAATGGTAGGTAAGGTGGAATAAAGATAGGAATAATGGTGGAATAAAGTGAAATAATTGGATGTGGATAGAAATAGATGTACTCTTGGAAATTGTACCGGACAGAGAATCGACCACTTATTTCAATGCTTATTCTCCAAACGAACATGACCTAAAGTAATAGAATTAAGGTCTCTGATATGATCGAGATCTTCCAGAAAAATCAAGCAACCTTCCTCTCCTACACACGGTGATTAAGAGCCAGGCAATGGTAAACCCATGATTTTAATATAGGGAGGGCATCAATAAATCTATAATGTATCATTAAAGGGTATTAAGAATTTCAAAAAAATCGGTCTATTTTGATACGAGGAGATAGTTTTCGTGAAATCAATGTAAATGAAAGGTGAGGAAATAATTTCCATTTGGCCACCAAATTCAAGGGGTTTGGTGATTTTTCCTATGCATTCATTCGCATTCATTTATTATCCGTCACATATCATGTCTCTTTAGGGCTTGTTCGTTCGGAGAATAGGCTCCGGAATAAAGGGCCTATTCTCCTTTCGACACGGATTTCTATGGTACGATTATTCCTTCTCATTCCATCTTATTTCACTCTTATTCCTATCTTTATCCCATCTTACCTACTTTTATTTCATCTTATTCTCCTTATTCCTATCCTCCAGCCGAACAAAGAATAGACCCTTATTCTCCTTATTCCCCATCTTTATTCCTGCTTATTCCCGAACCGAACGGGCCCTTAAAATTACAAATATAGTTTCCACATTCCCTGCATCGAAATGATTTTCTCTATTTTTTTGGAACTCATAAGAAAAATTTAAAATACTGATAAAGTCATAAACAAAAATAGCCAAAAAAATACAAACTATCGATGTATTAAGTGAAACTGTAAAACGAGCGAAAATATAGCGTAATGTAAATTGAACATTCTCGTAATCATGTTGGAAAATAAATATACCGTGACAAGTGATAGAAGAATAATAAATAATTAAGGATAATTTATAGGAGGATCTTGAACTTTGAATACGATTTCAATGTGATCGTCAAACTTACAAATATTAGGATTCAAATTCAAAATTATTTTAGAAATTACAATATGGTATCGCACTAGTCCAACAACATTTCATGAATTTAAATCACTGAAGGAACACATTGTTACCTTTAAAGTATTTTGGACTCAAAGTAGTACATTCTTAAGAAAGAGGCACAACCTTCTTATAAATCAACAAATTACAATGGTTCGTATTATAATTTTGAATGTTTCCTCGTAGATGTAAGTGGAAATTAACTTTTAAAATGATAACAATGGTTTTGCAAAAGAAATATCTTTTCCGCAATGATCAACATGGTCTAAAATTTAATCCTCTGATAAATATAAAGAGGAATTTTTAATGGAAATAGATACCAAATAGGAGAGAATGAGAAGTTATTCAGATTGGACAATTAATTGTAGTTAATAACAATGTCACACAGAGCATGAGAGAATTAGATAATTTATATATGTAGAAAGCAAAAGATATACCATTTTTTATACTGAGGTAGGAGATATCGAGAGGGGCACAATGTCAAAAATATCGAGAGTAAGCATGAAGGGGTTAGTAGTTAGTTGATAACTGCAAGTTTAAGGGGATCATGTGCCCTACCTCTTGTCAACGTGGGTCCGCTAATGGAGTCAGGCCTCTATATCTAGGGATGCCAATCTAGGTCTACCCATTGGACATCTGATCGAACTTGCCCCATTTAAGGACATGAAATCTGTTCCATTTACTTTTCGACTGGGTACCCGAACCCAAACGTACCTCAAACCTGAATAAAAAATAAATATAAATATAGATATGTGAGTTGCATTTTAGTCAAACTAGTCAAATCCATTTCTTTTTAATGGATATTGATTTACATATATCAAATCCAAAATCAATTCTCTCCTCTCCATCCATTTATTGATATTCAACTACTATTTTTTCTTTTCAATAAATAAAAACTATCAACCCAAAAGAGTTAAACACTTAAAATATATAAACATTTAATATTCCATATACATTGCACATCTTTTTGTACCACCATATTACATGATCTCCATTTGTTTAATCTATTTGTGAAAATCTTTGTTACATTTATGAATAGCTTAAGATTAACTATATTGAATATGTGGGTACCCGTTGAGTACACAAGTATCTATCAGGTATATGTATACTAACTATAAATTACATATTTAATAAATGGGTGGATATGAGCAGTGATTCTAAAAACAGATACAAGTTTGGAAATATTGATAACTGTCGAACCCGACCTGCTCACAATAAAGATAGAGATTCCAAGAGAAATCACGTCCGGATTTTGTAGGACCACAATCCTTAATTGGAAATTATATCGGTAGATTATCAATTCTACTCATCAAAGAAGTGAAAAAACTCTTCGGCCTTTACACAATAACCCCATGCAAACAGAGTATACTAATGCCCAAAAATTAGTTCCCAAAATTTCTTTGATCGTTTTCCAGATGTGCCATGAAATTAACATGTATTGAATACATGAATTATACACGTATAATCTCACCAATTGAATTTATGTTGCACCAATCTCCCACTTTGTCATTATTTGTGACTTTGTAAATTATGTATTGTAGAATAACGAGTGAGATCAAATATTTTTCCATTATGTATTTATGAAAATATAATATATTAGTTATATCAATCAGTGGCGGATCTAGGATTACATATTAGGAGGGGCACATCAACATATAATAGTAATGAAATAAGATTATAATATTAAAAATAAATCACTATAGATATGCATGTGCATGGAGATACATAAAGAGATATTTTATATATAAAAAATGAATTTAAAACATACATACAATCTGTTATGACCAGAGGATTACAGATTAGACAACACCATAATTTCTATGTGCATCATAAACCTAAAAATAGATACAATACCACATCTTGGAGTGGATTCTTTTGCTTTCAAAATTGTAATATGGTAAATTATCAATATGCTCAATTTGAAATTATTGTTCACATAGAAACGATCCTCTACTCCAAATTCAATTAAATCGAATAACTTTTGTCTAAAAGAATGCTTAGAGAAAATATAAAGTGATGACCAAGTACTACAACTATAGAAATTATAATTTTCTACATTATATCTTGATACTATATCCACATATGCAATTATATGTATAGTATCATATATCATATGTTGCATCTAAATACACCAATTGAATTGTGTGTCTTACATACATTCTTAGGTGATTTCTATATCACACATTAAATCTAAAATTTTGATGTATTACGTGAAACTAATATATTAAATCATTTTATACTCTAGGATCTAAATACACACTAATCTGGATAAAAATATACATAAATACATGGTAATATATATAATGTATTTTATGATATTAATCCCTAAAATTGTACTTACCTGGTGCAACCGATGCAGCGAGTCCATGAGCAAATGGGGTGTGCACAACATGTCCTAGAGAGAGGCGGCTGGGGTACGATGTCACCACGTGAGAGGGGACTTAAGGGAGGCGCAACAACTTAGAGAAAATGTGCAAGAGCCGAACCGAGGGGGGTCGAGGGTGCATGCGTGATGAAGACGACAATTCCGACTTTCAACTCTCCATAGATGGGGGGCACAACATTACAAACATGGGATATTATTTCATTCTTAATGAGGCAAAATAAAGGGGAATTGAGAAGTTAGGGGGGGCACGTGCCCCCCATGTCAAATATGTAGGTCCGCCACTGATATCAATCATACGATCAAAATAGCTTTGTTATAATCACATGAACTCTTGTAGTAATAGTTACATATGCCAATATAACTAAGCAACATAGATAAAATATGGGCATGCAGCATGGAAATAATATACAAAGAGGTTCGCCTTATTTCAAATCAAACTCAATGAATAATAATATGAAGAATGAATGAACTATTTTTAGACAATAATCTTACTAATCTTAAAGAAATACCAAATAATTGGAAATGATTTTATATTTGCAGGTAATAGGAATACAAAATCTCATTAAAAGTGAATGTTCTTAAATGAGATGACACACATATGCATGATATGCTCGTGAAACACTTCGAGCGGCAATCCTTTATAAAGCGGACTCGAAATCATAAATCTTGTGGTGGTATGCTCAATAAACAATTGTCCGTTATTTACCCTTTCTTATAACCAAGAACTTCTCTATTGCCTTAACTTTGTTAAACTCCTATGTGTTATGCTACAAGTGTCGAGTAGTTATCATAGAAAATTTTGAGTGATTTTTAATAGTATCAATAGTATGTAGCCTTGTGACAAGGTTTGTCAGTCAAATTCTATGGTTGGATGTTTCATAACACACTATACATTCTGATACCGTGGTAGAAAAGGGATTATTTAGCACTCTTCCAAGAAGTTGTACCTCCTGTGAGCATGTATGTATAGCATAATGTAGATTTCACATTATACTATCGTCCAATAGATCAAAGTCATTATAATCAATGATCTCACGTTGGTCAACTTCCTATGTGTGTGCATAGTATTTTTTTCTTTGCAAATATCTTACGTCCTTTTTAGCTGCTTTTCGAGGGTTTGGTCCTTGATTGGTCAAATATTTGCCCAACATACCCATACTATATGATAAGTTTGGATGAGTACGGACTTGTACATACACAAGATTTCCCACTACTGATGCCTAAGGTATTCTTTGCATCCCTCTTTTCTCAAAGTATTTCTATAGCATTAAGTAAGGATAAACTTATCTCCCTTGACCACAGGGGTTTCAACAGATTTACAATCATGCATGCTATACTATTTTAGAACCTTTTGAATGTAGCTCTTTTGTGACAAACCATGGGTACAACGAAAATCATCTTGGTATATTTCAACACCCAACATAAAAGAAGTATCAAAAAGATTTTTCGTATCAAAATTCTTTGAAGGAGGTCTCTAGGTGTTGAGTAAATCGATGATATTATTAATAACAAGCAAGATGTCGCCAATATATAATACTAGTAAAATATATTCACTCCCACAAAACTTATGGTATATGCATTCATCGACCAAATGGATATAAAAAATAAATGTGAAGTGGTTAGTGTAAATTATAACCCTCGAATCCGAAGAGATTTAATCTGAATTTCTTTAGCGCAAACACTGTGGCTATCAGGTCTTTATCTATCACTGTATAATTTTTTTGGACTTCATCAAGTGTTTTGCTAGTGTAATGAATAGCAAATAGAAGTCCATCTCCCAATTACGAAGTCTGATGCGTATGTCATGATCTCAAAGGGTAGAGACCAATTTGGTTGCTATAGGATAGGAGCATGTGTGATCAAACCCTTTAAGAGATTGAAGGATTGGAGGACCCGATCCTCGACCACAAAATCGACCTCCTTTCCAAGCAACCCAATCAACGATAAGGCAATATAGCTGAAGTCTTTAATGAATCTGTGATAAACCGACATGCTCTAGAAATGACCGGACTTGCTTGAATTTTGTGGTGGTTCAAGTTTATAAAATACATCCACCTTGGCTGGGTCAACCTCCATGTCATGCTTGGAGATGACGTGAAGCAATATTATTCCTTCGGTCACCATGAAGTGACTCTTCTCCCATGATAGTACAATGTTCACCTCACAACATCTTTTCAATACTCGGTCCAAATATCTAAGGCATTGATCAAAGCTATCTCCATTGACTGAGAATTCATCAATTAATACTTTGAGAAAACTTCCTACCATATCAACAAAAAACGCCAGCATGCATCTCTGGAAAGTAGCTGGTGTGTTGCACAAACCAAAGGGCTTACGACGGAAGGTGTAAGTTCCGAACGAGCAGGTGAATGTAGTCTTCTGTTGATCCTTTGGAGTAATGGCGACTTGATTATACCTAGAGTAACCATCCAAGAAGCGGAAATTTTCCTTCGCGACGAATCTTTTGACTATCTGGTTTATGAAGGGCAGTGGGAAATGGTCCTTCTTGGTGGCAGGATTTAAGCATCTCTAGTCCACACAAACGTGCCATGAAGTCGGCACTCGGAATGGAATCACCTCTCATTTTTCATTGGTGACTATGGTGACCCAGATTTCTTGGGCACTATGTGTAAGGGACTCACCCATTTGTTGTCAAAGATGAGATAGATAACTCCTGCATCACATGACTTTGTAATTTCTTTCATAACTACCTTCCTTAGGTTTGGATTTAGTCTTCTTTGAAATTCCTAGGATGTTTTGCTATCTTCTTCAAGACAGATGTGATGTGAGCACAATGACGGATCCCATGGAAATCAGCAATATTCCAGCCAATAGCCTTGCTGTCTATTTCAAGAACCTCAAGCAGACGAGATTCTTATTCTTCGATCAAATGAGAATCGATGATGATTGGATGTATATCTGGCTTACTTGCAAGGAAGGCATACTTCATGTTGGAGGGTAGAGGTTTTAGCTCTGTGGGGAGATGGGGCCGGCTTCGTGGTGACTTCAGAAATTGGGACATGTGTATGTTCTTCCGCATGTTGGATGTCCACCACTTGGCATTCTGAATTCAAATTTTCACACATATCTTCAACAATTTCATCATGCTCAGATGAGGATGGTTGTTTAAAAATCTCAGAGTATCCATCAGCAAAGATTTCATCAATGAAGACATCAGAAAATTTGAATGCACTTTCAAGACCCTCCTCGAGAGAGAGGGATGCCTAAGTCTCATTACTATCTAAGAACAAATTTGTATCTCTGAATTCTGCTAGAAATTCACGGTCTTTTTGTGCCCTTCAATTTAAGCACTCTTGCAACAGATGCCACTTCAACTGATTTGGCTTCAGGGTCCGTCTTGATCAGAACTTTGTCGTTGCATGAGTGGAATGTAATCTCTCTAGTGCCATAATATACTACTGCCTAGGCCATTCGAAGGAATGGGTGATCGAGGATGATCAGAGTGTGGAGCAGAGGTACAGAGGTGCCCATATCAAGGAAAATGAAATCCACAAAGAACTACATCCCTTGGACGGTGATGACAACATCCCCTAACATGTCCATATGCCGCTTGACGGATCTATCTGCTAATTGCATAATCATCTTCTAGGGCTTGAGCGGTCCAACTCTAAATTCCTTGAGCAAGGAGGAAAATAATAATATAATCAAGGATCCACTATTGAGCATTGTTCTCTTGAAATCTTGGTTGAAAAATCTGGCATCGTACGAGAGGTGCTCCCTTGTCTTTTTGTTTGTGTAGGAGTTTGCTAATGGCATTCACAATTGCCATGGTCAGAACATGCATCTCAGGTTTTCTCGGACTCTTTCTTTTATTCAGATGCTTTGTGGTACATGTCTCTTTAAGTCCTCATTTTACTACAAGCATGTACTCCATAGCTTTCAACATTGATATTTCAAAAAATAAATTTTGTAAGATTTTAACAATATCAGGATCAGGCAAAGAATTTTTCAAAATTTTCCCTTTTTTTCTTTAATTGCTTACGGAAAAGGAATATTTACATCAAAAGAAACTGTATTTGTAAAAAGGTGTCCATATCTTTGTTTATAGGCAAATGGCAATAAGAATCAAAATCATCTACAAGTTGGGGACCAAAAATGGTGCAGACTCGACTCCAAAGGCTGATGTTGGATTGTTGTGCGGTTGGCTTCTCCTTTACTGGCACGAGTTCACTTGGTTGTCGTTGCCTTCTTGTATTGTATTTTCTTCATTTTTTATTTTTGGTGGTGATGCATCATCCAAAAAGTTTCTAGCCCCTTTGGCTGGCTTGACAGAGGATTCACCATCAAATGATCTTTGTTTTCCCTTTACTGAGGTAGATGGTTTGAGTGTCATGCCACTCATGAGAATAACAACATAAGTTAAATCAATTTCATTTTATACTTGATCCGGGTTGAACACTACAACCCACATGCTCCTTGCAAAGGAAGTTATTTGGATTCACTTCAACCTGGCTGAAATGACAGTTTTCTTAGTTGTCAGGTCACCGATCTTCTGGTTCATCTCAACCATGTTCTTGATCAGCTGAGCCAAACAATCCAAGGCAGGGTTGATCAGGACAGATTCAAAAGATTCAGCCTGAGGAAATTGCTGACTTTGCTGATAATACGGAGGTTGTTGATGGTAACCCTATGAATATTAAAGAGGAGGAGGAGGAAGAAGAGAAGGGTATTGATGATAGGGCTGGGAGGAATACTGGTGATGATATTGAGCAACCAGCTGCTGATATTGATGGTGATGGTACCCAGACTTTTGTTGGTAGTTGTTCTACCTCCAGTATCCTTGTTATAAAGGTTGCTAATGATGGGTCGGGTTAGTCTAGTAGTTCCACCCTCCTGATTCTTGGTGAAATGGTCGGCTAGCATTATTGTGATCCTGGGGTTGTCCTTAAGGACATGCCATATGTTGATCATTGCTCCAGACACCATTCACCTCCTGATTGAGTGGAGGAAGCAAGGAACGAGGCTCGAGATGATGTGGCTGGACTTCAGATGGCTGGTAAACAACCATTCGTGCTTGCGGTTGTGGCGGCTGCTGCTCTAGGGCCTACACAAAGAATACATGCTGGACTGGAGGTTGATTGAGACTCGACTGAGGAGACTATGGCTGTGTCTGCTCCTTCTTCTCAGCTAGAGGCTTAGCCGCGGCAATAATTGCATTGCAAGCACTGGTGGTGTTCACTAGCAGCTCCAACTGCTTGGTGATAATGTCAAGCTTGTTTAGGCCCTTCATGTGTTGCTCGATCTCGACGAGCTTCTCTAGATCCTACGACTGCTTCTTAATGATATCTACTTTTCGACAGGTGACTCCCAATGACGCTCAAGTTGGAGTTGTCACATCTGTTGACTTCATGTGTATCCGTCATGTTCACATTCTTGTGGAGGATCTGTGGTGGTGGCTGAATCTTGAAGGGACGAGATGAAGAGAGTGCGACCTCTCCTTTGATTATCTCTTCAAAAATCTACCAAACTGCATCCTCCTCCTTGTTGAAATGGGACCCTCCGCAAGTTGCATCAACCATACCTTGACTAATCTCTGTCAAGCCCTCTAAGAAATGTCGAACCAAGCTGGTCCTCGATATATCATGGTGGGGGAATTTCTCAATCAGATCGTTGTATCTCTCCCAGGTGTCATAAAAGGACTCTTGAGGTCCCTGGGAGATGATGGAAATCTTCAACCGCATGAGATTGAGACTGTTGAGAGGATAATACTTGTGCAAGAAGGTTGATTCCAAATCCTCTCAAGTCATCGCCACCTTCCCAAGATGGTTAATCCAATATAAAGATTTGCCCTGTAGGTTGAATGGGAAGGTGGTCATCTTGACTATGCCCAATGGGATGTTGGGGTAGTGTGTGGTGATATAGATACTGCCAAAAAGTTGTAGATGGATATACAAATCCTCAATGGGATTCTCGTAGAAGCTAGATACGAGTGAAAGGAGTTATGGTTTCAACTCGAAGTGTCCATGGATAGGTGGGATTTGGATCCACTCATTAATGCAGTCAAACCTCGGGTTGTAGGTTTGCTTCAAGATGGGCTTGGGTCGACCTCTCCTTGCTTCTCCCTTACTACTGCAAGGTCCGTCTACAGAGTGATTATCATCATCATCATCACCACAGAGATTGTCATCACCCCCTTCTTGGTTTCCTCCTCTTCCGTATGACCTTCTCCTCATATCATTTAACATCTCTTGAAAGGCAACCTGAGCCAATGCTTGGTCGGTTAGCTTCTGTTGAATGGACTGGACGGAGGCCAAGAGCGAACTGTTAACCTCATTGTGGTTCATGCCTGCACTATGTTCTGTTCAGTGTTGGGGAGTTTTGTTGTTTTTATTTTTTTTGTTTTTATTTTTATATTTTTTATTTATATACTATAAACAGAACTGTGAATAAATATAAATATATATATATTTAAATAGGAACAATTAAACAGAAGATTTTTTTTAAATCTTATATATATATATATTCTTGCAAAAAAGATGTGAGAGGGAAAACAAGTATATGTTTATTTATTTATAAATAAATGGGATTCATAAATGGGATGGATTTTGCGATTATGGAAGAGAGATTCGAGTCTCCGGCCACCGTACGTCGCCGGAGGTGCGTGATTGCGTGAGGTAGAACATGAAAATGGAGGGACACGAAAATGAGATGGATAACTTCGGTGTCGAATACGGATCAAAGTGTGATCGGAGCAAAAATTGTTCCTATGATTTTTCAAAGAGAACAAGATGAGAAATAAAATTGGATCTGACCTCGAGAATCGGATATGCCGTGATGGCCTCGACGAAGACCGACAAGATGTCACCGGACGACGCGGAGGCTGAGCACTCTTCTTCAATAAGATAAATCTCGGAGATCGGGCTCCTCTCCACCAAAGATTGATCAAGAGGAAATGAGGGAGGAGGAGCCCAATAAAAAGAAGAAGAAAAACAAAAAAGGAAACTATATACAAAAAGGAATGTAATTAGTGGTTATTTTAAACTAATTAATTAATTAAAAACAAAACTCAGAATTAAATAAAATAAATAAAATAATTAATTTACAAAAATTAATTAACCACCTTAATGGTGGTTATTTAAGGTAGAAAATCAAATCTTATATACATGTAATGTTTTCAAATCAAATAAATATATTAAATAAATAAATCAATCAAATTTTTTAATTTAATTAATTTAATTAATTTAATTAATTAATGTTAGATATTTTAATTTTCGGTGATTTTTATATAAGGAAATTAGTTGTATACAAATATTATGTTCATGTAATACAATATACACATGTACAAATAAGGGAAAAATTTTAAATATTTTTTTTTAAATTTTATTATTTATATTTTTAAAATTTATTTTTAATGAAAATAATATTTACAATTATTTACATTATATATATAAATATAAATATGAGTAAATATACAAATATGTATGTGGTAAAACTGCACAAAACACCCCTAAAAATCGACTTTTCGACCGTAACTCCAAAAGTTATGAAATCACAATCATTTGAAAGATAATTTAATTTAGATTATTATGGAAGTGAGTTTGGTTCAATTTGAGTTAGTATGGAGCCGGAATTGGTATTTCAATTATCATTTACGGCTTTTTCTAAGTGTGATTATTTGTAATATGTACATTATTTTTATTTGCAATTATTTTTATTATTTACAATACATTTTTATTTACAACCTTTATTTATGAAAATAATTGATTTGTGGTCATTTTATGTATAAATAAAATATTACAAGTTTTATACAAATATATAGGGAAGAGTATTTACAAAATATTTTTGGATTTTTGAATGAAAAATCCTATCTCCCCCTACTTTATTCCTGGTCGATCAGGTCAGGTTTTGATCTCTCGGGATTCGGATCAGTCTGCATTTATTGCATAAACACATTCTTCATTTTTCTTTTCTTTTCTTTTCTTCTTTATTCTTTTATTTTGATTACAAAAAGTGTTAAAAATGCATATTTAACAAATGCATGTAAAATGGTAATTTCATGAAATTAGTGGGTATTTACAGGTGTTTGACTATGAAAATTACGCTAAAATAAAAGAATAAATGCGATGAATGATGGATTCATCAGGGAGCTGCAGTCCCTTTCCTCTGCCTATGGGAGCCATCTCCGATTCGAACTGTGAAGGAACGAGCTCCAGATCAAGATCAAGATCTACAATAAGAAATATACCCCGATCAGTCTGCATAAATGCACCAGATGAAGAGAATAATTCAGAATTAGTGTCAATTCTGAATCTTATTAGGGATGTAGTAGTATATGAAGTAAAATCAATCTCCATCCAAAAAGGGCAAAACCCTGGAAGAGATTTTTCTCGATCTGTGAGAGGAAGAAGAAGTGGGGAGTCCTGAGGGTGGTTCACGAAGTCCGAACTCTGTACCTGAGAATCACCTAGAATTATTGAAGATACCAAATTCGAGGAGTCGATGTGGGTGTTGGCGATGTCCCGACTAAGCCATCATGGAGTCAACATCTTGAAGGTAAAATAAGATTGATTTAGATGAATGATACGATGATAACCAAGAAATAAATGGAATGTAAAACACTAGAAGGCTCACGATGAGCGAGGGTCAAAGAAGAAGTAAGAAAAGAAGAATGACAAAAATACGCAACTGTGCGGGCTTTGATCTTTGGGACTAATTCTTAATCAAACAAACACCAAGCAAAAATTGAGTTCACCAACTCAACACATGTGAAGCCATAAGAGTTTGGCTATTTTTTTCAAATTTAGAGTTGTGATTCATGCAAAATTGTCACGAGCCCTTATCGACTAGCCTAGAGGAGAGCGTATACTACCAGGAAAGTATCCATGTACTTGTTCCACCTTCTTTGTATCATGTGATATGCACTTTTTGAGGTCCTCAATACCAGTCATAAGGAGCTACTCAGCCAAAGAAAAGAGAGAGGAAGCCAATAGGTGAAATCACTACTTCTCGTGCAAGCAAGGTACTCAGACGCAAGACGATGAGACAAACACCGCGAGGGCGTAACCTATGCTCAATAGTTCAGATCAAGTCAGATGCTCTATACAAGGAGAGAGCACTATCGTCGACAAGACCCAACACGTCCATGCACAATAGAAGTGCCAATACTTTGTCACACCCAAGTAATAGTTGAGGCAGCTACATATCGAGTTTTTGGCTCTATTCCTTAAGGGTTGTGCCTCACTCTGCCTGGAATGTACCTTAAGGCAATGATGGCTTTATGAACCCCAAATAATGATGTACATTATGACTTTTAATTAGGTTAAAGTTCAATTAACAATCTCTTATTTTAATTTTTATTTCATTTTTTGAGTATTTTCAATGCAAAACGTCTAATAAATTTTTTATTTTCATTAGATCTTAAGTGCTCAAAATCAGAGGGAGAAAGCGAAAAAGCAATGTAAGGTGACTCAAGGATGGAAATTTCTCCTTTGATTCTAAAGTATGAATATTGAGATAGAACAACTTATAGTGGTTTCAGCTCTATCCATGCAGGATGCAAGGAAGAAATTTATAAACCTAATCTACATGCACGATATGCAAATGAAGGAAATCTCCTTAAACAGACTTTTCGGTGCCCACCACAATGAGTCATGCAAGCGCTGTGTAGAGTCTCTTACGATGCTCAATTCTAAATTTAAGTGATCAACAATTAAGTTTGACTAAGTCCAAATGTAGAGAACTATAGGTACATGATTCTATTAAGTATTTGATCCTAATTTACCGAGCAAGCAATCGTAAAATGCTAAGGGTTCATTCCACAAAATAAATGAAAACAAGGCGTAAAGCACAAAGCACAAAAAATAAAGAAATGAAGGTGAAGAAAACATGGTGAGCCCCCAAGTGTATAGACACCTTGTAAAATAGGCCCAAATGTCCAAAGTATAATCCACCTATATTATTATAAATTACTAATGAAAAAATGACACTCTCACAAAAATAAAGGAAAAATGTGCTATGCTAAAAGTATTCCTATATATATTTCTCTCTCCAAGCAGCTCACAAGAAGAAGAGCTACTCTCCTCGTAGCTCGGGTGCTGCAACCACCTAAGCGATAACCCTCACCTCGAAGTCCCTCGTAAGAAAAATAGAAGAGAAGTGATTAGCACATAATAGCAATTATATCAAATAACGAGAAAACAAGGCAAGAAAAATAATGAACAAAAATCTATCCTATACATTGCTCCTCGACAACAATGTCATTTGATGACTAAGGTTTTGCAAGGGTCTAATGTAGTCTACACAAAGCGAGATCTACACTGTTGCTGAGGCGACCACTCATAGAATCGTTAGAACAATCAACAATTTACCCACAAATAGATAAAGCTATGCAAAGCAGAAATGTGGAGATAAAATTTATTATAATTCTACAAAATGCGTGTATAGTGCAAGTGAGTGTAGAGGTCGAACACATGGATCAATGGTAATAAATCAGATAAATTCACTAAAAAGATAATCGATGTATTGTTTTGTGTTTTAAGGGGATTTTTTATTTTTATTAGTTTTTTATTAATTATTTTTTTGGAAATTTTAATTTATAATGGTTTTATTTTTTATTTGTAAATTTTTAGATTTTTAGATATTTTGCCTTTTAATTTTATTTTTAATAAATAAAGGTATAAGATATATGTTACTATATATAAATAATAGAGTACATAATATATATATATATATATATATAATAGGGGGAAATAAAAAAACACCATAGGTATAGTCCTTTTTATTTTTTAAGGGTAATAAAAAATTTATGATTTTTTGATAATAATAATAACATAAGTAAATATAGGTATATATATAATATAGGCTAATATATATATATATATATAAGTATACATATAAATACTCAAAATACACAAAATAAAATAATTTTATCTTCTTTAAACTTTAATATGTTTATGTCATTTTTATCTTAATTTTTGATTTTTTGTATTTTTAATTTAATAAAAATAGGAAAACAATGAGCAATAATATATAGCCAGATTGTTTTGGATTTCAAAAATAAATAAATAGCTCATAAATATCCAACACTAATTTTAATATATAGTATATGCTACAAATAAAATTCTAAATGGAAAAGGTGAATTTTTAGATTTTTTTAAGTTTTTTTAGATTTTTTAGGGTTAGAGAGGATTTGCATTTTGGGTTTTTCTTTTGAATTTTTAGTGAGTTTTCATTTGTAGATGTAAAATATACTAATAAACAACCCTTAACTTTTTATAATTTTTCAAGACATTTTTCTATTTTTTGCAGATTTTTAAATGCAAATAAGGAATAAATGTAGTTTTTTGGATTTTAAAATATAGTAAAATATTTTAGTTTGCCAGGAGAAAAATGAATGTCATTTGATAATATAGCATGCATTTTGCCATAAATTTTAGGTGCACAATTATAGTTTTAATACATGAAATAAAGAAAATAAAAAATGCAACACTATCAGGAATTGAAATGCAAAAAATAAGTAAAAATGCTATCTAGAACAAAAATTCAATATCCAAGGGCCTCTGTACCTGCAAATATTTAATTCATTCAATGTTGGTAGGGGTATAAATGTAATTTACAAAACATAGTAGGACATAGATGCAAATATATCAAAAAGTTTTAAACTTAATTACAAATTTATTGGACTAACTAATAACACAAAAGCATAGGGAGGTCCTTGCCAAAAGGCCACCACTTCACGTGTATGGGCACATGAGGTAACATAGAGAGGTACCTAAGTGTAAATGTCGAGGGTCTACTTGCAAGGTAATCAAAAGTTTTTACACTACATAAGAAAGTTTATGGACTAAAAGTAAAATACAAAAAGGCAAGGGTATTTAGCAAAATTACCCTCCACTACGCACGAGTGGACGATTTGATGGGTTCCACTTAACCACATGTCACTCGCTCGAAGGTCCATGATGGTTCGTTGATCAATGCTCGAGATCAGATCCTAGGTAAAGATTGGATGATGGCTTGAAGATAGATCGGATGGATGCTGCTGCTCGTAACGAACTCCTCGTGATCTGACAATGGAGGCACTATCCGAAAGAATGAGGGAAGAACTCTCCCTAGAAGAGCTTGGTCTCTACTCTGGGATGAATCCGACCACCTAGGAGGCTCCCAAATGGCCCAGAAGGTCACCGATGAGGGTCCCCATCGGCTAGAGGCTTCAGAAGCTCTGGGGAATATCAGAGGCTTCCCAAGAGGTCGAGGAAGTCAAGTGCTCTAGGAAGCTCTGGCAGAATCAAAATCGACACCTATAGGGGTTCTTCGAGCCTCCAAAACCTACAAAAAAAGCTTAGCACACAAACAAAAGGGTTATGGGGGTTCGAACAGGGTGAAATGGAGTGGGGCGAGGTGCGACGATGATATCTGGTGGACAGTCGAGGAGAGAGAGCGGATCTCCTGGTCTGAAGCAGTGTGAATGATAGAGTGTGAGGCATAAAAGAAGGATATGAGTAGAAGTGGGGGTGTTAAACAGGTCGGAGAACGATTGGAATACGAAGAACAAGGTCGCCGTAGCTTAGGTCCAACGAACTACGATTCTTGATTTTTAGGGAGTAAAATGCAAGTTTAGTTGGAAACTAAAGCTATAATACTATAATTTCAATCCTAGGAACAAAAAGCACGGTAAGAGTAGAGATCTACCTGCTTGGAGGGGGAGTTGATGACTCGTATTTTGCAAGAGTCTAAAATAATATCCTCACGAAAGCCAAGATATATTGTCGTTGCGGAGACCACTAACAAACCCCGAGATCAATCAACAACCAATCCACACAATGAATAAATCAAGCAATCAAGCAAGTGTGAATCAAAATTTATTATACCCTACAATAAGATGTATAGTGAACAAGTAATGGTGGGGTCAAACACAAGAAACAAGTAAGGAGAGACAATAAAAAATGGGCTAAAAAGACAATAAGTGATATTGGGCATTTTTGGATTTTTAGATTTTTTGAGGTTTTTAATTTTGTATTTTTTATGGATTTTATTTTTTAATTGTTTTTAATTCTATAATTTTTTAATTTATTTTTATATTTCCTGATTTTTTATTTCTTTTTCTTTTTTAAATATATTATATAAGGCTATATATAAGGCAAGGTAATTTAATTATAAATACTACTAAAAATGAGTTAAAAATTACATAACAAACTATTTTTGGGTTTTATGTTTCTACTATTTTTGTGATTTTTTAGAGAATTTTGCTAAATTTTATATATTTTTAAAGTAAAAAATATCCCAAAACATGGATTAAATAAATAGGCTAAATTGTTTTGGAAATCAAAAATACATAAAGTGTTTAAAATTTTCCAAATCAATTTTAATATATAGTAAATAAAGAAAATTATAATAGAAATGAATATTTTTGGAGTTTTGGAGATTTTTACATCATTATAAAGGATTTTAAAGCCTTTTAATTTTTAATGGGTTTATTTTTCTATTTTTAGTGATTTTTGGTCTATAGTTGTGAAATACAATAATAAACAAAAAATATTTTTTTGGGAATTTTTCAAAAAGTTTTATATCTTTAGGGGTTTTTTTACTATAAACATGGAATAATAGCTAGGTTTTTGAATTTTTATAAATAGAAAATAAATTCAAAATATCCAAAAAAATTATATGATATAAATATATGTCAAGTATTTAGGGTAATTTTCCATAATTATTTATTGATTAGGAGCTATTTTCACAAAATGGAAACTACAAAAAAATACATCCTAAAAAGGGCATTTTTGTAAATATTTAAAGTTATGAAACTAAGTCTGAACATTTTAAGGAAATCCTGAGGAAATCATGCCATGTTCTTAAAAATATTCAATAATACATACCTGGAGGGGTATGTTTGCATTTTAATATAAAGGCAAGGGCCCAAATGTAATTCTGCCACAAAATATTACAATACTTATCCAAATTAGTGGACTGAAGTTATATAATAAAAAACCTGGGGTTCCAAGTGCTAAATACCCATCCCCTCACACGTATAGGCACGTGAGGTGACATGGAATGGTCCGAAATGAAAATAGTAGAAAGATTAAGGGTTCACTTGGAATTGAACCAAAAGTTTTAAAGTACAAATACAACTTATAGGGCTAAATAAAAAAATACAAAACTGAGGGGCCTAAGATGCAATTACCGCTCTATACACACAGGCGAATGACTCACAATGCCCCACTTATCCACATGGTGTGAGTCTGACAGTCGATACCCCTTCATTGATGAAGCCCTGAGATTAGATATCAGCATTGATCTGACGGTGCTAGAGCGGGAGGATCCGATGGTATCTGTACACTCAGAGTTAGGCTTCTGATTGGACGGTTGAGAGAGGCCCAGGAAGAATACATGAAGAACAACGGTATGTTATACTTCGATTTGCTCTCCTGGGCAACTCCAATCCTCTCCTTTATCGTTGAGTGGATTGATAGAAAGATGGAAGTGTTCAGCATCGGGGAAGCTCCTCAAAATGGCCAGGGGCCTCGTGAAGAACTCCGGTGAGGGGCCTAAACTTGGGACTAGTTTTCTTGCTTCGGAAGTCACTGCGGAGGGGGGGGTGGCTTTACTCTTCGTGACATGCAGGGAAAGATTCACAAAAAAAAGATCCGGAGGGCTTCGATGGTTGGAATGGATGGAGATGTGTCGAGATGGGATCCTCCAGTGAGCAGCATCGTAGGAGGAACAAATTGCTTGATCCGTGCAAGATCAAGTGGAATGAATGTGCAGGGGGTATATGATGACCGGAAGATCACGAGAGATCAAGGGAGATAAATAACAGGTCGTTGCGACCTCAATCCCTCGAAAATCGATCAACAAGAAAAATCAATCACTCAAATAAGATTAAAAACAAGCAAGCACACAATAGAGCGATCTAGCTATAGGATTAACCTGGTATAGCTCCCAGGGTCGAACACAAGGAGCACAGATTGGCCTTGCGGCCTACGATGTAGTCAGGAATCCAAGTGAATCTTTTTATGGTTTTTATTTGTTTTTATATTTTTTTTTGATTTTTTTAAATGATGAGAAAATGAGAGAAGGTAAATACAAGGGAACTTCAACAATTTATACAACACTCCAAAAATAATGCAAAAATTAAGGAAAAATGGTTTTTATGTTTTTTTAAGTTTTTTTACTGTTTTTGGTGAATTTTTGGAATTTTTCTAATGGGTAAATTATTTATTAAAAATCAAACAATGCAAAGAACAAAGGGTACTGTCCAGCAAGGCTTAAGATCCAAAAATAAAATAATTTTGATCTCAAAAAGCCCTGAGGGTAATTTTCCTATAATCTAGAAAGAGTAAGGAAAATTTAGGCACCCTAATTATTGTTTTTGGATTTTTAATTTATTTATTACAATTTTTATGAGTTTTTAGGGGTTTTTCAATTTTTAAGGTTTTTAAGTGATGAAAAGTAGCCAAAAATGGCTGGAAAATCAAACAACAAGCAAACAACAAGTCCTAATTTTTTTAGAATTTTTAAAGGTGATTTTATATTTTTTTGGTATTTTTAAAGTCAAACAGTAGCAAAAATAGGGGTTTTTGAATTTTTTAAAAATAATAAATGAAATCCAAAATGTCCCCAAAAATCATAGAAATTCCTACACCATGGCAGGAGCCATGTGTCAAAATCTCATTGGATTTGGAGGTCGTTTGATATTTTATTCAAAAATAAAGGTGGGGCACTGTGCACAGGGACCTATGTGCAAATACCCAAAAGTTCTGGGGCCTCTGGTGCAAAATACCCAGCAAGTCACGCGCTTCGCGCGTGGCTGGGGCACACAGGGACTAAATTGCAATAAAAACCAAGTCCTAGGGCTATTTGATAACTCGTATCAAAAGCCTAGGGGTATGGTTGCAAAAAAACCCAATAAATAACGCACATGCGCATAATCAATGCTCACAGGGGTATATATGCAATTATTCAAAAATATTCAAGCATTGCATAACATTCCAGAACTACAGGGCTAAAGATGCAAAATTCCCAAAATAACACGTGACGAAGCACGTGGTTCTCAACTGGCAGGGGTATAAATGCAAATAAAATTAAGTACGAGGTCCTTGATGCAAATATCCCAGAAAATAAACAACGTGAATTAAAAGTTACAGGACTAAAAAGAGAACAACAAACTACGAGGGGGCCCTACGATATTTACCCCTTTATTAACCGACGGTCGGATGCGCGCCACGTGGTGATCGGACGGCTCAGAACAGCTGGCGCTTCACTCCTTTCGTCCCTTCGGTTCAATCAACGGTGGGGAGAGGCCCACGTGGATGATCTGACGTCTGAAACGCTGGCGCCTCTCTCCTCTGCTATCAATGGTCCAGATGCGCTCCTCGGGTGGATCGACGGCTGCTGCTCCTCAAGGATGGACGCTCAGGATTAGAACTGGAGCGAGGTGGCTGATCTGACGACGGTGGAGGGTCCTCGAAGAACTGATGGCCGGCGAACTTCGCCGGCCTCGTGCGTGGACTCCGGTCCTCCTCAGCTGCTGCAAATGATCGGAGAAGCTCCGCTGTACTGTCCCGCAGCTGCTGGTGGTGGCTGATGGTCCAGCCGAGCCCTGGAGGGGCTCCGGCGAGGCCTATCGGCACGAAGCTCCTGGCCTGAAGTTGGGAAGCCTCAGACGCCTCCCTTTGAACCTGCAAAGCAACCAGAACGCTTCGCGGGTCGAGGGCAAAGTGCCTCGACCCAAGAAAGCGAGGTGACGGTGAACGGTGCGGTGGGGCGGGAGAGCTCCGGCGAGGTGGAGACGGTGGAGCTCGACTCCCAGATCCTGTGCGATCTGGGTTGAGTGAGAGTGCGTAGAAGGTGCGTGAGGATACGGCGGAGATGATGATCGGGTCGGATGGTCGGGATGTAGCGCGAGATGGTCGGAATCAAGGGGATGCGTCGGAGATATGAATTGGGCGAAATCAAAAATTACGCTAAATGGAAGATCTAATCGGATACCTGGTGGCTGCAGTAGACTATGCTGGAGCTGTTCTTGCTCCTGGTCGTAGCCTCGAAGGGCGTCAAGGCCTGAGGCTCGATGCTCAACGCCGGCGGCGGAGCAAGGACGGCGAAGTTCGCCGGATCAAAGGATTCGCCTCCTCGCCTCACTGCAACAAGGGCAACGGCTTGCTGTCACTCTCGCGATGCCGATGGAGGTCACTGGGAAGAAGGAGAGGGTCCAAAGATGCGGCGCGGAGGCGGCGGAGGTCGGGAATATATAGAGTGACCGGGGCGATTAGGGTTGAGTGGCGACAGCTATAGAAGGCGTGGATTTGATGGCGGAGGATCCGGCGAGGGAGAGGGATGAACGGCGAAGAATCCGGGCTCGAGATATGCGTGGGGGACAGCCTGGAGCCGCGTGGGAAATTCGGAGAAGGCGGGGTGGCGCGCGAGGTCCAGAATAGGAAGGAGGTCATTCTGATGACACAAAAACCGATGCGACTGAGGTAAAGGTATAAAATGAGGTCGTTGCGACCTCAGTCACTCGAATGCGTCAATCAAGAAAAATCAATCACTCAAATAAGATTAAAAACAAGCAAGCACACAATAGAGCGATCTAGCTATAGGATTAACCTGGTATAGCTCCCAGGGTCGAACACAAGGAGCACAGATTGGCCTTGCGGCCTACGATGTAGTCAGAAATCCAAGAAAGTCTTTTTTATGGTTTTTTATTTGTTTTTATATTTTTTTAGATTTTTTTAAATGATGAGAAAATGAGAGAAGGTAAATACAAGGGAACTTCAACAATTTATACAACACTCCAAAAATAATGCAAAAATTAAGGAAAAATGGTTTTTATGTTTTTTAAGTTTTTTACTGTTTTTGGTGAATTTTTGGAATTTTTCTAATGGGTAAATTATTTATTAAAAATCAAACAATGCAAAGAACAAAGGGTACTGTCCAGCAAGGCTTAAGACCCAAAAATAAAATAATTTTGGATCTCAAAATGCCCTGAAGGTAATTTTCCTATAATCTAGAAAGAACAAGGAAAATTTAGGCACCCTAATTATTTTTTTTGGATTTTTAATTTAATTTTTATAATTTTTATGAGTTTTTAGGGGTTTTTCAATTTTTAAGGTTTTTAAGTGATGAAAAGTAGCCAAAAATGGCTGGAAAATCAAACAACAAGCAAACAACAAGTCCTAATTTTTTTAGAATTTTTGGTGGAGTTTTTATATTTTTTTGGTATTTTTAAAGTCAAACAGTAGCAAAAATAGGGGTTTTTGAATTTTTAAAAATAATAAATGCAATCAAAAATGTCCTCAAAAATCACAGAAATTCCTACACCATGGCAGGGGCCATGTGTCAAAATTTCATTAGATTTGGAGGTCGTTTGATATTTATTCAAAAATGAAGAAGAGGGCACTGTGCACAGGGACCTAAGTGCAAATACCCAAAGATCTGGGGGCCTTGGTGCAAAATACCCAGCAAGTCACGCGCGTGGCGCGTGGCTGGGGCACACAGGGACCAAATTGAAATAAAAACCAAGTCCTAGGGCTATTTGATAACTCGTATCAAAAGCCCAGGGATATGGTTGCAAAAATCCCAATAAATAACGCACATGTGCATAAACAAGGCTCACAGGGGTATAATTGCAATTATACAAAAATATTCATGCATTCATTAACACTCCAGATCTACAGGACACTATATGCAAAAAGCCCAAAATACACGTGACGACGCACGTGTTCACACACACACAGGGGCATACATGCAATTAAAATAAAGCACAAGGTCCATTCTGCAAATAACCCTACGTGAAAAAGTTTCGAAAAATAATTACAGGACTAGAAAGAAAACGACAAACTAAGAGGGGGGCCTACGATATTTACCCCTTTATTAGCGACGGTTGGATAGGCGCCACGTGGAAGATCGGATGGTGGCGATGAGCGGCGCCTTTGACCTTGAGAAGCTTCGCCTGATCGAACGATGGAGGGTCCGCCACGTGGGGATCGAACGGTCCGCGTGCGTGGTGGCCGAACCCTCGGTGAATCAACGGCTGAGATCACGCTGCGGCTGATCTGACGATATCTGCTGCTCCCCGAACGAACGGTTGAGATCTGATCTGGAGCGCCACGGCTGATCTGACGGTCGGAGAGGGTGGTGGAAGAACTCGTCGCCGGCGAACTTCGCCGGCCTCCTGCGTGCGCTACACCCCTCCTCAGCTGCTGCAAATGATCGGAGAAGCTCCGCTGGACTGTCCCGCAGCTGCTGGTGGTGGCCAAGGGCCCAACCGAGCCCAGGAGGGGCTCCGGCGAGGCCTAGTGGCTCGAAGCTCCTGGCTGAACTGTGAAGGAGGCTCAGACACCCCCTTTAGACCTGCAAAGTGGACAAGAAGCTTCGCGGGTCGAGGGCAAAATGCCTCGACCCAAGAAGGCGGGGTGAAGGTGGACGGTGCTGTGGGGCGGACGAGCTCCGGCGAAGTGGAGACGGTGGAGCTCGACTCCCAGATCCTGTGCGATCTGGGTTGAGTGAAAGTGCGTAGAAGGTGCGTGAGGGTACGGCGGAGATGATGATCGGGTCGGATGGTCGAGATGTGGCGCGAGATGGTCGGAATCGGAGATATGCGTCGGAGATATGAATTGGGCGAAATCAAAAATTAGAAGAAAGTAGAAGGAACTAAGGCTACCTGATGGATGCTGGAGACTGTGGTGGAGCTGGTCTTGCTCCTGGTCGTAGCTTCGAAGGGCGTCAAGGCCTGAAGCTCGATGCTCGACGCCGGCGGCGGAGCAAGGACGGCGAAGTTCGCCGGATCAAAGGATTCGCCTCCTCGCCTCACGGCAACAAGGGCAACGGCTTGCTGTCACTCTCGCGATGCCGATGGAGGTCACTGGGAAGAAGGAGAGGGTCCAAAGATGCGGCGCGGAGGCGGCGGAGGTCGGGAATATATAGAGTGACCGGGGCGATTAGGGTTGAGTGGCGACAGCTATAGAAGGCGTGGATTTGATGGCGGAGGATCCGGCGAGGGAGAGGGATGAACGGCGAAGAATCCGGGCTCGAGATATGCGTGGGGGACAGCCTGGAGCCGCGTGAGAAATTCGGAGAAGGCGGGGTGGCGCGCGAGGTCCAGAATAGGAAGGAGGTCGCGGGGGAGTTGACCGGGGTCAACATTCCCCCGTGGACCAGTCAGACGCTGCCACGTGTGTGCTATTTTTGTTTATTTATTTTAGGGTAGAAATGGGCCGAATTAGAGAAAACTCAAAACATGAAATATTTTTCTTTTATTTTTTTCTATTTTTTGGTGATTTTTAATTAATTTTTGGGAATAAAAATAGGGTAGCTATATATATAGGTATATGTACACTACATGGATTTTTATTTTTGATTTTTTATTTGTTATTTTTATGTATTTTTATGCTCATTTTGTATTTTATTTATTTACAAGATAAAATGAGGAATAAAAGAATATTTTTATTTTATTTTTATCACTTATATACAAGGGTGAAATAAAGAATTGAATACATTTATCTACATGGTATTTATACAATGTATTTTTGTATTTTCAATTTTGTAATTTTTATTTGATTTTTGTTTTGTTTCTTGTTATTTTATATATTTACAATATGTAACATAAAATATTTACAAAAAGTTTAGAAAATAATTGAATTTATTTACAAGGTTAAATAAATACAAGATGATGGTTTATACACATGGTGAAAGAAGGGTATTTTGAATTTTTGATTTTTATCTTTTTATTTTGTTTTTAATAGTTTCTAAATATACACACAATATGGACAAACATATTTTTGGGTGAGGAAAATATAAAGTTTTATTTATTTACAAATATACACATATGTGAGCCCCTATCTCCCTCTACTTGGCTTTTATGCGGTCAGGCCCATGCTGAGCCCTCCCTTGGGTTAGGTTGCTCAATATTTATTCTAAATATTTCCCTCTTTTTCTTTTTGCTCTTTATTCTTTTATTTTGTGCACAAAAACATGCTAATTATAGGTTTTTACACAATGCATGCTTTTGGTAATTATTTGTATTTACACATATCTACATGTATTTGCAAAGGGTTTTTTGTAGCTAAAATAGAAGAATAAAGAGTGATGAATGGGTATTCATCACCCCCCTATGCTTAACTTTGCTAGTCCCTTAGCAAACACTTATTTGAAAAAGAAGTGAAAAAGAAAGAAAAAGAAAAAGAAAAAGAGGATGTACATGGATCAAGGTTGACTTAATAAATTTTCCTTCATTAAATTGAAATATGGAGCTCGATCAGATCTTTGGATTATTAATGTGTCGGAACCTTATTTGGACTTAAGCCTAAAACTCAACAGCCTCCAAGTTCCACCAATCTATGGGCAAGACTCCTCAATAAACCAGATCAGAACAAGTCTACATACACAAACTCTAATGACCATGAATCTTTCCTTGCGGTGTAGGTGATATGTGGCTCCCCACCTCAGAAGTAACAAAGAAACAACCTCCCTCAACCTGGTAACTCTAATGCCTCAGTCTAGCAACTCTTTCCTCGAGAAGCGGGGTATTCCCTTCTAAGTTCAAGTGCAACCGGCTCAAGAAGAGGGGGTAGAAGTATAGAGTTTTGGAAGCTTAGCCAGTGTAGCCAAGTCTCCCGCTGCAAGCTTCATGAGATGTAACATGGATACCATAAGCTTTTGCTTTATACTCCGGTGGGGTTATTAAATTTTCAATCCGACCCACCACTTTTTTGGAGTTCTTTTTGCATTTTTTTTTTCAACAACTTCTGTACAACATATCTACATGGTGCAGCATATATAAGAAATTTCCCCTTGAGCCAGTAGACTATCCCTCTTTTGAAGCTTTATTGCAACCCACAGCTTCTGTCTTTAGCTTTCAACACCACTAGACCAAGTTGAGGTGCACTTCCTTCACTATAAGAAGAAGAGAGGTTCCGCCTAGAAGTACTACCCTCATATGCTACCCCAAGCCAAAGGAAACTGCCTCCTCACCACCTCATCCATGGAGAGCCATGTGTAAAGTGCAGGTGCAAGTTAAGCCATTGTCTCTGAGAGTCATGTGTGTGTTGTTAAGTGCTCTACTTAGGCTCATCAAGATGACATATGCTCATAGCCTAGTGGACTCAAAGAATTAAGCCCTTATGGACCTGAAAAGCCTTAACCCTAAGTCCTACAAGGTTCCTCTTGAAGTTAAGTGAATTAAGATCTTATTCAAGCTCCATTTCTCAATTTAATTCCAGGCTTAGTTTAAATGTCAACTCTCATCCAGGAAAAACTATATACATATATGTACACAAGATGCTATTTACAAATATTTTACAATCATGCAAAAATTTTGAAAAATGTTTTGAAATCATGAATGAATGATGCATGAAGTGCAAGTTTTGCAAAATGATATTTACAAACATTTACACAATATTTTTGCAAACTTTTGATTTTCAAAACATTTTGGAAAAATTTTGTACTATATACATAATTTTGATACAAAATATTTACACAAGTTTTACACAAAAGATTTTTGAAATCATTTTTACAAAAATACTTTATACACTAGCTATGTATGTGCAAGAATAAAAGAGGTTTATGTACATGAAAAAAATTTTTAAAAAATTTGTGATTTTTAGCCATTTTATTTATTAACACACTCACACAAAGTACGAGTTATGGCTAAAGTATATATGAAATATATACACACCCCCCCTATACTTAGCTCGAACGATGTCCTCAGAGTGATCAAGAGCGATGAAGAAGACATAACTCGTGCTTAGTAAAAGGGAAGTGAAAAGGAATGGCTAAGTACAGAAACGAATAAATGAATAGAATGAGAAGAACTCGGTGGTCTCCCCCTATACTTAGGATTAACTAATCCTAAGTATAGAAAGCTGTACATGAAGGGAAAGCCGAGTGAAGAATATACAGAATCTGCCCCCCCTATACTTAGGGTAAAATATCCCTAAGTATAGGCAGCAAAAACAAGAGCAGAAAGAATGAAAAGAATACTCACAGGTCCGACATCCCCCCTATACTTAGGGTAAAGTACACCCTAAGTATAGCATAATCATAAGATGAGAGACGGGATGTGGGACTAAAGAATAGAATGATATGGACAACTGGATCTATACAGGCGGAGGAACAGTGAAAATCAGGCGTGAGATGTAAAAGATGTGAGTCAAAAGACCACATCTCACGCAAAATGAATAGCGGCGATAATAACGTCCCGCGGCTCATGATCTAGAAATGGTTTGAGCCGCTGGCCGTTCACTCGGAAGGTACTCTCAGAAGATAAGTCAGATATATCAATGCTACCGTTATCGTGTACCTTTCTGACCAAATAGGGTCCTTTCCATTTGCTCTGTAGCTTCCCTGGAAATAATCTAAGCCTTGCATCAAACAGCCATACTTTCTGTCCAATCTCAAAATGCTTGTGGCTGATATGAGAATCATGCCACTCTTTGACTTTCTCCTTATAATGTAGGCTGTTTGAGAAAGCTGCATCTCTAAGCTCTTCCAAGGCGGCTAACTCTGCCCTCCTCTGGTCTCCTATACCATCTGGATCCATAAGAATATCTGTGACTGCCCAAAGTGACTTGTGCCTCAGCTCCACTGGTAGGTGACAGGGCTTGCCATACACAAGGCGAAAGGGAGATGTACCCAATGGAGTCTTGAAAGATGTCCGATATGCCCACAAGACCGAGTCCAAAAGCTGTGACCAATTCTTTCGGTCAGGGCGGACGACTTTCTGCAAAATATTCTTGATCTCCCTATTCGACACCTCAGCTAGACCATTTGTCTGTGGATGGTATGGAGTGGCAACACGATGGTCTATACTGAACTCTCTAGCAAGTGCCTTCACCTGGTCGTTGATGAAATGAGATCCCCCATCAGAAATAAGAACTCGTGGAACCCCGAACCGCGTGATGATGTTCTTCCTCAAAAATCTGCAAACTGTCTTCGCATCTGCGGCTCGGGCGGGGATAGCCTCAACCCAACGACTAACATAATCTACGGCCAACAGAATGTACTCAAATCCCTGACTCTTAGGGAATGGACCCATGAAATCGATGCCCCATGCGTCAAAAACCTCACAGAAGTGAATGGGCTGCATCGGCATCATATCACGTTGTCCACAAGTGCCCATCCTCTGACAGTCAGTACACCTCTTCACGAACTCATCAGAGTCCTTGAAGAGTGTAGGCCACCACAAGCCGGATTGGAGCACTTTCTGTGCCGTTCTCCTCCCAGAATGATGTCCTCCTGCCTCAAGCTTGTGGCAGTAAGTGAGGACACTATGATGCTCCTCCTGAGGAATACACCGACGCCAGATGCTATCCCCTCCTTCGTGGTAAAGGATGGGATCCTCCCAGTGGTAGGACTTGGCCTTCGCAAGGAAGGTCTCAATCTTCTGCTTGGGCCAATCTTGTGGGACTTTCCCAGCAACGAGAAAGTTCACAATATCGGCATACCACGGGAGTGAGGCGATAGCAAGGATCGCCTCGTCGGGGAAGGTATCACAAATGGGATCAATCTGCTCAGAATCCTCAGGCTGCTCTAGTCGGGAAAGATGATCCGCCACCACATTCCTGACTCCAGGTTTATCCTTGATCTCAATGTCGAACTCCTGGAGTAGAAGGATCCATCTAGTAAGTCTGGCCTTGGCATCCTTCTTTGACATAAGGTACCTGATGGCGGTGTGGTCAGTATACAAAGTCACTCTAGATCCAATGATATATGATCTGAATTTATCTAGGGCAAACACTACTGCTAGCATCTCCTTCTCTGTGACTGTATAATTCCGCTGGGCGGAATCCAATGTGCGGCTAGCATAGCGTATCGCAAATGGTACTCCATCCCTCCTCTGTCCTAGCACGGCCCCTACGGCAAAATCGGAGGCGTCCGTCATGATCTCGAATGGGAGAGACCAATCAGGCGGCTGAAGGACAGGAGCCTTAATAACACACTGCTGGAGAGTTTCAAAGGACGAAAGACACTTGTCATCGACAAGGAACTCGGTGTCTTTCGTCAAGAGGTCAGTCAACGGTCGGGCAATCTTGCTGAAATCATGAATGAATCTCCTATAAAAACCAACGTGCCCCAGAAATGACCGTAACTGCTTCAGATTGGACGGCGGTGTGAGTTTCCTAATGACATCGACCTTGGCCGGATCAACCTCCATGCCTCTGTTGGAGATGATGTGGCCAAGCACCGTCCCTTGAGTCACCATGAAGTGACTCTTCTCCCAAGACAGAACTAAGCGGGTAGCAATACATCGCTGGAGCACTCGGTCTAGGCAGTCAAGACAGGAATCGAATCCGTCGCCGTAAACCGAGAAGTCGTCCATGAAGACCTCCAAACACTCCCCTACCATGTCCGAAAATATCGACAGCATGCATCTCTGAAAAGTCGCAGGGGCGTTACATAGCCCGAATGGCATGCGTCGGAAGGCGTAAGTACCGAAGGGACAGGTAAAGGTGGTCTTCTCCTGATCCTCAGGAGCGATGGCCACTTGGTTGTAGCCCGAGTACCCATCTAGGAAGCAATAATGGCTCTTCCCTGCCAGTCTCTCTATGATCTGATCAATAAAAGGCAGGGGGAAGTGGTCCTTCTTGGTGGCCTGGTTGAGTTTCCTGTAATCAACACAGACCCGCCAAGAGGTGGGTACTCGTGTAGCAATCTCCTCTCCCGACTCACTGATCACAGTAGTGATGCCCATCTTCTTGGGCACCACATGTAAGGGGCTAACCCACTTGGAATCGGAAATGGGATAAATAAAATCTGCACTCCACCATTTTGATATTTCCTTCATAACAACCTCTCGTAGGTTGGGGTTCAGTCGCCGCTGGAACTCACGCGACGGCTTCGCCCCTTCCTCGAGATAGATATGGTGGGAACACAATGAGGGACTAATCCCATGGAGATCTGCTACGCTCCATCCAATTGCCTTGCGGTTCTTTTCAAGAACCTCCATCAGACGGGATTCTTGCTCTCCAGTCAGATCGGCAGAGATGATGACTGGGTACATCTCAGACTCTCCCGCAAGGAATCGATACTTCAACGAAGTAGGGAGCGGCTTTAGCTCTGGACAGCTGGGTGCTGGCAAATCTGGCTTCTGAAGAAGATGTGTGTATGCGGATAATTCTGCCAAATTTGCCTGGGAAAATGATAACGAACTCTCACAAACTGGATCTGGAGAAGGCGGGTCCTCTACATTGTCTCTGGTCTGTTCTGCCTCTACCTCCTCCTCATCTATAGGCTCAGGTAGATCCAGATCGGGCATTTGATCATCACAATCTGCCCAATCAGATTCTGAATCCGAGGGATCTATATCAGACTTGGTGGCATCAGTACCACCGGAGAACAGGTGGCATCAGCACCACCATCACTGGAAATCGTGTCGCGATCAAGGTCCGACTCTGCTGACTCAATGGTATCCTGAACCAGGGCTGTGCTCTCCAGACTATCCTCTGCTATCATCTCTGCATCAGCTGTATCTGAATATGAGAGGATGGTCTGTGCTGCAGGATCTGCCCAAGCTGCCTCATCATCTGTGATCACAAAATCACAGTCCTGGTGGATGTCTGGCTCTGCGTCTGTCAGCTGCTCTGAATCTGTACTGCCATGTGAGCGGGATCTATCTCTGGCTCTGTGGTCCTTAACCGTCTCTATTTGTATACTCTCGCCCTGGACGCGAAAGTATACCTTCCCGCTATCATGGTCAGTCACTGCCTTGGCTGTGGCCAAGAACGGGCGACCGAGGATGATGGGGGAATCGGTCAACGAGTCAGGGGTCTCCATGTCCAGCACTACAAAGTCCACGGGGAATTGCAAACCCTGAATCGTGACGACAACGTCTCGCAACAACCCTTTTGGCCTCTTGACAGACCGATCAGCAAACTGAAGGTATGTCCTGCTCTGTCGAAGAGTGCCCAACTCTAAGTGGTCGAGAAGGGCTGCCGGAAGAAGGTTGATCGACGATCCGCTATCTAAGAGAGTACGGTCGAACCTCTGCTCATTAATCTGACATCTGACATACGGGGCCCCTAAATCTGGCCTCTTAGTCGGCAGATGGTTCTGGATCGCGTAACACGTGGCTTTTGTTAGCACATGAATTTCTGCGGTCTTACTCCTCTTCTTCCTCCTGACTGTGGTCCTATCTCTTAGGGATCGCTGAAGAAGAGGAATGTGCTGCAAAGCCTCATTGAGGGTCAGCTGTATGTGAAATCGGTCTATCATGCCCTGGCTGAACTCCTCCTGCTCTTCTTCCCGTGCGGGTCCTCAAAAAGTGTACTCCAAGTTCTCCACGCAGTACCTCGCACAAAAATAGAAAGAGAGAGTGTCAGAAAACAATTATAATATAGAGAGACAAAAATAGAAGAATGAAAACTGACTACAAAGCCGTGCTCCCCGGCAACGGCGCCATTCTGAGGTAAAGGTATAAAATGAGGTCGTTGCGACCTCAGTCACTCGAATGCGTCAATCAAGAAAAATCAATCACTCAAATAAGATTAAAAACAAGCAAGCACACAATAGAGCGATCTAGCTATAGGATTAACCTGGTATAGCTCCCAGGGTCGAACACAAGGAGCACAGATTGGCCTTGCGGCCTACGATGTAGTCAGAAATCCAAGAAAGTCTTTTTTATGGTTTTTTATTTGTTTTTATATTTTTTTAGATTTTTTTAAATGATGAGAAAATGAGAGAAGGTAAATACAAGGGAACTTCAACAATTTATACAACACTCCAAAAATAATGCAAAAATTAAGGAAAAATGGTTTTTATGTTTTTTAAGTTTTTTACTGTTTTTGGTGAATTTTTGGAATTTTTCTAATGGGTAAATTATTTATTAAAAATCAAACAATGCAAAGAACAAAGGGTACTGTCCAGCAAGGCTTAAGACCCAAAAATAAAATAATTTTGGATCTCAAAATGCCCTGAAGGTAATTTTCCTATAATCTAGAAAGAACAAGGAAAATTTAGGCACCCTAATTATTTTTTTTGGATTTTTAATTTAATTTTTATAATTTTTATGAGTTTTTAGGGGTTTTTCAATTTTTAAGGTTTTTAAGTGATGAAAAGTAGCCAAAAATGGCTGGAAAATCAAACAACAAGCAAACAACAAGTCCTAATTTTTTTAGAATTTTTGGTGGAGTTTTTATATTTTTTTGGTATTTTTAAAGTCAAACAGTAGCAAAAATAAGGGTTTTTGAATTTTTAAAAATAATAAATGCAATCAAAAATGTCCTCAAAAATCACAGAAATTCCTACACCATGGCAGGGGCCATGTGTCAAAATTTCATTAGATTTGGAGGTCGTTTGATATTTATTCAAAAATGAAGAAGAGGGCACTGTGCACAGGGACCTAAGTGCAAATACCCAAAGATCTGGGGGCCTTGGTGCAAAATACCCAGCAAGTCACGCGCGTGGCGCGTGGCTGGGGCACACAGGGACCAAATTGAAATAAAAACCAAGTCCTAGGGCTATTTGATAACTCGTATCAAAAGCCCAGGGATATGGTTGCAAAAATCCCAATAAATAACGCACATGTGCATAAACAAGGCTCACAGGGGTATAATTGCAATTATACAAAAATATTCATGCATTCATTAACACTCCAGATCTACAGGACACTATATGCAAAAAGCCCAAAATACACGTGACGACGCACGTGTTCACACACACACAGGGGCATACATGCAATTAAAATAAAGCACAAGGTCCATTCTGCAAATAACCCTACGTGAAAAAGTTTCGAAAAATAATTACAGGACTAGAAAGAAAACGACAAACTAAGAGGGGGGCCTACGATATTTACCCCTTTATTAGCGACGGTTGGATAGGCGCCACGTGGAAGATCGGATGGTGGCGATGAGCGGCGCCTTTGACCTTGAGAAGCTTCGCCTGATCGAACGATGGAGGGTCCGCCACGTGGGGATCGAACGGTCCGCGTGCGTGGTGGCCGAACCCTCGGTGAATCAACGGCTGAGATCACGCTGCGGCTGATCTGACGATATCTGCTGCTCCCCGAACGAACGGTTGAGATCTGATCTGGAGCGCCACGGCTGATCTGACGGTCGGAGAGGGTGGTGGAAGAACTCGTCGCCGGCGAACTTCGCCGGCCTCCTGCGTGCGCTACACCCCTCCTCAGCTGCTGCAAATGATCGGAGAAGCTCCGCTGGACTGTCCCGCAGCTGCTGGTGGTGGCCAAGGGCCCAACCGAGCCCAGGAGGGGCTCCGGCGAGGCCTAGTGGCTCGAAGCTCCTGGCTGAACTGTGAAGGAGGCTCAGACACCCCCTTTAGACCTGCAAAGTGGACAAGAAGCTTCGCGGGTCGAGGGCAAAATGCCTCGACCCAAGAAGGCGGGGTGAAGGTGGACGGTGCTGTGGGGCGGACGAGCTCCGGCGAAGTGGAGACGGTGGAGCTCGACTCCCAGATCCTGTGCGATCTGGGTTGAGTGAAAGTGCGTAGAAGGTGCGTGAGGGTACGGCGGAGATGATGATCGGGTCGGATGGTCGAGATGTGGCGCGAGATGGTCGGAATCGGAGATATGCGTCGGAGATATGAATTGGGCGAAATCAAAAATTAGAAGAAAGTAGAAGGAACTAAGGCTACCTGATGGATGCTGGAGACTGTGGTGGAGCTGGTCTTGCTCCTGGTCGTAGCTTCGAAGGGCGTCAAGGCCTGAAGCTCGATGCTCGACGCCGGCGGCGGAGCAAGGACGGCGAAGTTCGCCGGATCAAAGGATTCGCCTCCTCGCCTCACTGCAACAAGGGCAACGGCTTGCTGTCACTCTCGCGATGCCGATGGAGGTCACTGGGAAGAAGGAGAGGGTCCAAAGATGCGGCGCGGAGGCGGCGGAGGTCGGGAATATATAGAGTGACCGGGGCGATTAGGGTTGAGTGGCGACAGCTATAGAAGGCGTGGATTTGATGGCGGAGGATCCGGCGAGGGAGAGGGATGAACGGCGAAGAATCCGGGCTCGAGATATGCGTGGGGGACAGCCTGGAGCCGCGTGAGAAATTCGGAGAAGGCGGGGTGGCGCGCGAGGTCCAGAATAGGAAGGAGGTCGCGGGGGAGTTGACCGGGGTCAACATTCCCCCGTGGACCAGTCAGACGCTGCCACGTGTGTGCTATTTTTGTTTATTTATTTTAGGGTAGAAATGGGCCGAATTAGAGAAAACTCAAAACATGAAATATTTTTCTTTTATTTTTTTCTATTTTTTGGTGATTTTTAATTAATTTTTGGGAATAAAAATAGGGTAGCTATATATATAGGTATATGTACACTACATGGATTTTTATTTTTGATTTTTTATTTGTTATTTTTATGTATTTTTATGCTCATTTTGTATTTTATTTATTTACAAGATAAAATGAGGAATAAAAGAATATTTTTATTTTATTTTTATCACTTATATACAAGGGTGAAATAAAGAATTGAATACATTTATCTACATGGTATTTATACAATGTATTTTTGTATTTTCAATTTTGTAATTTTTATTTGATTTTTGTTTTGTTTCTTGTTATTTTATATATTTACAATATGTAACATAAAATATTTACAAAAAGTTTAGAAAATAATTGAATTTATTTACAAGGTTAAATAAATACAAGATGATGGTTTATACACATGGTGAAAGAAGGGTATTTTGAATTTTTGATTTTTATCTTTTTATTTTGTTTTTAATAGTTTCTAAATATACACACAATATGGACAAACATATTTTTGGGTGAGGAAAATATAAAGTTTTATTTATTTACAAATATACACATATGTGAGCCCCTATCTCCCTCTACTTGGCTTTTATGCGGTCAGGCCCATGCTGAGCCCTCCCTTGGGTTAGGTTGCTCAATATTTATTCTAAATATTTCCCTCTTTTTCTTTTTGCTCTTTATTCTTTTATTTTGTGCACAAAAACATGCTAATTATAGGTTTTTACACAATGCATGCTTTTGGTAATTATTTGTATTTACACATATCTACATGTATTTGCAAAGGGTTTTTTGTAGCTAAAATAGAAGAATAAAGAGTGATGAATGGGTATTCATCAGTATACGACAGATGAAGGGGAAGAAGATGATGGCAAAATATGGTGCAAAGTAGGTCTGGAGTAGTTGGAATGGGGCAGCGGAGCAGAGATTCATCATCCAATAGAATTGGAAAGTACACAAAAATAAATGGAATTATATGAAACAAAGAGATAAACAACGCTAATGTTACTATTGATGCAAAGAAGATGGAGCTTACCATGCCTAGAATCACTGAACGCAAAGCTTGCAGTGGAGGCGAAGGAGGAGATCGGGCCTCTTCGATTCAACACCCAAACAAGCCCCCACGGTACCAATCACACTCCTGTTGTCACTAGGAACAAGACTTGAGGACCGAACTTAGGGTGTGAGGGATGAAGAAGAAACGAAAAGTCAAGGGATCCTGGAGGCGAAGCAATATGCCAGTCCACTTCCTCGGGCAACGGTGCTTGATTCAGAGGTTCGTCGACCAAGGATTCATCTAGGTGCGAAAGCTCGATGATCGAGGGGTAAAAGTTAAACACAGATCGAGTTGAATAGGTGCAATATTTGAGCGTGAAAATACGAGTTAACATGTGTCTGACATGAGTAGGCTGGAAGAAGGACGGTTGACCTAGGGTCAGTTGTCGCAGGGCTGCCATTGCTCCACCCAAGCCAATACACGATAGAACAATTTTGAAATTCAAGAATAAGTCAAAAAAAGATTTAATTTAATTATGGTAAAAATATAAAAGTGTTTATTATTTTATGTAATATTTTAATATGATTTTTTTTATTTTCACAAGCTTATTTATTACAAGTTACTTTTTATAAATGTATTATATGTATATTGACCTATGTTTGGAATATTTTTTTAATTTTGCATTTTTAATTTTTTTGTTTTATTTTCATACTTTATATAATTATAACTCATTTTTAGACACATAAATATATTTTGCTATATTTTTTTAATATCATATGTACGCTTAAATAAACATGTCTACTTATTATATAGGTATTAGTATATTCATCTATGTATTTATGTATACTATTTTATTTTTGTGTTTTCTTTATGTTTTACTCTATTATAAATCTGTACAATATTATAAATAATATTTACAAAATTATAAAATATAAAATTATAAAATAATAAGGAATAAATAAAATGAATAATTTATTCAAATATACTATACAATAGGGGTCCAAAACCTAACTTTTGCATCTTAGCGCCAAATTAAATGAAACCGCCTTCATTAAATGGCTTATTAAAATTTATATACAAGTAAAGTGTTTTTGATGTATTTTGAGTTTTTATTGGGAAGATATGGGTTTAGGAAGTTTGGATTTTGGAGTCTTATTTTGGGTATAAATGTACTATGTATATTATTTTTCTATGAAATAAATTTCGTATTTTTCTATGTATTTTTATCTAAAACTTTTATGTACAAAGTTTCCTTATTTGAGATACAAATAATAGAAAATAAATAGGTCGAAAAAAGGAATTGTTGATGAATAAAAGGATTTTTGTTGTATTTTTGGCCATTATCTCCCCCTACTTTATTCCTTGTCGACCCAGTCATCAAGATGCCTAGGTCTTGGGGTTTAGGGTCATAAAATACCTTTGTCATTTTATTATTTTTATTTTCTTTTCTTTATTCTATAATTTTGGCATTAAGACTATATTTTATGTACAATAATTGGAATAAATAATGAATGTCAATTTGTACAAAATAATGCTATTTACATGCATTTAGGTAGGGTTTTTAAGGTCAAAATGATATAGTGATAAAATGGAGATTCATCACCTCCTATACTTGCATTTGTTCGTCCCTAACAAACACTTATGAAATAAGTTCAGAAAATAAAAAAAGAAAAAGAAATACTTGGAATAATTGTCGACTTTCAAGCTTGTCTTATCAAAATCAAAGTTCGGAGCTCGGAGTACACCTTTGGATTAATGATGTGTTCGGAACCATATGGAAGTCAGTAAGTGTGGCACAACAACCCTTAGATTCCATACTCCTATCGTCCAATCCAATTCAAAGCCGTGTCAGAACCATCCTCCCAGTCACATACTCTTGCTACCTTGAAGTGATAGAACTATGTGTATGAAATTGTTCAGCTCTCCCCAAACAAAACCAATGAACTATCGAGGTGTCTGCTCTTCTGGCAACTTGTCCTCGTAGATACAGATATTTCCTTCTAAGTTCAGGTACTCCCGATCTCTACAAGAGAACGGGGAAAAAGTTTAGAAGAATGAGAAAAGAAATGAGAATGGACAAGTGCAGTCTTCATTCCCTTGTGAAGTTGGTCAGTGTAACCGATTCTTCACTAAGAAGCATGCTTTTTCTGAAGCTCAAATTTTTGTGGAATTTTTTATTGTCATATTCTTTAGGTATTTTCTTTAACTTTGTAAAATGCAGTCTTGCTTGTACCCCAGTGGATAAAGCATATTCTGTTCTACCCATTTATTGGGGTCTTGGAAAAAATTGCACCAGCAGGCCATTCCTTATCAAAAGCAATGTCTCAATCCATCTCCTGTCTTCAGATATCATTTTTACGAAAAGAAGTGGGTTAGAGTACCGGTGTCGGCAATCTAAAGAATGGTTCCTGAGGCACACTTGACGAAGGGGCCTTACATCGTCCCGACTTAGACTCCAAAATTTTTCATCAATCCATCTGGTTTGAGCTAAGTGCTAGGTGCGAGGTTTCTAGTCAAGCCACTGTCTCAAGAGTCTTACAGTTGATATGAAGGGTTATATTTAAGCACATTAAATTGACTCATGAACATAGTCTTATGGAACCTAAAGAACTGAGTCAAGGTGATCTAAAAAATATCTCCACTTAGAGTCCTCAATGGGTTCCTCTGAAATTAAGTGTACTAAGGTCTATTCCAAGCTCCAATCTTCAGACTTTATGTAGACTTCTTTTATTATCTAGGTTATTTCAAAAAATATGAATGCTATACACAATGTAAAGAAAACATTTTTGTGATGTAATTTTCTGATTTTGATTTTTATGAATTTTTGAAAAAAAGTTTTGCAAATTTTTTGCAATTTTTAAAAAGGCTTTTGCAAATGTTTTTGGATTTTTATTTTTTTGCAAAATTTTAGGTATTTTTCAAATCAAAAAGATGTTTTTGGAAATAAGTAAGTACATATATTTACACTGAAGTGCTTCTTGTTGTTTACAAGAGTTGAGTTTTAGGAATTTACAGGTTTGTATGTACAAGGTTTTATAAAGAGTTTTAACTTGTTTGAGTTATACATAGTTCTCAACATAATTTGAAATGATTTTTGCAAACATTTTGCAAACCTGATTTTTACAAGCTAGTTTGACAAATAGTTTACAAACATTTACAAAATTTGAAAATCATTTTTCAAAGTTTTTTCAAACAGTATATATAGATTTTTCAAAAATATTTTGCAACCATTTTCAAAATCATTCGCAAATAGTTTTTCAAAACATTCCAAATAAAAGAAATTTTACAAATAAAATAATTTTACAAAGGTTGAAAATATTTTACAAACAGTTTTCAAAAGATTTTTCAAAGAGATTTTCAAACCATTTTTCAAAAAATTTGCAAACCATTTTTACTCGATTTAAATCGGTATATATAAAGAATTTCAATGAAATTTGTACAAGTATTTCTTTACGCTTAATTAAGTGTAATTTAGCCATACTTTTTTGGAAATACAAAATTACGAGTTATGGATAACGTATATACATAGTATATACGATTCCCTATATTAGCTTGAGCTATGTCGTCATAGATCAGTGGGAAAAAGAGAAGACATAACTTGTACTGAGTATAGAAAAGCATATACTACAACGACTAAAGAATGAACGAATGAGAAGTTGACCGTCCCCCCTATACTTAGGATGAAATAATCCCAAGTATAACAGATTGTACACAAGGTAGGGAGGGGCAAAGGAAGGAATGCACGAAATCATCGGCTTGACATGTCCCCCCCTTATACTTAAGGTAAATTATCCCTATGTATAAACAAAGTGTCAAAAGTTGAGGGGATAGATGAGGATCAAAGAATGAACAATCGAGATAATCATTCCCCTATACTTATGACAAAATATGTACTAAGTATAACAAAGATGAAAGGGGTGACTCCTTTTCGAAAGAAAAATAAAATATAGAATGAAAAGTAGAAAAGAAGAAAAGAAGAAAAAGAAAGATAATTCAAAAATGTCTTGTCTGCTCTGTCTGAAACTGCGGAAGTGGTTGCTTTCAGCTCATCTTCATATACAACTTGAATTGAGTCAACAACATATATGAAATTATCATGCTCCATGTAAGGCTTTAGTAGTTGTCATTTGATTACAAAGAGTTGTGCGTCAGCTGACAATTCAGTATCATCATGCTACCATTGTCATGCACATGTTTCACTGTAAACAGTCTTGTTCATTTGCTCTTCAATTTTCCTGGAAAGATTTTTAATTTTGCCTCAAACTACCAGACCCTCTGACTTGACTCGAAAGTCTTTATGCAGATGTGCTTATCATGACATTTCTTGACTTCCTCTTTGTACGTCAAGACGTTGTCATATTAATCTCTAAATTCAAGCAGTCTATTCATATCCACTTGTCAATTCTTCCTGTCTTTCTTGGAGTCCAAATGGCAAACATTGATTGCCCACAAGGATTTATGAATGAGTTCCACTGGCAAGTGGCATGGCTTGCCATAGACCAGGTGGTAGAGAGACATTCCCATAGGCGACTTGTACACTATTCTGTAAGCCCAAAGAACTGAGTAAAGAAACTGAGGCCAGTTCTTGCCATTCGGATGCACAGGCTTTTGAAGAATTGTTTTAATCTCCCTATTTGAACATTCATCCAAGCCATTATACTGTAGGTGATAGGACGAAGCGACACAATGTTCGATGCAATATTCTTGAGTCAACTTCTTCACCTCTCTGTTAATAAAGTGGTTACCACCATCTAATATGAGAATCTTCAGAATTCCGAACCTTGAAATGATGTGTTCTTTCAGGAATTGACACATGGTGCGACTGTCAGTGGCTCGGGTTGGGATAGCCTCCACCCAAAAACTAACGTAATCGATAATAAGAAGAATGTATTCATAGCCTTTACTGTTTGGAAAATGGACCCATAAAGTCAATTCCCCAAGCATCTAATACATTTGAAATATAAATAAAAATTAGGGGCATTGTGTTTCTTATTCCAATGGTTCCACCCATCTTCTGGCAGTCAGTGTAGTTCTTCACATAGTCTTGTGCATCTTTGAATATGGTTGGCCACCAGAGGACGCTTTCGAGTACTTTTGTTGTTGTACTTCCTTATGAGTGATGTCCTTCAGATTCTCGATCGTGATAATATGCGAGGATACTATGAATTTCCTCCTGAGGGATACACCTTCTCCATATATAATATGCCCCGTCACGAAAGAGATACGGATCCTTCAACTAATAAAAGTGGATATCATACAAGAATTTGTCTACTTTTAGCTTGGGCCAATCTTGTGGAGTTCTCTTGGATACAAGATAATTCACAATATCGGTGTACCAGGGGAGCTAGGTGATGACAGAATTGCCTCATCTGGAAAGATCTCTTTGATATGATGTAGGTTCAGCTCAGGAGCTTTATGCTAAGGAAATCTGGACTAATGATTGTCCACCACATTTTGACTCATGACTTATCTCATATTTCAAGGTCAAACTCTTGGAGCAGAATGATCCACCTGATGAGACATGTTTTGTCATCCTTCTTTTGCTGTAAGTACCGGATGACTGAGTGGTCAGTACAGATAATCACCTTGGATCCAAGAAGATGGGATCTGAACTTTTCCAAGGCAAATACTACTGCTAGCATCTCTTTTTTTGTAACTATGTAGTTCTCTTGAGCTTCATCTAGAGTTCTGCTAGCGTAGTGAATCGCAAATGGCATATTATCTTTCCTTTGTCCCAATACTGCACCGATGGCATAGTCTGATGCATCTGTCATTATCTCAAATGGAAATGTACATTGGGCGGTTGCAAGACGGGTGCCTGAGTGATCAAATCCTTTAGTTGATTAAAGGCATGGAGCACACAATCATCAACGATGAAATCCATCTCCTTGCCTAACAATTCAGTCAATGGTCGGGCCAATTTGCTAAAATCTTTGATAAATCGTCGGTAGAAGACTACCTACCCTAAGAATGATTGGACCTACTTCATGGTACTTGGTGTCTCAAGCTTGAAAATCATCTCCAACTTACATGCCATGTTTTGATACAATGTGACCCAACAAAATCCCTTTGGTCACCATGAAATTGCTCTTCTCTGCAGAAGATTAACTTCACACGAGAGCACAAGATTAACTTCACAACATCTCCGCAGAAGTTGATCCAAGCAATCAAGGCATTGATCGAACAAATCTCCATAGACCAAGAAATTATCCATGAAAACCTCCAAAAAAACATACATCACTGGAAAGCTGGGGCGTTGCATAGCCCAAACGACATCCTTCAGAAAGTGTACATCCTAAATGGACAGGTGAACGCGACCTTCTCTTGGTCTTCAGGAGCAATAGCCACTTGATTGTATCTGTGGTACCCATCCAAGAAGCATAAATATTCCTTCGCTGCCAGACTCTCAAGAATATGGTCGATGAAAGGTAGTAGGCAGTGGTCTTTCTTGATGGCGAGATTCGATCTTTTGTAGTCAACGTACATTTGCCAAGAAGTAGGTACTCTGGTCGGGATCTCCTCTCCTTTATCATTCTTTATGATGGTGATCACTAATTTCTTCAGCAATATGAGCAGGGACTCAACTATTTACTGTCGGAGATGGGATATACAAACCCCGTATCACACCACTTGTGAATTTCTTTCATGACGACTGCATGAAGGTTCATATTTAATGGTCTCTAGAATTCACAAGATGGTTTGTTGTCATCCTCAAGATAAATGTGATGCAAGAACAGTGAAGGGTTTATCCCATGGAGATCTGAAATTTTCTAGCCTATCACCTTGCAGTTTTATTCAAGAACCTCCATCAGACGAGATTCTTGATCTGTGATCAGATGAGATTAATGATGACCAAATACATTTCTAGTTCACCAGCAAAGGAAGGCGTACTTCATGTTGGAGGGTAGTGGCTTGAGCTCAGGCAGAGTTGGAGCTGCTTCATAGGTAACCTCGAAAATGACTGTAGGTATAGGTCCTTTCATTTGTTCAATGTCGATCTTTGACAACTTAGCTTGCTGATAAGCCGAAACTCCCACAAAATCCGGGTAAGGGAAAAATCAATCAAGGGTCGTTGCGACCCGAATCTCGCAGATCGGACTCAACAAGAAAAATAGACCACCAAAATGAATAATCAATCAAAAAGCCGAATAAGCGGTCTTGCTATTTATTTAACCTGGTATAGCGACCAGGGTCGAACTCAAGGAGCACGGGTTGGCCAAGTGGCCTACGAAGTAGTCAGAAGATGAATGAAATAAGAAAATGAATTTTTGGTGGATTTTATGTATTTTTACTTTTTTGTATTTTTAATTATAAAGAAAATGAGGAAGAAGGGCAAAAAGCACACAAACAACAATTTATTAAACACTCCTAAATAACTCAGAAAATTCAAATAAAATTATTTTTGTGTTTTATAAGTTTTTAAGTATTGTTGGTAATTTTCTCAAAATTTTATGATTTTTCGTTGATTTTATAAAAATAGAAAAAGACAAAAACAGAGAACTAATGTGCGGCCAGATTTGAAGGGCTAATTAAAAATATGTAATTAGCCTCTAAAAATATGGAGATAATTTTTATTAAAACTAGAAATAAAAACTAAACTACAGAAAGAGAATTTTAGAATTTTTAATGATTTTTATAAGGTTTTTAGGCTTTTTCAATTTTTAGGTGTTTTATATATCCAAATAAAGTGAAAATTGGTCTGAAGCAAATAAACAATAAAACAAACAGTACCTATTTTTTTGTAATTTTTAGATGAGTTTTTATATTTTATTGATTTTATAATTCAAATAGTGATAAAAATGGGTGTTTTTGATTTTTTAAAATACCAAACAACAACGAAAATATCCCAAAAAAATTGGTGAAATTTTTACATAGTGGCAGGAGCTACGTTTCTAAATTTCACCAAATTTGGAGTTGATTTGATATTTTATTCATCACAAAACAAGGCACAACACACATGGACCAAAGTGCAAAGAAACTAAGTTCTGGGGGCTTAAATAAAACACGTGCAAAAATGGTAGGGGGTTCAATGTAAATTTCGCATCAAATCCAGCACATGTTCCAATTCAATACGCACAGGGGCATAAATGCAATTATCCAAAAGATAACTTCAATCCATAACAGACAGAAAACCCAAGCCCTTACATGCAATTAGCCCACAAAACTCACGTGTCGAAGCACGTGTTCCACACTCACATGGACTAAATCGCAAATACAAGAAAGTATACGGTCTACAGTGCAAATTAACCAAAATAAAAACAACTACACTTACTATTTACATGACTAAACTATAAATGCAAAAAGAACATGGGCCTAAGTGATATTACCCCATTATTACGATCCATGGCTGAAGGGGGTCCACGTGTAAGATATGACGGCTGTGGATGGTAGATGCCTCTTAAATGATGGACGTCTCGGATTCGATCCTCAGATGGATCAACGGTCGAAAGCCCCGTGCAGATGAATGGTGGAGATATAATTTGGAGCGCGGGGTTCGATCGAACGGTGCTGGAGGACCCTCGAAGAACAAGTCGCCGACGAGTTTCGCTGGTCCAATACGCGCGATCAGGAGGTTCTTTGCTGCTGCTGAGATGCAGGAATGGAAGCCGGAGGTGATCCGCAGCTGGTGGACTGCTCGGATGGGGCCGGGATCGTCGGAGGAGCTCCGACGACGGGAATGAACTAGAGCAGCTATTCCCGGAGAGTTAAGCCTCCAGATGAGGCTCTTAAGCCTTGCTACATGCATAGAAAATCAGCGGAGTCAAGGACAAACTGCCTTGACCCATTAGCGGGTGAAGGGAGCGTGTGGGTGAGGCGGAGCGTGGGTCTCCAGCGAGGCGACGGCGGAGGAGGCCTAAGTCCTGGTTTCGAGGCGAACCAAGATGATCGGAGGGGCGTAGAATGTGCGGAGAGGTCTCGTGAAGGTGAGGCGACAGTCGGATGATCGAAAGGATGGTCGGAACGGAGTGGATTGGCCGACGGAGGCTGAGGGTGCAAAATCTAAGAATTAAGATTGAAGCTAATCTAAGGGATATCGAGGCTACCTGATGGGTGCAAGCGTCTATGCTGGAGGTGGGTGACCTCCTGGGATCCTTGCCTCAATGGAGCGACACCTCCAGAGGCTCGAGCTCGCCTGATGGCGGAGTGCGCTGACGAAGACCACCGGATTATGGGCTAAACGTCTCCTCTCCTCTCTACAACACGCCCTTTGTCTAGCTGTCACTCTAGGCAAGGGAATGGAGGTCACAAGGGTCTGAAACGGTGACGGAAGGTGCATTAAATGGCAGAAGGAGGCGAAGCTTTATACTGGTAGGGGTCCGGGAAGATGGGAGTCGGGCGCACAATCCAAAGCTCGGACCCCTAAAAGGATGGTCGGGCGTGAGGTTTGAGGAGATAATGATCGGATCAGTGCGGGATAATTCGGTGAGAACGGTTCAACATTAGGATCTGCCTACAAGTGGTCCAGGGGGAGTTGACCGGGGTCAGCAATCCCCTGTGGACCAATCAGATTATTTCTTTTATTAATTATTTGTAAATTCATTTTAAAATAGTAAATGGTTTTATTTCGAAAAAATTTCAACATGAAAAATGTTTAATATTTTTCAAAGTATTTTTAGTGATTTTTACTTATTTTTTGAAAAATAAATTGATGTATGTACATAGTATTATATTATATACAGGTATATGTACCTATGTATTTTTTATTTTTATTTTTAGTTGTTTATTTTTGTACAAGTATCCCTATTTTATATTTTATTTATTTACAACATAAAATATGAGATTTAAAATAATTTTTATTTATTTTTTATTGTGTAACTACAAGGGTAAAATAAATATATATAAGTACATATATACATGGTATATACAAGGGGAAGAGAGAGAATTTATTTTTATTTTATTTTTATTTTTATTATTTTTCTTTTATTTTTATAAATATGTACAAAATATGGGAAACATCTATATATTTTTATTTTTGGAAAATAAAATATATACACTAAGAGGGGGATTTATACAATGATGAATGGCCCTATCTCTCTCTACTCACTTTATTTTGCGGTCAGGCCCATATTCAGCCCTCCCTTGGGTTTGGGCCACTCGATATTTATTCTAAATATTTCCCTATTTTTCTTTATTTCTTTATTCCTTTATTTTTGTGCAAAAACATGTTAATTATGGTTATTTACATGAAGCATGCATTTTGACAATTCATTCTATTTACAAACATTTACATGGTATTTTACCAAGGTTTCTAGCTAAAATAAAGGAATAAAGAGTGATGAATGGTGATTCATCACTTGCTCACAAGAATTTTCAATAGAATCCACATTATTGCAGAAATCTTCAATAAGTAGTTCTTGGTCTTCGAGGCTCAGATGGTCCGCGCAGAATTCGTCAAGTTCCTCATCAAAGATCTCATTCTCATTGATAGAGGGAAATTCGACTATTGTCTCCACTCCTTCTTCGGAGCAGAGGAATTCGTGGATCTCAATGTCGTCCATGAATAGATTTGTATTTTGAATTTCAGCCAGAAAGTGCAGTCTTCTTGGCAGTTTGTGCAAGCACACTAACTTCAGATGCTCATGCTACTGGCTTTGACTTGAAGATGGTCTCTATCTGTACTTTAGTATTGCTAGAGATAAATGTAATTTCTCCAGTGCTGTAGTTCACTACTGCTTTGGCTATTTGAAGGAACGATCGGTCTAGGATTTTAGGAGTATGGAGCATAGGTGTGGAGACGTCCATGTCTAGCACAACAAAATCAACAAGGAACTAGATCTCTTAAATAGTTACAAACACATCCTCCAACATGCCCCTAGGACGCTTGACGTATTTGTCTACAAACTACAGATCATCTTTGTTGGTGTGAGCGATCCTAGCCCAAATTCTGGGAGTAGTGAGGCTGACATCAAATTGACAGAAGACCCATTGTCGAGTAAAGTGCATTTTTAACTCTTGGTTGAACATCTGACAAAGAATGAGTGGAGCTCCCCTGTCTTTCTTTTTGTCTGGGAGTTTGTTTAAGGCATTGACATGGCCATTATAAGGATATGCTTTTCATGCTTCCTACCTTGACTTCTTGGATAGTGGGGATGAGGTATGCACCTTGTAGTACATGTATCTTTCAATCATTTCTTCACAATAGACATGTTTGAGAGCTTTCATTAGAGGCATTTTCAAGACCAAGTTTTGTATAATTTCCACAATAACATGATTGGACAAAGCATTTTCCAAATTTTTAATTTTTTTATATTTTCTCTATGCTTTAGGAAAAGGTATATTTACAGAATCTGAAACTATATCTTTCAAAATTTTATCCATTTCATGATGTAACAAGTAGATGGAAAAAATGTAAAGAATCATCTACAAGTGATGGACCAAAAAGTGATGGTTCGACTTCCTCTACTGGCTTCAGATATATTGCGATAGCTGGCGTTTTCGATGCTGGGTGAACTCCATCGAGGTTACTATTGCTATCATATTTTGTATTTTTGAATTTTTTTTCATTTTTTGGTGATGGTGATGGTGCTACAAAATATTGCTCGGCCCTTTTGCTGGATGGGTTAGCGACTCATCGTCAAATGCAATATTCTTCCCTTTCGATGTTGCTGATGGTTGGAGCGTCTTACCGCTCCTAAGAGTAACAACATCATATAAAAAACAATTAAGATTGCTTGAATCGGGTTGGACACTACCGGCTACCCACTCCTTGCGACAGAAGTTGTTCGGGTTTGCCTCAACCTAAGTCGGGATGATAGTTCATAACTGTCAGGTCATCCATCTTCTCGCTCATCTCAACCATGTTCTTAATAAGCTGATCCAGATAGTCCAGGGCTGGGTTAACTAGCACAATCTCAAAAGAGTCAGCATGTGTAGGCTTCTGGTGTTGCAGGGGAGGTTGTTATTAGTAACCCTGATGATTCTAATAGAGAGGAGGATGGTAAGAGGAATAGCGCATAGGATCGAAGTACTAGTTTTGATAATGAGCAGCTGACTGATGTTGGCGGTAACCCTATTGCTTAAAGCCAGACTGCTGTGGACCCTGTCGATATCCTTGCCTCTACTTATTTCCATAATGTGGAGGTTGTCGTTGATGAGAGGGCTGGTAGGGTCTTCCACCCTGCTACTGTTAGTGATAGGGCATGTTGCCCATGTTATGACCTTGTGGTTGTCCCTGAGGATATGTGAGTTGTGCTTCATTGTTCCAGACACTGTTTATCTCTTAGATGAGTGGCGAGAGAGGACAGAACTGCTTGTGTTAGGCAGGATGGGTCTCTGGTTGGTAAACAACCATCTGTGTCTGAGATTGCAGGGGCTACACGTAATACACATGCTGGATGGGTTAGGGTGGCAGGAGACTCGGCTGAGGAGGTTGTGTTGGTATTGGCTCCTCCTGCTCAGCAGGAGTTTCGACAATGGAAGATATGGAATTGCAAGCATTGGCATTCAATGTTCGAACAAGCTTCTCCAGCTGTTGGGAAATCATGTCGAGCTTTTCCATGCCTTGGATCCTCTTCTCAACAATTGAAAACTTTTCAAGGTCATGCAACTTCTTCTCAATTATATCAACTTTGGACAGGTGACTTCCTATAATGCTCAGGTTGGAGCTCTCGTCCCTATCCTTTGCATGAGCAGCCATGTTGACTGGCTTGTGGCAGGTTATGGGTATATTCATGTATTGTAAAGGATGAGGATTGAGTGGCCTCTCCTTCATCCATCTCCTAAAAAATACAGCAGACAACATTCTCATCCTTGTTAAAATACAAACCATCGCAAGCTACATCTACTAGCTTCTAGCTCTCCAGTGTCAGCCCACCGAAGAAGTGTTGTACTAATCTTCAAAATGTCATGGTGGGGACACTTTTATTATACATCTTTGAATCTTTCCCATGCTTCATGAGTTGTTTCACAGGGTTGCTGAACGAAACTGGAGATGCGGGCGTACATCTGATACAAGCAGCCGAGAGAAATAGAATTTGTATAAGAAGGCAGACTTCAGCTCCTCCCATGCGGTCCTACCTTCCCCAGATGATTCACCAAATATAGGACTTTGTCTTGAAGGTTAAAGGAGAAGGTAGTCATCTTGACTACCCCCAATGGGATATTAGGGTAGTGTGTTGTTGCACAGATGCGACTGAATTGTTGTAAGTATATGTATGACTCTTCTGTTGTATTCCTATGGAAGGACAATAGTAGAGACAAGAACTGCGACTTCAACTCAAAATGGGCATGGATGGTTGGAATTTGGATCCACTTGGTGACATGGCCAGCCCCAAGGTTGTAAGTTTGCTTCAATGTGGGCTTCGACTATGGTGGTCTTGCCTTTCCTCCTTCATTACGGTTCCATCTACTGACATGTAGTTTTCAACATCATTCTTGTTCGGATTATCTTTTCCGGGGAATCCATCCTCTCCTATGACATCTCTCTCATCGGTCCTACTCCTCAAGTCATTTAACAGGAAAGTGGCCTGAGCTAATCCTTGGTTCGTAAACTGCTGCTGAATGGCTTGAATGGATGTGAGGAACTGATTGTTGACCTCATTCTGTGTGGTATATTGCCCTTTCCAATGTTCTTCCTGCTCAACGGGTTGGGGCTGCAGTCCCTTTCCTCTTCCAATAGGAGCCATTTCTGTATCTGACTGAAGTTCTGGCTCTTAATCGGGTTGATGATCTGCGTGATGGAACGAACCATGATCTATCTCTGTCCGAGCATCAATTGCTGAGAAAAGTCTGGAATTTAGGTCAATCCTAGATGTTTGTAATTGGAGCATAGGATATTGACTGAAATCAATTTCCATCAAGGGGTAGGTTCGAGGACCAGAGTAATCCTAATTTATTTAAAGAGGGAGCACTAGCTTGGGCTGTGTGTCCATCCCAACAATAGATTTATTGGAGAAAGGCAAGTATTGAAATAAGAAAGGATCAAGGATTCCAAGGAGAAGTTCACAAGGTCCAATCTGATTTCTTGGAGGTCACCACTCTTTATTGGAGATGTTGGTGACATGGAATCGATGTGGGTATCGACAGAGTCCCGACTAAATCATCTGTGGGACAACATCTTGAAAAGGGTCAAAAGGAGAAAGATGATAGATGAACGACTATGAAGATGAAAAGAAATAAAATGAGTGCAAAATAGTAGACGGATCAAAGTGAGCGGGGGTCAAAGAGGAAATATGCAAAAGAAATGAAAGATGGTGCAAAGGTGTGATGTTTTTTTCTTGACCTTAATAAAAACTAATCAATCAAATCACAATATAATGGACTCACCAACTCAACTTGTGAAGATGTGAAGGTTCGACAATTATCTTTCTAAGTCTTAGATTTATTTTCAGGCAATTATCTTTTAACAAACCCTTAAAGAACTAATCTTATAGGAGCGAGAGTACTGTCGGAAAAGTATCTCGTACTTGTCCTCTTCCTTTATAACCTCTAGTTTGAACTTTTTGAGGTCCTTATAACTCTTCCTGGATCCCTACTTAGCCAAAGAAATAAGAGGGAGGAAGCCTATAGGCGAAAGCACTACTTCGGGTTTCGCTCGTAATGGAAACACCCGTGAGCGTGCAAGGACCTACTCGGACGTAAGACGATGAGACAGACACACCCGTGAAGGCGTGGCTTAAGCTCAATACTTTGGGAAAGGTCAAGGTGAGAACATCATCATTGACCTGGCCCTACTCATCCATGTATGATAGAAGCGCCAATATTTTAGAAATCGAAGCGTTACACAAGGCGGCCACCATCTTGGTTTTTGGTTCTAATCCTTAGGATAACGCTCTCTCACTCGGGAAGGATACCTTCCGTAATGGTACCTGAGAACAAATGAGGGCTTTGCTCACCCAATGGAATGAGTTCAATTAATCAATTTTGTTTAGGTCAAGTATTGTTAATAATCCCTTTTTTAATTATTTTTTGTGTTAATACTTGATTTGAGGAAATTCAATACACGTGTCTAACATTTTTGTAGATTTTCTTTTTGCCTAGGTTGTCAAAATCAAAGGGAGAAGGCGAAAATGCAATGCAAGTTGAAAAACGATGATGAATGCTTAGTTAGAAGGCTCATAGTGATTCTCAGCTCTCTCCATGCGGGATACAAGGTAGAAATTTTTAAACCTAGTCTATATTCGAATGCAATGACGAAATCATCATAGAATAGAATATGCTATTAGCGTGAAGAACCAAATGTTAATTACTTAGAAATGAGATCAAAAGTTGTTCTTCGATGCCACTTAGTGCCCACCACAATGGGGCCTGCAAACGCTTTATACGACCTCTCTCGACACGTGATCTCAAGTCCAAATAATTACCAATTAGTTTGACTAAGTGCAAGCACGAATATATAGGTTCATGCAAAATAGTTAGGGCTTTGTAACTGAATATATCAAGTAAGCAAATCCTATAACTAGGGGCTCATTCAAAGAAAACAAAAAAAAATAAAGGAGGAAAACTCAAAACATGAGAAACACAGAAAATAAGGTGGTAGAAATCATAGAAAATATGGTGAGCCCCAAGTGAACAAACACTTGGAAATTGGGCCCGAGAGTCCAAAGTTCAATGTACCTATATTATTACAACTTAATTAAGAAAAATAAATTACTCTCTCTCTCTAAAAAAACCAAAGTTCCTATGCTAATGCTCCTTCTCTCTCCCTCTTGCTCTCTCCTCTTGGTCCACAAGTAAAAGGACCAGGTCTCCTCAACTCGGGTGCTCCAACTGTCTAGGCGACCATCGTCGTCTTGAAGTCCCTAAAAAAATCAAAGAGAATGTATTAGCACAAGTAAGCAAATATATCAAATACGAGAGGAAATAAATAAAGGGAAAAATGAAGGAAAATGACCCAAAATTCTATCCTACACGTTGCTCCCCAGCAACGGTGCCATTTTGTGACTCGTGTTTTGCAAGGGTCTAAAATAATATCCTCATAGAAGCGAAGATATATCATCGCTGAGGTGACCATTAACAAACGCCGAGATCAATCAACAATCAACCCACACAATGAATAAATCAATCAAGCAAGCAAGTGTGAATCGAAATTTATTATAACCTACAATAAGATGTATAATCGATAAGTAATGTAGGGGTCGAATACAGGAAACAACTAAGGATAAACAATAAAAATTTGGCCAAAAACATAAGATGTGATTTTGGGTATTTTTGGATTTTTAGATTTTTTGGGGGTTTTAATTTTGTATTTTTTATGGATTTTAATTTTAATTTTTTATTGTTTTTAATTGTTTAATTGTTTAATTTTATTTTTATATTTTCTGATTTTTAATTTTGTTTTCTTTTTTAAATATATTATATTGGGTTGTATATAACTAACTATATAGGCAAGGTAATTTAATTATAAATACTATAAAAATGAATAAAAATTAAAGAACAAAATATTTTTGGGTTTTAATTAAGTTTGTACTATTTTTGGATTTTTTGTAGAATTTTGATAACTTTTATATATTTTTAAAGCAAAAAATATCCCAAAACATGGATTAAATAAAGAGGCAGAATTGTTTTGAAAATTTAAAATATTAAAAAGTGTCCAAAATTTTCGAAATCAATTTTAATATGCATTAAAAAATAAAAAATTATAAATATAGATGAATATTTTTGGAGTTTTTGGAGATTTTTATATATTTATAAAGGATTTTGGAGCTTTTTATTTTTTACTTATTTTCTTTTTCGAATTTAGTGGTTTTTGGTATGAAGTTGTGAAATACAATAATAGACAAAATATATTTTTGGGAAAATTTCAATATGTTTATATATTTTTAGGGGTTTTTACTACAAATAGGGAATGATAGCTAAGTTTTTAAAATTTTATAAATAGAAAACAAGCTTAAAATATCCAACAAAAATATATGTGCTATAAATATATGTCAGATATTTAGGGTAATTTTCCACAATTGTTTATCAATAAAAATTATTTTTCACAAAATAAAAAAAGAAATATACATCCTAACAGGAGCATTTTTGCAAATATTTAAAGTTCTGGGACTAAATCCGAACACCTTAAAGAAATCCAGGGGCAATCATGCAATTTTCCCAAAAATATTCTATAATATATACCTGGAGGTGTATGTTTGTAATTTAATACAAAGGTGAGGGCCAATATGCAATTATGCCACAAAAACATTACACTACTTATGCAAATTAGTGGACTGAAGTGAAATAACAAAAACTTGGGGTTCCAAGTACAAAATTCCCTGTCCCCTCATACGTACATGCACATGAGGTGACGTGGATGGGACCGAAATGAAAATAAGAGAAAGCTTGAGGGTTCACTTGCAATTTAACCACAAGTTTTAAATTATAAATACAACTTACAGGACTAAAAATAAAATACAAAAACTGAGGGGCCTAAGATGCAATTACCCCTCTAATCGTGTATAGGCGGACGACTCACAATGCCCCACTTATCCACCTGGCATGAATCTGATGGTCAATACCCCTTCGATGATGAGCGCTGAGATTAGATCTCAACAGTGATCTGACGGTGCTGGAGTAGGAGGATTGGATGGTCGATGCACACATGAAGTTGGGCTTCTGATCGGATGACTGAGAGAGGCTATGGAAGAACACACGAAGAACAATAATATGCTAAACTTTGATTTGCTCTCCTGGGCGACTCCAATCCTCTCCTCCATTGTCGAGTGAATCGATAGAAAGCTGGAAGTGTTCCGTGTCAGGGGATCTCCTCGAAATGAACAAGGGCCTCGCGAAGAACTCTGACGAGGAGCCTGGACCTGGGGTTGGTTTTCCTGCTTCAGAAGTCGTTGGGGGGAGGGGTTTTACTCTTTGTGATCCGCATGAAAAGATTCACAACAAAAAGACAAAGCTCCAGAGGGCTTCGATGGTCGGAATGGATGGAGGATGCGTCGAGATGGGTTCCTCCAGCGAGTTGCAGAGGAGGAGGAACATATTGTTTGATTTGTGTTGGATCAAGAGGAATGAATGCGCAAGAGGTGTACAGTCGATGAATGAGAAGAAGATGATGATGAAAGATGGCACAGAGCAGGTTTGGAGTGGTCAGAATGGGGTAGCATAGCAGAACTCCATCGTCTGATATAACTAGAATGAACGCAAAAATAAACGAAATTATATGAAACAGAGATCTAAAATACACTAATGTTATTACTGTAAATCTAAAATGCAAAGAAAATGTAGCTTACTGTGCCTGGAATCGTCGATCGCAAAGCTTGCAGTGGAGGCAATGGAGGAGCTCGGACATCTTCGATTCAACACCCAAATAAGCCCCCAAGGAGCCGATCACACTCCTGTTCTCATTTGGAATAAGACTCAAGGCTTGATGAGCCAAAAAATCCCCCAAAATCCGGGAAAAGGTAAAATCAATCAAGGGTCGTTGCGACCCGGATCTCAGAGATCGGACTCAACAAGAAAATAGACGACCAAAATCAAAGTAATCAATCAAAAACCGAATAGCGGTCTCGTTATTTACTTAACCTGGTATAGCGACCAGGGTCGAACACAAGGAGCACGGGTTGGCCAAAGCGGCCTACGAAGTAGTCGAAAAAGTAAATAAAATAAAGAAAATGTTTTTGTTGGATTTTATATTTTTAAATTTTTTTGTAATTTTTAATTATGAAGACAATACAAAAAGAAGGCAAAAAGAACACAATCAACAATTTATTCACCATACAAAGACAAACCAGGAAATTAAAATAAAATTATTTTTGGGTTATATATTTTTTATATGTTTTTGGTAATTTTTTTTAAGAATTTTATGATTTTTTATGGATTTTATAAAAATGAAATAAGGTAAAAACAGGGAATCAATGTGCAGCCAGACTTGAAAGGTTATTTAAAAATGGATAAATAACTTATAAAAGTCTGGAGACTATTTTTATGAAAACAAAAAATAAAGCTAAGCTACAGGAACAAAAATTGCATTTTTTTATATTTTTATATTTTTTAATGATTTTTATGAGATCTTTAAGGTTTTGCAAATTTTAAGGATTTTATAAATCAGAATGCAACAAAAATTGAACTGAAGCAAGTAAATACAAAAGCAAGCAGTACTTAATTTTTTTAGAATTTTTGAGTGGTTTTTAATATTTTTAGTTGAATTTACAATTCAAACAGTAGCAAAAATGGTGTTTTTGATTTTTTAAAAATAACAAACAACAATAAAAATGTCCCAAAAAATTAGTGAAATTTTTACATAGTGGTAGGAGCCACGTTTCCAAATTTCACCAAATTTGAAGTTGATTTGATATTTTATTCAACAAATAAACAAAGCACAACGTATAGGGACCTAGTTGCAAGAAAAATAAGTTTTAGGGACTAAAAAGAAACACGTGCAAAAATGTAAGGGTTCAAATGTAAATTTCATGCTAATTCAACACATGTTCCAAACAACCACGCACAGAGGTATATATGCAATTAATAAAACTAAAAGTTCATTCCATAACAGTTAGAAAACCCAAGCCCTAAACATGCAAAAAGCCCACAAAAGTTACGTGTCGAAGCACGTGCATCCACAAAATAGGGACTAAAGTGCAAATATAATAAACTATAGGTCCTGATATGCAAAATATCCAAGTGTGCTAATTTATTTAATAGAATAAACAATAACTGAAAGAAAATGCAGGTGGTCTGGCACAAATTACCCAGCCAAAGCGTGTGCGGGTCGCGTGAGGGGTGACGTGTCAGGCGGTGAGTGGCGATGGTCGTGCGGCTCTGATGACGCCTCCTAGTAGATCTGACGGTCTAGACGAGGGGAAAAACGTGGGGTGCACGTGGCCGTCAGATCGTGAATCTAATGGCCTGATCTTGGCAGACTTCGAACGGCTCAGATGACAACTGGAAGCGAGGCGTGATCCAACGGTGGAGAGAGGGTCTGGATGAACTCCTCCCCGGCAAACTTCGTCGGCAAGTTGGCGTGGCTGTGCGCGTCTGATGGATGATCGGCAAGAGGGCTTCGACGTGCCTCGTCGCTCCGCGTCTGGTGGTGGTGGTCGATGGAGGTCCCAACGGTCCGATCCTCTGGCGAGGGATGGAGGGCCTGGGCGACTCCGACGAGGGATGCAAGGTACGAATAAGGGGGTAATCTCACGCTTATTCACCTGCAAAAGATAGCTCGTGCTCGAAGGATGACTCCGGCATGGGTTATTTGAGAGAAAGCAAAGGGAAGCGGGGTGGTTTGATGAAGGGGGGTCCCGACGGAGGCGGCGGAAGGGACCGAGCCCGATTTTGGCTCGAATAGCCAAGATCGAGGTGATCAGATCATGGAGGAAGGGTGTCGATGAGTCGAGGTATCTATCTGTATGGATAGAGTGAGGTTACGGGGCTCCGGCCACTGGGGCGGAGCTGGCAGAGCAAGATAGGGACGATCGAATCTACACAATGATCTAGAAACTAATGGGAGTACCTGATGATCAGACGCGTCTAGGCTGGAGATGCTGAGTCTCCTATGGTCTTCGCCTCGATGGAGCGATGACTCCAGAGGCTCCGACTACGCCGGCGGCGGAGCTGGACGACGATGGTCACCAGACCTAGGGCAAACGCCTCCAAATCCTCGCTGCAACATGCTCAACCACTCGCTGTCACTCGAGGATGATGGTGGAGATCACTGGAGTCGAAGACGGGAGCCAAAGGTGCGTGAATATGCGGTGGGAGGCGAAGCTATATAGTGGTGCAGGTTCGATAAGAGAGGAGTGGAGCGCGTGGATCGATGCATGGAGCCCTAACAAGAAGGTCGGGCGTGAATCCCGGATCATCAAGGTTCAATCGGAGCTAGGGGTTTAGGTAAATGGCAATCAGATCAATCCAGGATAATTGGGCGAAATAGGGTCGGCATGCGGATCCGCGAGAGTTTGGTCCGAGGGGGGGGGGGGAGTTGACCGGGGGTCAACAATCCCCCGTGGACCAATCAGAAAATTCCCTCCCAAAATTATTTGGAAATTCATTTTAAAATAGCAAATGATTTTATTTAAAAATATTTACAACATGAAAAATATTTATTATTTTTCAAATAATTTTTAATGATTTTTATTTATTTATTTTTTTGAAAAAAATTAGTGTATATACATAGGATATTATTGTATACAGATAAAATACCTGGGTATTTTTTATTTTTATTTTTATTTGTTTATTTTTGTATAATTATCCCTATTTTATATTTTATTTATTTAAAAAATAAAATTTGGGATATTAAATAATTTTTATTTAATTTTTATTATGTATTTACAAGGGGAAAATAAATAGGTATATGTACATATTTACATGGTATATACAAGAGTGAGAGAGAGAATTTATTTTTGTTTTATTTTTATTTTTCTCATTTTTATTCTATTTTTTTAAATATATACAAATTTTTAGAAACACACAAATATTTTATTTTATGAAAATGAAATATATACACTAAGAGGGGGATTTACACAAGGTTGAGTCACCCTATCTCTCTCTACTTATTTTATTTTGCGGTCAGGCCGATGATTGGCCCTCCCTTGGGTTCAGGTCACTCAATATTTATTCTAAATATTTCCCTCTTTTTATTTATTTCTTTATTCCTTTATTTTTGTGCAAAAATATGCTAATTATTTTTATTTACACACAACATGCAATTTGACAATTTATTATATTTACAAGTATTTACATGGTATTTTGCCAAGATTTCTAGCTAAAATAAAGGAATAAAGAGTGATGAATGGAGATTCATCAAGGCTCGAACTTTGGGTTTTAGGGTAGAAGAAGGATTAAAAAGTCAAGGGAGACCGAAGACAAAGCTATATACCAGTCCACTTCCTTGGGCAATAGTGCTCGATTCAGAGGTCCGTCAACCAAGGAATCATCTAGACGTGAAAGCTCGATGATCGAGGGGTAAAAGTCAAGTACAGATTGAGTTGAATAAGTGCAATATTGGAGCATGAAAATCCGAGGAAGATGGGGTCAACAGACGTCTGACATGGCTAGGTTGGAAGAAGGATAGTTGACCTAGGGTCAACTGTAGCAGGGCTGCCATTGATCCACCTAAGCCACTACATGATAGAATAATTTTGAAATTCAAAATAATCCAAAATAAATTAATAAATGATTTTATTTATTTATTATTAAAACATAAAAATTGTTTATTATTTTATGTAGTATTTTAGTATGACTTTTATTTATTTTTACAATCTTACTTATTACAAGTTACTTTTTACACATGTATTTATATGCAAATTGGCTTATGTTTGGAATATTTTTATTTTGTGATTTTATTATTTTATTTTCATATTTTATATTATTATAACTTATTTTTAGAAACATAATATATTTTTGTTATATTTTTCTGATATCATGTATACTTAAATAAATATGTCTACTTATTATATATGTATAAATATAGTATATTCATTTATATATTTATGCAGACCGTTTTATTTTTGTATTTTCTTTATGGTTTTATTCTATTTAAATATGTAGAAATATTATAAATAATATCTACAGATTTATAAAAATATAAAATTATAAAAATAATAAAGAATAAATAAAATGAATATTTTATTCAGGTATATTGTACACTCGGGGTCTAAAAACTAACTTTTGCATCTTAACTCCAAATTAAATAAAACCACTTCATTAAATAGGCTATTAACAGTTATGTTGCTTTTGATGTATTTTGAGTTTTTATTAGGAAGATATGGGTTTGGGAGTTTGGATTTTGGAATTTTATTTTGTTTATAAATTGTACTCTATATACTATTTTTATATGAAACAAATTTTGTAGTTTTCTATGTATTTTTATCTACAACTTTTATGTACAAAGTTTTCTTTTATTGAGGTACAAAGAATATAAATTAAAATAGGTCCCAAAAAGGACTTATTGATGAATAAAAGAATAGGATTTTTGTTGTATTTTGGCACTTATCCACCCTACTTTATTCCTTGTCGATCCAGTCATCAAGATGCCTAGGTCTCGGGGGTTAGGTTCATAAAATACCTATGGAATTTTATTTCTTTTCTTTTCTCTTCGTTATTCTATAATTTTGACATTAAAAACTATAATTTATAGACAATAAATGGAATGAATAATGAATGTCAATTTGTACAAAATATTGTTATTTGCATGCATTTAGCTAGGGTTTTAAGGCCAAAGTGATAGAATAAAGATGATGAAATAGAGATTCATCAAGATCCTGGTCAGAGCTCCTCCACAGAAGAACGACGATGCTCGGATTGCCACCTGAAATCCTCTTCCCCCGCGCCAACCAGTCCGGTGATGTTCCTGTTGTCATCATGAAGCTCTGAGGCACGAGAGTTATGGATTTCGAGGGGCTAAAGGGGACCAAAAGTAAAATGAGATCCCGTGACTTATTTTTATACATGGGTGTCTTCATTTGGGAAGAACAATCGATTCAATGATTCATTGACGAGGAGTGACAATGATGTAAAAGTTCGTGAATCGACTATCAAAAGTCAAGAAGAAATCAAAGCAAAAAATTAAAGAACAGAGTGGAAAAAATGAGGAAGGAGGTGGTTGACAAGGTCTTACAACCTAGGGTTGCAGTGGGTCAATTGACTGAGGTCAACTGAAGAATGACCCTGATTGGGTCACGTCACTCGCAAGAAGACAAAACAGAAAATAAATTCAAAGATAAATATAAATAAAATAAAAAATGTTTTATTTGATTTTTAATTAATATGAAAATTATTTATTACTTTATGTAGTATTTTATTAGGTTTTTTATTTATTTTTTCAAGGTTATTTGTCGTGTGTTATTTTTTAGAGTATATTTATAGTTATATTTACATATATATTAGGTATTTTATTTTATTTTAGATTTTATTATTTTATATACATATTTTATATAATTATAATTTATTTAAATATACATAAAATATATTTTTGTTGTATTTTTCTGAAGTAATATGTACATTTGAATATATATATGTCTTCATTATATAGGTTTGTGTATACATAATTCATCTATGTATTTTAATTATCTTAATTATTTTATTGTATTTTTAATGATTTTATTTATTATAATTAAGTAAAATATTATAAATAATATTTACATAATTATAAAATATGAAATAGTGAAGAATGTAAAGAATAAATAACTTGATTATTTTATTCAGGTATAATGTATAATAGGGTCTAGAACCTAACTTTTGCATCTTAACTCCAAATTGAATGAAACAACCTTCATTGAATAGATTATTAAAATTTATATACAATTACAGGTGATTTTGGCCAATTTTGATACGATATGGAGGAGATACATGTCTATGAAATTTGGATTTTGGATTTTTATTTTGAGTGTATGGAGCACATGGTGCATTTTTTTCATGAATAAAATTTTTTTTCTACGTATTTTTATCTACAACTTTCATGTACAAAGTTTATTGCTTTGATGTTCAAATAATAAAGAATAAAATAGATCCCAAATTGGCTTTATTGAATAATAAAAAATTAGGCTTTTATTGTATTTTTGGCTCTTATCTCCCTTTACTTTATTCCTTGTTGACCCAATCATCATGATGTTTAGGTCTCGGACTTTAGGGTCATTTAATACATATGGTATTTCATTTCATTTTCTTTTCTTCTCTTTATTCTTTGATTTTGGTTTTTAAATACAATATTTTATATAATATTTACAATGTAAATAATAGTTGTTATTTTATGCAAGATAATGCTATATACATGCATCTTGTTAGGGTTTAAAGGCCAAAATGAAAAAAAATAAATAAAATGGATATTCATCACCTCCCCACGATGGCTACCAACCACAATAGTTCTTTGCAATAGGATCATATTAGGGCGACCCTAGAGTCGAGGCCCGCCTCACAACGTTGATCTTGGTGGACTGTCTCGGACGATGAATTGCTAGGTGGACATCAAGAATTTCAACAAAGATATTTTGGTGTATATGTGGAGGACATGAATTTTAATGAGCTATTATAAAGAATTAATTGGAATCTTCAAGGAACAGACGAGTGAAGAGTTTGAGATGAACAATTTTGGTTACTCTCCCATATCTTAGGGATTGAGGTTGAGCAACAACATGATTGCATACTATTGAAGCAATCTACCTATTCTAGATGCACATTGCAACAAGATGGCATACAAAATTGCAATCAGAGCAAGTTCCCAATGGAGCAAAAATTAAAGTTGAAGAAAGATGTAGAAGGATAAAAAGTGGATTAAACCTTATACAAAATCTTGGTTGAGATCTTACAATACCTGATTCACACTCGACGAGATCTATCTTATTCGATTAATGGACTTTTGGATAGGTATATGGAGTTGCATAGGACCGCACACATGCAAGCTATGAACATATTGAGATATGTGAAGGTAACGAAAAACCATGGATGGTTTGCAATAAAGGATACGAAGATGTAATGATCTTTGAATATCCTAATGGTGATCTAACTGGAGACGCTGATGAGAGGAAGAGTACAAGAAAGATGTTCTTCTACCTTGGGTAAAAATCGATTTTGTATGGATCATATATAGAAGCAGATATGCGTCACGTTATCTTCTTATGAAAAAATCATGGCAGCCACTTTAGTAGCATGCCAAGAAATCTAGTTCAAAAATCTCTTTGAGAGATTATAAGTGTCCTTGATGGTAGACAACAAGTCAGTCATTACTCTTATGAGGAACCCGAAATTCCATGGCAAGAGTGAACACATCAAGACTAGGTTTCATTTCTTTCAAAGAAAAGGCAGAACATGGGCATGTAATCGTTGAGCATATATGCATCGAGGAACAACATGTCGACCTTCTCGCCAAGGCACTGAGAAAAATCAAGTTTTAGATTAGGGTGATCGATCCATACAAGATTTGTCCATATTACAAGGGAGATTATTGGAAAAATTAATAATGGACATCTGGAAATTCTCCACATTACTTTGTTATAACATGCATGAGTTATTTCTTTTGCATGGTATGAGTTATCCCTATTCATGCATGATGTGCAATAAGCATCTTATATTGTCCTTTCTGTTTTTAAGCATGGGCCCGAGGCTCCTTCGAAAGCTATAAATAGAAGGGATATTTACACCCATAAGCCTATGTAGTTTCAAAACTACCCTAGGAACCCTTAATAATTCATAATTATACCCAAGGCCCTGAATAGTCCTTAACTCTTACATAGCATAATCTTGAGTGGTTTTCTTAGTTACATACATAACCACATCTTCGAGTTTAATGTATTTGTTGAAGAGGTTTTCACGAGGGTCTAAAATATCCTCACTAATAAAAGTGAAGATAAATTGTCATTGAGGCGACCGCTCACAAATCCCTCATTCAAACAAAAATTATCCCAAAATATACATAAAGCAATGAAAAGCAAAATATGTGGAGTTATATTTTATTATAACTCTACAAATGTGTGTATATGTGTAAGTATATATAGAGTGTTGAACACAGAGAGCAAACGGTAGATCAGGGAATGAAATCCAAATGTGTGTTCCTCTTGTCTTTGTATTTTTATGTGGTTTTTTTTATTTTATATTTTTATGGATCTTAATTTTATAACTTAGAATTTATAATTTATAATTTTATACTTTTTTTATTTACCTTTTATATTTCCCTATTTTTACTTTCTTTTTCTTTTTAAATATGTAATATAGAATATATAAGTCTATATATACAATACATGGTAATATATTTATAAGAGCAATTAAAAATAAATAAAAAAATACAAAATTAAATATTTTTGGCTTTTAAATAATGTTTTACTATTTAGATAATTTTGATGATTTTTATATATTTTTAAAGTCACAAATATCCCAAATCATGGATTAAATAAACAAACTGAATTATTTTGGAAATTTAAGATAACAAAAGGTGTCCAAAATTTTCCAAATCACAGTTAATGGGGTAAATAACAATATAAAGAAAATTATAAGATAGAAATGAGTATTTTAGTATTCTTTGGGAAATTTTTTAGATTTTTATAAAGGATTTTGGAACTTTTAAATTTTTATGAGTTTTATTTTTATAATTTTAATGGTTTTTGGTATGATGTTATAAAATAGGAAAATAAAAAATATATATTTTTGGAAATTTTTCAAAATGTTTTTATATTTTTTAAAATTTTATAAATCAAACAGGGAAAAAATGTATGCCTAAAATGGAAATCCAAAATATAACTGAATGTACAAACTAGTAGGCACCTAACCCTATTTTCTGAGAATTATTGGAGCACAGATGATATTTTTAATAAATGGAAAACACACACAGAAATTAATGAACTTGTATGGGTATAAATGTAATGAAAATAAAGTTAGTTAATAAAATGCAATTTACCTAAAAAATACAACTAATTTTCAAAATTAAAATACTGAAATGAAATATAAAAACTGCAAGTACCTAAATGCAAAATGGTCAGCTCACGTGGGTAACCACTTGAGCTGAGCTGGCGAGGACTAAAACGCAAATAGGATAAAAGGGAAGGTCTAGAGTGCAATTATTACAGATAATTTACAGCCACTGTAGAAAGTTTATATATTAAGTAGTAATATAGAAAATAAGGGGGCCAAATGTGTAATTTTACCCTCACTACGCGTGATCGTGTGGTTGAAAGGCTTTAACTTGACATGTAGCGACATGAGTTGCGATGATGATGCTTTATACGAGCGGCGTGGATTAGATCGAGCGCACAATCTTACGGTTGGAGCGTTGCTTTATCAGACGACCCTGTATCAAACTGGAAGCACATTCTTCATCTAACGATTAGGAGGTGCGATGGATGAACTGGTTAAGAACAGTTGCCCGACGACATTAGACTAGGGCTAGCGAGCTCATACGGTCGTTCCTCGTGCAACTGATGGGATAGGGGTCTTCCTGAGGTGACGCTGAAGGTGGCTAACAGTCGGAGAAGAACCATAGACCCAAGGAATTGTTCCTGGTAGCTTGAAGTGCTCACCAGACCTGGAGGTGCTCCATCGACAAAATCAGGGGCTCAGATGCCCCTTCCAGCTGTTGTACCTACATGGGAAGAAAGGTTGGGCTTTGGGGGAACATGTGGGCAGTTATTGTCAGAGAATGGGGTAGGGATGGTCGTGAAGAGACGAGGCCCGACGATCGGTGGTGGAGATGGGCCTCGCGAGGCCAGATCAGAAGTGATCTAGGTGAGTGTCTAGGAGTGAAGTATGGAGAAGTGGCAAGGATAGAAAGTGGGATGTTTGCGATGGTCGAAACGGGTGTGTACATGCATATAATAGTGGTGACCGGGGCTCTAGAGCTCCGACGATAATTAAATCTAAAATCTAGGTAAACACTTAATCAAATCACTAAATAAACTGCCAGATTGAAACTAGAACTACACCCAACCTAAAAAGCGAGTAAAAATCACCTTGAGCAGTGCTGCACCGTGAGATCAACCGCTGGGAGCGAAGCTCGAGCGATGGGTAGGAAACTACCTTCTCCTCGCTCCTTCTCGTTGTAATGGGTGGCAGAGCAGAGCACTCCTGTCATGAGTCTCTATGACGTGGCACTCCTCCAAGGGGTTGAAAGTGGGAGAAAGGCAACCCAAAAACGAAAATGGTAAAGAGGGGGTCTTTGTACATATGGCGAAGGGGTGAGGTTCGAGGCAACATCTCGTACGCAGGAGGGAGATATGGTCGAAGAGGGGTACTTTGTGTGGATCACCGTTGAACAAGGATGATAACTCAAGAAGGAGTCATCTTGCCTCAAGTAATGGATCAAAGCAAAGAAAATCAAGAAGGAGAGAGAGGTTCCAGATCTGATAGGTCTAGGATTCAGGTCAGAAGAGTTGACCTAGGTCAACAAGCTGTGCAATCTGGTTGTTCTACGTGGACCAACCAACCCTGAAAATAACTGTAAATTCATTATTAAATACTAAATGACTTTATTAATTTAAGTTATAAAATAAAAATGTTTATTATTTTCTACAGTATTTTATTGTGATTTTTATTTTTTTGTGGCCTTGTTTATTACAAGTCACTTTTTAGGGTTTTATTTATAAGTATATTTACCTATGTTTTATTCATTTTATTTTTATTTTTCATATTTATATATTTATATCTTATTTTTATGCACATAAATAAATAGGGGTATTAAATATATTTGTATAAGTATAGGTATTCATTTATGTATTTGTACATCATTTTATTTTTATGTTTTATTTATGGTTTTATTCAATTTTAAATATGTACATATACTATAAATAATGTTCACAAAATTATAAAAAAATTTAAAACAATAAAGAATAAATAAAATGAATGTTTTATTCGGGCATACTATATAATAGGGGTCCAAAACCTAACTTTCACACCCTAAATCCAAATTAAATGAAACTACCTTCATTAAATAGCTTATTAAAAATTATATACAATTAAAGGTGATTTTGGTACATTTTGAGTTTCTATTGAGGAGATATGAGTTTGAGAATTTCGGGTTTTGGTTTTTTATTTAGAGTATAAAAGTACATTGTATATCATTTTAACTTAAAATCAATTTTTTATTTTTATTTAGAACTTTCATGTACAAAGTTTATTTGAGATATACAAAAATAGAAAATAAAATTGGTTCAAAAAATGCAATATTGATGAATAAATTAATGAGATTTTGTTGGATTTTTGGCCCTCATCTCCCCTACATTATTCCTTGTCGACCCAGTCATTAAGATGCCTACGTCTCGAGGTTTAGGGTCATAAAATACCTTGGGCATTTTATTTTTTTCTTTTCTTTTCTTTATTATATAATTTTAGCTTTAAAAACTGTATTTTATACATAATAAATGGACTAAATAACGAATGTTAATTTGTACAAATTAATGATATTTACATGCATTAGCTGGGGTTTTTAAGTCTAAAATGACAGATTAAAGGTGAAGAAATGGAGGTTCATCATCCCCTATACTTGCCTTTGCTAGTCCTTAGAAAACTTATTCAATATGTACAGAAAATGAAAATAAAGAAAAGAAAAAGAAAGAAGATTCAAAGTTTGGGAGCTTAAGTCGAATCTTAGGATTTTAGGTGCGGTCGGAACCTCATTAGGAAATAGATTTGAAACACAATAGCATCTGAGAGTCACGAAACCTTGATCAAGTCTCCTTAATAACTAGGTCAGGATATTTCAACTCTTACACAAGCCTTATGACTATGAATCTATCTTGGACAATGTGTGTGATATATAGCTCTCCTCAGCTAAAGTGGTAAAAGTCAGTCTTCTCTAATATGGTGACCCTAATTCTCCAATCCAACAGCTCTTTCCTCGAGAAGCGGGGTATTCCCTTCTAAGTTCAAGTGACAACCAGCTCAAGAAGAGGAGGTGTAGAGAAGAATGGACGGTAGCCGGTGTAGCTACCTATCCTAGATGATTGACTAGTGTAGTCAAGTCATCCGGCTGCAGGCTCACAAATGTATGACTTTGAAGCTCAAGATTTCTTATTGATGATACAATAATTACACTCCAGCAAACATTTTATTTTCAATCAGACATGTCCACTTTTTTGGAGTTTTTGATTTTCACTTTTCATTTTTAGAATACTAAATCAACAACATTTACATACGGACTTTTTTATCTTGATCCAATAGACTATCCCTCTTTTGAAGATTTATTGCAACCCACAACTTCTATCTTTAAACCTCGTCGCCATTGGATCAGGTTGGGGTACATTGGCCACAAATGTGTGACTTCCGATGTTTCCATTGGCTTGTGTCCCATGCCGACAAATCCAGCCCTCTATCATTTCAACTGAGGTGAGCAAAGTGAAAACTGCATATGTGCAAGCTAGGTCATTATCAACAAGAATCGTGCGTGTGTTTTGAAATACTCTACTTAGGCAGTCAAAATATCATTGAAACAAGTCTTGTGATCTCAAAGAATTAACTCAACTAAACATGAAGTACCTCAATTCTAGTCAAGGTTTTGAAAATTGAATCGGACATCAAACCGGGCATGTATAGGTTTTTGATTTTTATGATCGGACAAATAGGACCGACCAATCGAACTGGTGATGATGTCAGCAGTTCAAAGAAATCGGAAAAGATCGAACTGTTGTATTGTTGGTTTGGTTCGTACGGTTCAACCGGGTCGAACTGAGTTAGACCAGTATATCATACAAATAAATACAAAAATGGTACATCATATCTTTCGAGTATTTGTTTACTCTTGCCTTCCAAGTTTTTCCAATAACACTTATACCCCTAATTTTAATACAATTGCATTTGTCTCCTACATTTTTATAAAATCAATAGTAGTGGTCTTTTATTAGTACACTTTTGATCCCATTTTACACCAATATAAGGATGATATTGTGAATTTTTTAAGAAAATATAGGAGCACAAGTGAAATTGCTTAAAAGTTAGGGGTATAAATGTTCTTAAAAAAGTTCGAAAGTGCATAATAACTATAATTTATAAAATTTATATTAATACATATATGATATAAAAATTAATAATTTTTAAATTATTTAAACTCTAATTAATGACGAGTGTTCTTAATTTATTGCTTCTAATAGTATGACTATGACAACGTCTTCTTCGTTTGTTATTATTTTAAGTGGACAACCTCATACACAATGTGGTTAAGAGAGATATAATGGTCCGGAAGGGACAAACGATAATGAATCATTGGCACATGTGAAGAAGAAGAGATAAAGGAGTTTATATTATGGGTTAGAATGAGACTAGATTATGAATATTTTTGAAAAAAGGTTATATTTTGTTAATTTGTTGGAAATTATTTTTTGTCAAAAATTAGATGGTCGAACTGATAGTTTGTTTCAATTAGTTCAATTGGGTTTAAGCGGTCCAACGGGTTTTGAACGTTTTGATTGATTTATATTTTTTTGAAAAAAAATCAGGTGGTTGGACAGTTTTTCCCTCGGTTCTTGGTTTAATCGATTCAATCGGCTGGTTCGGTTTGGTTTTTAAAACCTTAATTTTCAGTTCCTATAAGATTCCTGTGATTAAGTATATTTAAGGTCCAACAAGCTCCAATCTTCAGATTTACTCAGACTTGTTCAATTATCAAACTCAATCCGAAAAAATGCAAATTCTATGCACAATGCAAAAAAATCTTTTTGTGATGCAATTTTTAAATCTTGAACGTTTTATGGATTTTTGAAAATGTTTTGCAAATTTTTAGCAATTTTCAAAAAGAATGTGCAAATGTTTTCGAGATTTTTAGTTTTGCAAATTTTTAGGGATTTTATAAAATAAAAATTTTTGGCAAAGAAAACTAGGTACATATATTTACACGAGTATACATCTTAATATTTAAAAGAGTTGGGTTTTTTTTAAGAATTTGCAGGTTTTTAAAAAATTTAAAGGATTTTATTATGTACCCAATTCTCAAAAATAATTTGAAAAAGTTTTTCACAAGTATTTTGAAAACTTTATTTTGCAATTTAATTTGATAAATAATTTTTACAATATTTTACAAAATTCGAAAATCATTTTGAAAAGATTTTTTAAACAATATAGATAGATTTTCAAGATAATTTTGCAACCATTTTTCATAATCATCTACAAATACTTTTTAAAAAATTTAATTTTAACAAAGAAAATAAATTTTTACAAACAAAATATTTTTGCAAAGGTTGAAAATATTTAACAAAACATTTTCTAAGTAATTTTCAAAAGTTTTTTCAAAAGGTTTTTCAAACTATTTTCAAACATTTTGCAAAAAATAATTTTAACCTAATTTATTAATCAGTATATACAAAGAACTGGGTATTTGTGTGTATTAATTTTTATTAATCAACCATATTATTAAATATACGAAAGTACGAGTTATGGCTAAAGTATATACGAAGTATATATGACCCCCCTATACTTATCTTGAGCTATATCCTCATAGATCAGAGAGAAAGAGAGAAGACATAACTCATATTGAGTATAGAAAAGCCTAAAGAATAATGGATAAGGAATGAATGAAAGAATGAGTGAGACGACCATTCTCCTATACTTAAGATCAACCAATCCTAAGTATAACATATTGTACACAAGGCAGGGAGGGTCGAGGATGGAAATGAACATATCACACTCAGTCAGTCTCCCCCTATACTTAGGGTAAGATATCCTTAAGTATAGAAAAGAAGAGGAAGTAGTGGAGGGGACCAAATAATGAACAACTCAGGGTGCACACCCCCTATACTTAGGACAAAGCACATCCTAAGTATAGAAAAAGAGAAGGAGTGCCACTTATTGGAAGAAAAATAAAAATAAAAATGAAAAGAAGAAAAGAAGAAAGATCACTCAACTCATCCACCTCCCATTTACTTAGAACAAAGTACGTCCTAAGAAAGACAAAACACATAATGAGGTGGATGAGCAAAAACGGTATACATAAGTAAGAAAATGAAAGTGAATACACAAAGAGATGGATGTACAAAGATCAAGAAGGTAGAAAGCAGACCTTATTGTGTGATCGTTGAGGAATGGATCTGACAAAGTGTAGGTCGATATCGAGGTCATCAACAAGCACAAATCGATCAGCATCGACCTGGTGAAGATCCTCAATAATCTCAAAGCAGAATGGAACGAGCTGGTCAATGTAAGAAGTGTGGTCAGGTCCGACCTTGGATGTTTCACTAGTCTCAAAATGAAATGGGATAAACTCATCTACAGAAGTAGTCATGTCAAGTCCGTCCTTTAAAGTCTCTACTAAATCATCATCGAAAGCCCAAATTCATTTATGAAAGCATTCAGATCAAATTCGACCTCTGTTGACTCTCCTAAGTCTAACCTCCGCTCTAAGGTGTCTACTATGTAAATCTCGCAGATGTCATCAATGCATCACCACTCACCAGAAGGGGGAACTCCAAGGTCTATACTTTCCGAGTCTTCCTCATTAAAGAGCAATCCTCAGGTCTCAGAATCATCCATCACAAAGTAGACCTCTCTAATATCAACATCAAGGTCATAGTCCTTGGGTTTGGCTAACATATGCACACTCTCGTGGGATGCGGGTTTCTGGTCATCAATGGGTGAAGTGATAAAAACATCGCTCCCGACATCAGAACGGAAGTGAATCTCTCCAGATCCATAATCAATAACATATTTCGTAGAGGTGAGGAAAGGCCATCCTAGAATGATTAGAGGATCCTCCAAAGGGGTGGAGGTCTCCATGGACAATATGACAAATCATCAATGAAGATCATGCCCTGAATCTGAATGACAACGTTTTCAAGAATACCCTTAAGCCTCTTTATTGATACATCAACAAATTGACAAATCATCATAGTTTTCTTGAGAGACTCTAAGTGAATAGACTGTACCAGCAAGAAGGGTATTGTGTTAGGTGAAGCACCACCATCAAGGAGAGTGTTATCATAAGAATAATCAAAGATGGTGCAACTCACAAGAAGTTGACAATGTTCTCTTTCTTAGTGTGTGCAGATCTGCTCCTTTGCTTTCTCTTATTGGGTTTAGGAGAAGATAATTGAGTCATGGCCTGGTGAAGTGGGACTTCAATGATCTCATAAATAGCTTCCACTACTTCAGATTCAATCAACCTCTTTTTTTAAAATTTTGATCTCCTCCATACAAGGGAGGAGATCGGAGTCAACATCTACACTAGTATTACTAAGAACAGTTTGTATAGTGTCATTCTTGGGGTCAAACGTGGGAATTGGTATGTGCGTGTATGTGAGTAACGGATTTGGAAAGGGTGGCCTCTCCTCACTAGTTGACTCAACTGTGTGTTTCCCGAGATCATTTTGTATTTTTAAAATTTTCTCATTTTTTTGTATTTTGAGAGATTACAAGCTCTCATAGGCATCCTCGAATGAACCCATATCATCAAATGGTAAAGCATCATTATGGTTCTTATTTATGCTAGTGAGGTTATCAATCCTCTCCTTCATATGCTCCATCATCTAGGTCAAGTGTTCAAGAGTATACTCCATGAGAGATGACTCCAACAGACCAATTTCGGGTGGGTGAGATGGTGGGAATTGTGATGGTGGTGGTAGTGGGTAAAAATCCGAGCCTTGATACTGTGCTTGAGGTGGATATGTACAAAAAGAAAAATCAGGAGCAAAACCCTCCTGGTAAAATAGAGGTGGTCTGGATGGAGGGTACAAAGGATCCGCAAATTCTGGATAGAAATTGCTCCAGTCGGCCATCTCTAAAAACAAAACTAAGGGATCTGGAAAACACGAAGGTGAAATCAAGATATGTGAGAAAAAGGCGCAAATACGCAGAGAAGATCGAGTACGCACAAACCGAAACAAGTATATACAAAATAAACCCCTTAAACCGTAAAAGCTTGGTATTTTTATCTTTTCTATTAGAGTTAGGTGACAATCACAAAATTATACGAGCATGTAGGAAGGCCAGGGATTGGGGCACTAGTCCTTAATGTGTACGTATCAGATAAAATGCTCATACAATGAGGGGGTTACTCTCCCCAAGACAAATATTTCCTTTTTGATTTTATGTTTGAGTAAACTTAGCAACCCAATTTATTTGTTATCACTTTTTTGTATTTTTGATGAGAGTGCACAAACCTAGAGAGGAGTAAATTCTTTTTAGATCATATGTGGTCAAAATCAGAGGGAAAGAGTTGAAAAAGCAATGCAAGCAAAGTTGTGGATGAATGCTAAGTAGAAATGCTCGCCTTGCCTCCAACTCTCTTCATGCAAGGATGCTAAGCAAAATTGAAACCTAGCTATATGCAATGCAATCCAACGAAATCACCCGAGAATAGTAATTGCTGTTAATGTGAAGCTCCATATGCAAACTATCTATATATGATACCAAAAGTCTGGTCTTCGATGCCACTCGGTGCCCGCCACAACAGGTCTTGTATGCACTGTATGCAACCTCTCTCGACACATGGTCTCAAGTCTAAATAGCCAACTATTACGATTTGACTAAGTCCAAAAGCGAATCTATAGGTACATGTAAAAATATTAGGGCTTTGGATCTTAATATATCGAGCAATCAATCCTAAGCTAAGGCTCTCACATAAATAAATAAAAATAAAATCAAAAAACAAAGAAAAATAAAAGCGATGAAAATACAAAAAAATGACGAGGCCCCCAAGCAAACAATCGCTCGGGCATGGGACCTCATAAAGTGTGAAAGTTCTGGAGAGTCCAAGTTATTACTATAATAAGTGTCTATCTCTCACTTGAATTACAAAATAAAAAAAATAAAAAAGGGCTCTATCTTCAAAAATCCTCCAAGTCCTCCTTTGCTACTAGTTCAGAAAGTTGAGCCGACTTTATGTAAGTGTGTAGGTGCTCCTAGGAGTAACTCCCTTGATCTGTGTTCCTAGCAATAAAGTCAAACAAATATGGTGGTTAGACAATTCACAAAATAATATCAAATAAAATAGAAAATAAATAAAGGAAAAAATACAAAAGAGACAAGATGCAAATAAAGATGCACAATCTATGCGTAGTTGCTCCCTGCAACGACGCCATTTGTTGAAGAGGTTTTCGCGATGGTATACAATATCCTCACTAATAAAAGCGAAGATATATTGTCGCATAGGTGACCGCTCACAAATCCCTCGTTCAGGCAACAATTAACCCACATTATATATAAAATAATGAAATGTACAGTAGGTGGAGTTAAAATTTATTATAACTCTACAAATGTGTGTATAGGTCTAAGTATGTGTAGAGTGTCTAACACAAGGAGCAAATGGTAGGTCAGGGAATGAAAATCAAAATTTGTGTTCCTTTTGTCTTTGTATTTTTGTGTGGATTTTTATTTTATATTTTTTATGGATTTTAATTTTTATATATTTATTTTTATTTTATAATTTTTATTTTCATTTTATGTTTTTTGATTTTCACTTTCTGTTTATTTTTAAACATGTAATATAGAATATATAAGGCTATATATACAATACAAGGTAATAAATTATAAAAGCAACCAACTATAAATAAAACTTGCAGAATTAAAAATTTTTGGGTTTTAAATAATGTTGCACTAATTTTGTTATTTTTAGATAATTTTGTTAATATTTACTTATTTTTAGTAAAAATATCCCAAATCAGGGATTAAATAAATAAGCTAAATTGTTTTGGAAATTAAAAATAAGAATAAGTGTCCAAAATTTTCCAAGTCAATTTTAATGGATAAATACTAATAAAAAGAAAATTATAAGATAGAAATGAGTGTTTTTTGATTTTTTGGGAATTTTTAACTTTTTATAAAGGATTTTAGATCTTTTTAAGTTTTGTAAGTTTTCTTTTTCTATTTTTAGTGGTTTTTATTCTGAATTTATAAACTAAAAAATAAACAAAAAATATTTTGGGATTTTTTCAAAAAGTTTTTGTATTTTTTGGTGTCTTGTAAATCAAACAAGGACAAAAATGCTATTTTGATTTTTAATAAACATTAAAAGTGCCTAAAATATAAACCCAAAAATATATCGTGAATGTACACACTAGTAGGCACCTAACCCTATTTTTTGAGAATTTTTGGAGCACAGATGATATTTTTAATAAATGAAAAACATGCACAAAAACAAATGAACTAGTAGAGATGTAAGTGTAACTAAAAATAAAGTTAGGGAATAAAGTGCACTTTACCAAAAAGTTACAAATAATTTTCAAAATAAAATAGTGAAACGAAATATAAAAAGGTGTATGTTCCTAACTGCAAAATGCTCAGTTCACGTGGGTAACCACATGAGCTGAGCTGGTGAGGACTAAACTGCAGATAGGATAAAAGGGAAGGTCTAGAGTGCAATTATTACATACAATTTACAACTATTGCAGAAACTTTAGATATTAAATATTAATATACAAATAACAAGGGGGTCAGATTTGTAATTTTACCCCACTAAGTGTGATTGTGCGATTGAAAGGCTTTCACTTGATACGTGGCGACACGAGGTGCATTGATGACGTTTCAACATAGGCCTCCTGGATTAGACGAGCACTCGATCCTATGGTTGGCATCGGACGACCCTAGATTAAGCTGGAAGCGTGTTCTTCATCTAACAGTTGGGAGATACGATGGACGAACTAGTGAAGAACAACTGCCCAATGACTTTGGATTAGGGATAGCGAGCTCCTACGATAATTCCTTGTGTAGCTGATGGGATAGGGTCTTCCCGAGGTGACGTCGAAAGTGGTTGGCGTTCGGAGAAGAACCAGAGACCCAAGTAAACAGTTTTGGTAGCTTGAAGCGCTCTCCGGACATGGAAGTGCTCCTTCGACAAAATCTAGGGCTCAAACGCCCCTTCCAGTTGCTGTAAATGCACACGAAGAAAGGATGGGCTTTGGGGGATCATCTGTGTAGTTATTGGCAGTGCGTATACATGCGTAGAACAGTGGTGGAAGGGGATCTAGTTCTCCGGTGAATATTAAGTCTAAAATATTGGCTAAACACTTAATCAAGGAACTAAATAAACTTCCAGATCGAAACTAGAACTATACCTAACCTAAAAAGCAAGTAAAAATCACCTCGAGCGATGCTGCATTGTGAGATCAACCGTCGGGAGCTGAGCTCCGACGATGGGCCGAGAAATGACCTTCTCCTCACTCCCTTCTCACTACGAAGGGTGGCAAAGCACTCCTGTCATGAGGATATATGCCGTGGCACTCCTCCAAGGGGTTGGAAGTGGGAGAAAGGGAACCCAAAAATGAAATGAAGAAGATGTAGTCTTTGTACATATGGAGAAGGGGTGAGGTTCGAGGCAAGATCTCATGCATAGGAGGGAGATATGTTCGAAGAGGTGTACTCGGCATGGAACAATGATGACAACTCAAGAAGGAGTCATCCTCGAGCAATGGATCAAAGTGAAGAAATCGAGAAGGAGAGGGAGACATCAAATCTGACAGGGCTAAGATTCAGGTTAGAAGAGTTGACCTAGGTCAATAAGCAGTGCAATCTGGTTGGTCTACGTGGACCAACCAACCTTGAAAATAAATGTAAATTCAACATTAAATACTAAATGATTTTATTTTAATTTATAAAAATATTATTATTTTATATAGTATTTTATCGTGGTTTTATTTATTTTTTGGGCTTGTTTATTACAAGTCACTTTTTAAGGTTTTATTTATTGGTATATTTACCTATATTTTATTCATTTTATTTTTTATTTTTATTTTTTAATTTTATTATTATTTGTTCATATTTTATATATTCATATCTTATTTTTGTGCACATAAATATATTTTTATTATATTTTTAATGTATTATGTACACTTAAATAATAGTATTAAATATATGTGTATAAGTATATGTACATCTATGTATTTTGTATATCATTTTATTTTTTTTGTTTTTTATGATTTTATTTTATTTTAAATATGTATATATACAATAAATAATATTCACAAATTTATATAAATAAAAACTATTAAAATAATAAAGAAACCACTTTCATTAAATAGCTTATTAAAAGTTATTTACAATTTAAAATGATTTCGATACATTTTGAGTTTTTATTGAGGAGATATGGGTCCCAGAAGTTTGGGTTTTAGCTTTTTTATTTAGAGTATAATAAGTAAACTGTATATTATTTTCACATGGAATTATTTTTATGTCTTTATTTGTATTTATTTTCAAACTTTCATGTACAACGTTTCTTTATTTGAGGTATAAAAATAGAAAATAAAATAGGTCCTAAAAATGCAATATTGATAAATAAATAAATAAATGAGATTTTATTAGATTTTTGGCTCTTATCTCCCCCTACGTTATTCCTTGTCAACCTAGTCATCAAGATGCCTAGGTCTCAAGGTTTAGGGTTATAAAGTACCTTTGGTATTTTATTTTTTTCTTTATTCTAATTAGCATTAAAACTATATTTTATTCATAATAAATGGAAATAATAATGAATGATAATTTGTACAAAATAATATCATTTACATGCATTAGCTAGGGAGAGTTCGCGAGCTATTATATCTACTTTGATGATGAATTTTAAGGCCAAAATGATAGAATAAATGTGATTAAATGGAGATTCATCAGTATTTACAATAGATATCGCTACTTCCCTTCCTTCTTCCTTGGACTTCCCGCCCCTGCCGCGTTGTGGATATCCTCGACTCCTCCCCCCTCCCCACCTCCGCCGACGACGTTGATAAAGCCCTACCTACATCAACAATGTTGTTGATGCTGCTCACGTGAGGGGAGGGGAAGGGGAGGAGCAATAACAACTGTTGGTGGTGCTACTGTTGTTTGCACGAGGGGATGGAAAGGTGGAGGTAGGGGAAGGGGAGATGTTGTTGCTCGCGCGAGGGGAGGGGCAGGAGAGCTGCTGCTCGTGCAAGGGGAGGGGATGGGGAATAGGAGATGGTCGGCGGTTGGGGGGGAGGGGTGAAGGAGGAGGAAGGGGATGGGGAGGTGGTTGGCAAGGGAAGGGGTGCTGGAGGAGGATGAGGAGGTGGTCGCAGGGGTGAGGGGGGATGATTTCTTTTACTTTTGGTTAACTTCAACCATTAGATCGTAAATTGGTTAGATTAACTCAGTCATATGATTGAGTTAATGAACGAAACTAATGGAGGGTTATGGTGTAAAATGGCGTACTTATTTAGAGTCCTTGGTGTAATTATGAATTATTGAGAGTTCCTGATATAATTACGAGACTACTCATGATTATGAGTATAAATATCCCTAATCAGAATAGCATCTATTTGTATTTTATTATAAACAAGAATGAATAGAAAGGATAACTCTTTTCTTCCCCCATCTCAAGCATTCATCTTCCTTGTCTTCGTCTGTTCAAAGTTCTGCACTTGTGAGTTGTTTTGTCGTGTATTTTCATATTATTTCTCAAGCTATTACTCCTTTCGTCGAGTTAAATGTTTTTCGGTCTTTGGAAGAATTTCTTTCGGAGTCACATGCATGTAACATAAACTCTGACCTATAAAATAGATGAATGATCTTATCTTTTCGGAAAAAAAACTCTTCAAGCTCTTGTGATAAATTAAGCTACGTCCTAATGGTGCCGTCGCCAATTCGTGGTTGTAATTTTTTTAATGCAAATGCATACTACTGCCAGCTCCAAGTGGCAAATATGTCAAGCAGTTGTTCTACTGAAGCCTCAACTCCCTAAAAGCATAGGCTACAACATGCCCATATCTCTCGCATCAATATGCATCCAAGGGAGTACGTGTCTGATGCATCGGTGTCCACTCCAGACCCACCGATGCAGATGAAATCACTCGTGCGACTTGAAAGTCCCTCCCAGTGGTAGTTCAATATCAAAGGTACATCTTTCTTAGTTTACTGTACCAAGAGCACCTCAACCTGGGAGAGAAACCCCCCCATGAACTGGAGACTGCATTCAGCTAATTGATCGTCGAAATTTGCGATGAGGTAAAGGTGTAAAATAAATGCTAGGTCGTTGCGACCTCAATCACAAACACGGAGCAATCCAGAAAAATAACCACTCAAATAAGATAAAATCAAGCAAGCACAAGAAAGAGCGGTCTGCTATAGGTTTAACCTGGTATAGCTCCCAGGGTCGAACACAAGGAGCACAGATTGGCCTTGCGGCCTACGATGTAGTCAAGAGTCCAGAAGAATCTTCTTTTTGGTTTTTATTTGTTTTTGTATATATATATTTTTTTTTTTTTTAGATTTTTTTAATTAATGAGAAAATGAGAGAAAGCAAATACAATGCAACTTCAACAATTTATACAACACACAAGAAATGATGCAAAAATTCCAGAAAATTGATTTTTAGGTTTTAAATGTTTTTTACTGTTTTTGGTGAATTTTTGAGATTTTTCTAATGGGTAAATTAATTATTAAAAAACAAACAATGCAAAGAATATAGGGTACTGTCCAGCAAGGCTTAAGACCACAAAATAAAATAATTTTGGATCTCAAAAAGCCCTAGAAGCATTTTTCCTATATTCTATGAAGAATAAGGAAAATTTAGGCACCCTAATTATTGTTTTTGGATTTTTAATTTATTTTCTACAATTTTTATGAGTTTTTAGTGGTTTTTCAATTTTTAGGGTTTTCAAGCAATGGACAGTAGCCAAAATTGGCTAGAAAATCAAACAATCAGTAAACAACAATGTCTAATTTTTTTAGAATTTTTAAAGGTGATTTTGTATTTTTTTGGTATTTTTAAAGTCAAACAGTGGAGAAAATGAGTGTTTTTGAATTTTTAAAAATAATAAATGAAATCAAAATGTCTCCAAAAAATCATAGAAATTCTTACACCATGGCAGGAGCCATGTATCAAAATTTCATTGGATTTGGAGGTCGTTTGATATTTTATTCAAAAATAAAGGTGGGGCACTGTGCACAGGGACCTATGTGCAAATACCCAAAAGTTCTGGGGTCCTGGTGCAAATTACCCACGAAATCACGTGCCAAGCACGTGTCTGGGGCACACAGGGACCTAAATGTAAGAAAAACCAAGTCCTAGGGCTATTTGATAACTCGTATCAAAAGCCCAGGGGTATGGTTGCAAAATTCCCAAAATAATTCGCACATGTGCAAATTAAATGCTCACAGGGGTATATTTGCAAATAAACAAAACATTTCATTCAATTCAAAACATCCAGAACTACAAGGCATATCATGCAAATAACCCAACAAAACACGTGCCCAAGCACGTGGGTCTCTACTGGCAGGGGTATAAGTGCAATTAAAATTAAGTGCGAGGTCCTTGATGCAAATAACCCAGCAAATAAACAACTAGAATTCAAAATTACAGGACTAAAAAGAAATACGACAAACAGAGGGGGGCCTATGAAATTTACCCCTTTATTAAATAGCGACGGCCCGATGGTGACGCGTGGATGATCGGACGGTGGAGATGCAAACGCGCCTTTACTCTTGAAACGCTGGCCTGATCTGACTGCTGGTGTGCGTCCACGTGTATGATCGAACGGTGGAGATGCGACGTGGTTCTGTGAAGGGAACCAGGCTCAGATCGGATGGTCGAGAGAGATCCACGTGGCTGATCCGACGGTGCTGGGCTCGGATCTCTCTCCTCTGCTACGGATGGCTCCGATGCGCTCCTCAGATGGATCAACGGTGGAAGCAGCTCCAAGGATGGACGGTGCGGATCTGAACTGGAGCGGTGAAGACGATCGAACGGCGATGGAGGGTCCTCGAAGAACAGGTCCCCGGCGAGACTCGCCGGGCTCGTACGTGCGCTAGGGACCTCCGAGGAGCCTCCTGAAGGTCGGCGAAGAATCGTGGGAGGCTCCCGCGTCTGCTGATGGTCTCCGACGGTTAAACCAAGCTCCGAGGAGCTCGAGCAAGGCCGGCGGAGCTGGGTCTCCTGGCTGAATGGCGAAGGGCCTCAGACGCCCTCGTTTGAACCTGCAAAGGAGACCAGAAGACTCGCGGGTCGAGGGCAAAGTGCCTCGACCCGGTTAGGCGGCGTGAAGATGAACGGTGCGGCGTGGCGGAGGAGCTCCGGCGAAGCGACGGCGGTGGAGCTCGACTCCCAGATCCTGTGCGATCTGGGTTGTGTGGAGGGGTGAAGAAGGTGCGTGAGGGGCTTGCGAAGGTGATGGGATGATCGGAATGTCGAGATGATACGTGAGGTGGCCGGAATCGAGGATGTGTGTCGGAGGTCGGAATTGGGGGAAATCCTAAATTACACTAAACTAGAAGGAATTAAGGGTACCTGATGGCTGAAGTAGACTGGGCTGGAGATGGGCTATCTCCGGGTCGTAGCTTCGAAGGACGTCAAGGCCTGAAGCTCGGTGCTCGACGCCGGCGGCGGAGCAAGAACGGCGAGGTTACGCCGGATCAGAGGAATCACCTCCTCGCCTCACTGCAACAAGGGCTGACGCACGCTGTCACTCTTGCGGAGCCAATGGAGGTCACGGGGAAGAAGGGGAGGGTCCAAAGATGCGGCGCGAGGGTGGCGGAGGTGAGGGTTATATAGCGTGACCGAGCGATTAGGGTTGAGTGGCGACAGCAAAGGAAAGTGTAGATTCGATGGCGAAGGATCCGGCGAGGGAGAGGGATGAATGGCGAAGAGTTTGGGCGCGGGGGTTGAATGGATGCCAGGCTGGAGCGCGTGGGAAAAATCGGGGAAGATGGGCGCGGCGCGAGGTTTCCAGAAAAGGAAGGAGTCGCGGGGGAGTTGACTGGGGTCAACATTCCCCCGTGGACCAACCAGGAGCGGCCACGTGTGCTGAGTTTTTGTTTTATTTTTTTAGGGCATAAATAGGTCGAATTAGTGAAAACTCAAAACATGAAATATTTTTCTTTTATTTTTTTCTATTTTTTGGTGATTTTTATTTAATTTTTTGGAAATAAAAATATGGTAGATCTATATATAGGTATATGTACACTACATGGATTTTTATTTTTGATTTTTTATTTGTTATTTTTTTTTTGTATTTTTATGCTCATTTTGTATTTTATTTATTTACAAGATAAAATATGGAATAAAAGAATATTTTTATTTTATTTTTATCACTTATATACAAGGGTTAAATAAATAGTTAAATACCTTTATATACATGGTATAAATACAATGTATTTTTGTATTTTTCATTTTGTGATTTTTATTTGATTTTTGTTTTGTGTCTTTTTATTTATTTTATTCACAATATGTAACAAAGAATATTTACAAAAATTTTAGAAAATAAATGAATTTATTTATAGGGTTAAATAAATACAAGGTGATGGATTATACACATGGTGAGGGAAGGATGTTTTTGACTTTTTGATTTTTATCTTTTTATTTTGTTTTTAATAGAATATACACACAATATGTACAAGTATATTTTTGGGTGAGGAAAATATATAGTTTTATGTATTTACAAATATATACACATGAGCTCCTATCTCCCTCTACTTTGGCTTTTATGCGGTCAGGCCCATGCTGAGCCCTCCCTTGGGTTAGGTTGCTCAATATTTATTCTAAATATTTCCCTCTTTTTCTTTTTTTTTTGCTCTTTATTCTTTTATTTTGTGCACAAAAACATGCTAATTATAGGTTTTTACACAATGCATGCTTTTGGTAATTATTGGTATTTACACATATCTACATGTATTTGCAAAGGTTTTTGTAGCTAAAATAGAAGAATAAAGAGTGATGAATGGGTATTCATCACCCCCCTATGCTTAACTTTGCTAGTCCCTTAGCAAACACTTATTTGAAAAAGAAGTGAAAAAGAAAGAAAAAGAAAAAGAAAAAGAGGATGTACAAGGATCAAGGTTGACTTATTAAATTTTCCTTCATTAAATTGAAATATGGAGCTCGATCAGATCTTTGGATTATTAATGTGTCGGAACCTTATTTGGACTTAAGCCTAAAACTCAACAGACTCCAAGTTCCACCAATCTATGGGCAAGACTCCTCAATAAACCAGATCAGAACAAGTCTACATACACAAACTCTAATGACCATGAATCTTTTCCTTGCGGTGTAAGTGATATGTGGCTCCCCACCTCAGAAGTGACAAAGAAACAACCTCCCTCAACCTGGTAACTCTAATGCCTCAGTCTAGCAACTCTTTCCTCGAGAAGCGGGGTATTCCCTTCTAAGTTCAAGTGCAACCAGCTCAAGAAGAGGGGGTAGAAGTATAGAGTTTTGGAAGCTTAGCCAGTGTAGCTAAGTCTCCCGCTGCAAGCTTCATGAGATTTTTACACTCCGGTGGGGTTATTAAATTTTCAATCCGACCCACCACTTTTTTGGAGTTTTTTTTTTTTTTTTTTTTTTTTTTTCTTTCAACAACTTCTGTACAACATATCTACATGGTGCAGCATATATAAGAAATTTCCCCTTGAGCCAGTAGACTATCCCTCTTTTGAAGCTTTATTGCAACCCACAGCTTCTGTCTTTAGCTTTCAACACCACTAGACCAAGTTGAGGTGCACTTCCTTCACTATAAGAAGAAGAGAGGTTCCGCCTAGAAGTACTACCCTCATATGCTACCCCAAGCCAAAGGAAACTGCCTCCTCACCACCTCATCCATGGAGAGCCATGTGTAAAGTGCAGGTGCAAGTGAAGCCATTGTCTCTGAGAGTCATATGTGTGTTGTTAAGTGCTCTTCTTAGGCTCATCAAGATGACATATGCTCATAGCCTAGTGGACTCAAAGAATTAAGTCCTTATGGACCTGAAAAGCCTTAAACCTAAGTCCTACAAGGTTCCTCTTGAAGTTAAGTGGATTAAGATCTTATTCAAGCTCCATTTCTCAATTTAATTCCAGGCTTAATTTACATGTCAACTCTCATCCAGGAAAAACTATATACATATATGTACACAAGATGCTATTTACAAATAGTTTACAATCATGCAAAAATTTTTCGAAAAATGTTTTGAAATCATGAATGAATGATGCATGAGGTGCAAGTTTTGCAAAAAGATATTTACAAACATTTACACAAGATTTTTTTGCAAACTTTTGATTTTTCAAAACATTTTGGAAAAATTTTGTACTATATACATAATTTTGATACAAAGTATTTTACACAAGCTTTATACAAAAGATTTTTGAAATCATTTTTACAAAAATACTTTGTACACTAGCTATGTATGTGCAAGAATAAAAGAGGTTTATGTACATGAAAAGTTTTTAATTTTTTTGATTTTTAGCCGTTTTATTTATTAACACACTCACACAAAGTACGAGTTATGGCTAAAGTATATATGAAATATATACACACCCCCCCTATACTTAGCTCGAACGATGTCCTCAGAGTGATCAAGAGCGATGAAGAAGACATAACTCGTGCTTAGTAAAAGGGAAGTGAAAAGGAATGGCTAAGTACAAGAACGAATAAATGAATAGAATGAGAGGAACTCGGTGGTCTCCCCCTATACTTAGGATTAACTAATCCTAAGTATAGAAAGCTGTACATGAAGGGAAAGCCGAGTGAAGAAGATACAGAATCTGCCCCCCCTATACTTAGGGTAAAATATCCCTAAGTATAGGCAGCAAAAACAAGAGCAGAAAGAATGAAAAGAATACTCACAGGTCCGACATCCCCCCTATACTTAGGGTAAAGTACACCCTAAGTATAGCATAATCATAAGATGAGAAATGGAATGTGGGACTAAAGAATAGAATGATATGGACAACTGGATCTATACAGGCGGAGGATTAGTGAAAATCAGGCGTGAGATGCAAAAGATGTGAGTCAAAAGACCACATCTCACGCAAAATGAATAGCGGCAATAATAACGTCCCGCGGCTCATGATCTAGAAATGGTTTGAGCCGCTGGCCGTTCACTCGGAAGGTACTCTCAGAAGATAACTCAGATATATCAATGCTACCGTTATCATGTACCTTCCTGACCAAATAAGGTCCTTTCCATTTGCTCTGTAGCTTCCCTGGAAATAATCTAAGCCTCGCATCAAACAGCCATACTTTCTGTCCAATCTCAAAATGCTTGTGGCTGATATGAGAATCGTGCCACTCTTTGACTTTCTCCTTATACTGTAGGCTGTTTGAGAATGCTGAATCTCTAAGCTCTTCCAAGGCGGCTAACTCTGCCCTCCTTTGGTCTCCTATACCATTTGGATCCATCAATATGTCTGTAACTGCCCAGAGTGACTTGTGCCTCAGCTCCACTGGTAGGTGACAGGGCTTGCCATACACGAGGCGAAAGGGAGATGTACCCAATGGAGTCTTGAAAGAAGTCCGATATGCCCACAAGACCGAGTCCAAAAGCTGTGACCAATTCTTTCGGTCAGGGCGGACGACTTTCTGCAAAATATTCTTGATTTCCCTGTTCGACACTTCAGCTAGACCATTCGTCTGTGGATGATACGGTGTAGCAACACGATGATCTATGCCGAACTCGTTAGCAAGTGCCTTCACCTGGTCGTTGATGAAATGAGATCCCCCATCAGAAATCAGAACTCGTGGAACCCCGAACCGCGTGATGATGTTCCTCTTCAAAAATTTGCAAACTGTCTTTGCATCTGCGGCTCGGGCGGGGATAGCCTCAACCCAACGACTAACATAATCTACGGCTAACAGAATGTACTCGAATCCCTGACTCTTAGGGAATGGACCCATGAAATCGATGCCCCATGCGTCAAAAACCTCACAGAAGTGAATGGGCTGCATCGGCATCATATCACGTTGTCCACAAGTGCCCATCCTCTGACAGTCAGTACACCGCTTCACGAACTCATCAGAGTCCTTGAAGAGCGTAGGCCACCACAAGCCGGATTGGAGCACTTTCTGTGCCGTTCTCCTCCCAGAATGATGTCCTCCTGCCTCAAGCTTGTGGCAGTAAGTGAGGACACTATGATGCTCCTCCTGAGGAATACACCGACGCCAGATGCTATCCCCTCCTTCGTGGTAAAGGATGGGATCCTCCCAGTGGTAGGACTTGGCCTTCGCAAGGAAGGTCTCAATCTTCTGCTTGGGCCAATCTTGTGGGACTTTCCCAGCAACGAGAAAGTTCACAATATCGGCGTACCATGGGAGTGAGGTGATAGCAAGGATCGCCTCGTCTGGGAAGGTATCTCTGATCGGATCAATCTGCTCTGAATCCTCAGGCTGCTCTAATCGGGATAAATGGTCCGCCACCACATTCTTGACTCCAGGTTTATCCTTGATCTCAATGTCGAACTCCTGGAGTAGAAGGATCCATCTAGTAAGTCTGGCCTTGGCATCCTTCTTTGCCATGAGGTATCTGATGGCGGTGTGATCTGTGTACAAGGTCACTCGGGATCCAATGATATATGATCTGAATTTTTCTAGGGCAAACACTACTGCTAGCATCTCCTTCTCTGTGACTGTATAATTCCGCTGGGCGGAATCCAATGTGCGGCTAGCATAGTGTATCGCAAACGGAACTCCATCCCTCCTCTGTCCTAGCACTGCCCCTACGGCAAAATCAGAGGCGTCCGTCATGATCTCGAATGGGAGAGACCAATCAGGCGGCTGAAGGACAGGAGCCTCAATTACACACTGCTGGAGAGTTTCAAAGGACGAAAGACACTTGTCATCGACAAGGAACTCGGTGTCTTTTGTCAAGAGATCAGTCAACGGTCGGGCAATCTTGCTGAAATCATGAATGAATCTCCTATAAAAACCAACGTGCCCCAGAAATGACCGTAACTGCTTCAGATTGGACGGCGGTGTGAGTTTCCGAATGACATCGACCTTGGCCGGATCAACCTCCATGCCTCTGTTGGAGATGATGTGACCAAGCACCGTCCCTTGAGTCACCATGAAGTGACTCTTCTCCCAAGACAGAACCAAGCGGGTATCAATACATCGCTGAAGTACTCGGTCTAGGCAATCAAGACAGGAATCGAAACCGTCGCCGTAAACCGAGAAGTCGTCCATGAAGACCTCCAAACACTCCCCTACCATGTCCGAAAAGATTGACAGCATGCATCTCTGGAAAGTCGCAGGGGCGTTACATAGCCCGAATGGCATGCGTCGGAAGGCGTAAGTACCGAAGGGACAGGTAAAGGTGGTCTTCTCCTGATCCTCAGGAGCGATGGCCACTTGGTTGTAGCCCGAGTACCCATCTAGGAAGCAATAATGGCTCTTCCCTGCCAGTCTCTCAATGATCTGGTCAATAAAAGGCAGGGGGAAATGGTCCTTCTTGGTGGCCTGGTTGAGTCTCCTGTAGTCAACACAGACCCGCCAAGAGGTGGGTACTCGTGTAGCAATCTCCTCTCCCGACTCACTGATCACAGTCGTGATGCCCGTCTTCTTGGGCACCACATGCAAGGGGCTGACCCACTTGGAGTCGGAAATGGGATAAATAAAATCTGCACTCCACCATTTTGATATTTCCTTCATAACAACCTCTCTTAGGTTAGGGTTCAGTCGCCGCTGGAACTCACGCGACGGCTTTGCCCCTTCCTCGAGATAGATATGGTGGGAGCACAATGAGGGGCTAATCCCATGGAGATCTGCTACGCTCCATCCAATTGCCTTGCGGTTCTTTTCAAGAACCTCCATCAGACGGGATTCTTGTTCTCCAGTCAGATCTGCAGAGATGATAACTGGGTACATCTCAGACTCTCCCGCAAGGAATCGATACTTCAGCGAAGTAGGGAGCGGCTTTAGCTCTGGACAGCTAGGTGCTGGCAAATCTGGCTTCTGAAGAAGATGTGTGTATGCGGACAATTCTGCCAAATTTGCCTGGGAGAATGATAACGAACTCTCACAAACTGGATCTGGAGAAGGCGGGTCCTCTACATTGTCTCTGGTCTGATCTGCCTCTACCTCCTCCTCATCTGTAGGCTCAAGTGGATCCAGATCTGGCATTTGATCACTACAATCTGCCCAATCAGATTCTGAATCCGAGGGATCTATATCAGACTCAGTGGCATCAGTACCACTGGAGAACAAGGTGGCATCAGCACCACCATAGAGCAGGGTGGCCTCAGTACCACCATCACTGAAAATCGTGTCGCGATCAAGGTCCGACTCTGGCGACTCAATAGTATCCTGAACCAGGGCTGTGCTCTCCAGACTATCCTCTGCTATCATCTCTGCATCAGCTGTATCTGAATATGAGAGGATGGTCTGTGCTACAGGATCTGCCCAAATAGCCTCATCATCTGTGATCACAAAATCACAGTCCTGGTGGATGTCTGGCTCTGCGTCTGTCAGCTGCTCTGAATCCGTACTGCCATGTGAGCGGGATCTGGATCTGGCTCTGTGGTCCTTAACCGTCTCTATTTGTATACTCTCGCCCTGGATGCGAAAGTACACCTTCCCACTGTCATGATCAGTCACCGCCTTGGCTGTGGCCAAGAATGGGCGACCGAGGATGATGGGGGAATCGGTCAACGAGTCAGGGGTCTCCATGTCCAACACTACGAAGTCCACGGGGAATTGCAAACCCTGAATCGTGACGACAACGTCTCGCAACAACCCCTTTGGCCTCTTGACAGACCGATCAGCAAACTGAAGGTATGTCCTGCTCTGTACAAGAGTGCCCAACTCTAAGTGGTGGAGAAGGGCTGCCGGAAGAAGGTTGATCGATGATCCGCTATCTAGTAGAGTGCGGTCGAACCTCTGCTCACTAATCTGACATCTGACATACGGGGCCCCTAAATCTGGCCTCTTAGTCGGCAGATGGTTCTGGATCGCGTAACATGTGGCTTTTGTTAGCACATGAATTTCTGCGGTCTTGTTCCTCTTCGTCCTCCTGACTGTGGTCCTATCTCTCAAGGACCGCTGAAGAAGAGGGATGTGCTGCAAAGCCTCATTGAGGGTCAGCTGGATGTGAAATCGGTCTATCATGTCTTTGCTGAACTCCTCCTGCTCTCTCTTTTTTGGGTCTTTTTCTTTTTTCTTCCCCTTCCCCAACTCAAGGGCTCTAGGAAAGGGGATCACAGGGTCCTTCTCAGATGAAGGACTAGGAATAGGTCTAGATGATTCAATGACAGGATCCTCACAAACATCATTCACAACAGTGGGATCAGAGTAAACTAAACCTTTTCCTTTATTCAAATTTGAGTTCTGAGATACATTTATTCGAGGAAAGACAGCATCCCCGGCAACGGCGCCATTCTGATCGTCGAAATTTGCGATGAGGTAAAGGTGTAAAATAAATGCTAGGTCGTTGCGACCTCAATCACAAACACGGAGCAATCCAGAAAAATAACCACTCAAATAAGATAAAATCAAGCAAGCACAAGAAAGAGCGGTCTGCTATAGGTTTAACCTGGTATAGCTCCCAGGGTCGAACACAAGGAGCACAGATTGGCCTTGCGGCCTACGATGTAGTCAAGAGTCCAGAAGAATCTTCTTTTTGGTTTTTATTTGTTTTTGTATATATTTTTTTTTTTTTTTTAGATTTTTTTAATTAATGAGAAAATGAGAGAAAGCAAATACAATGCAACTTCAACAATTTATACAACACACAAGAAATGATGCAAAAATTCCAGAAAATTGATTTTTAGGTTTTAAATGTTTTTTACTGTTTTTGGTGAATTTTTGAGATTTTTCTAATGGGTAAATTAATTATTAAAAAACAAACAATGCAAAGAATATAGGGTACTGTCCAGCAAGGCTTAAGACCACAAAATAAAATAATTTTGGATCTCAAAAAGCCCTAGAAGCATTTTTCCTATATTCTATGAAGAATAAGGAAAATTTAGGCACCCTAATTATTGTTTTTGGATTTTTAATTTATTTTCTACAATTTTTATGAGTTTTTAGTGGTTTTTCAATTTTTAGGGTTTTCAAGCAATGGACAGTAGCCAAAATTGGCTAGAAAATCAAACAATCAGTAAACAACAATGTCTAATTTTTTTAGAATTTTTAAAGGTGATTTTGTATTTTTTTGGTATTTTTAAAGTCAAACAGTGGAGAAAATGAGTGTTTTTGAATTTTTAAAAATAATAAATGAAATCAAAATGTCTCCAAAAAATCATAGAAATTCTTACACCATGGCAGGAGCCATGTGTCAAAATTTCATTGGATTTGGAGGTCGTTTGATATTTTATTCAAAAATAAAGGTGGGGCACTGTGCACAGGGACCTATGTGCAAATACCCAAAAGTTCTGGGGTCCTGGTGCAAATTACCCACGAAATCACGTGCCAAGCACGTGTCTGGGGCACACAGGGACCTAAATGTAAGAAAAACCAAGTCCTAGGGCTATTTGATAACTCGTATCAAAAGCCCAGGGGTATGGTTGCAAAATTCCCAAAATAATTCGCACATGTGCAAATTAAATGCTCACAGGGGTATATTTGCAAATAAACAAAACATTTCATTCAATTCAAAACATCCAGAACTACAAGGCATATCATGCAAATAACCCAACAAAACACGTGCCCAAGCACGTGGGTCTCTACTGGCAGGGGTATAAGTGCAATTAAAATTAAGTGCGAGGTCCTTGATGCAAATAACCCAGCAAATAAACAACTAGAATTCAAAATTACAGGACTAAAAAGAAATACGACAAACAGAGGGGGGCCTATGAAATTTACCCCTTTATTAAATAGCGACGGCCCGATGGTGACGCGTGGATGATCGGACGGTGGAGATGCAAACGCGCCTTTACTCTTGAAACGCTGGCCTGATCTGACTGCTGGTGTGCGTCCACGTGTATGATCGAACGGTGGAGATGCGACGTGGTTCTGTGAAGGGAACCAGGCTCAGATCGGATGGTCGAGAGAGATCCACGTGGCTGATCCGACGGTGCTGGGCTCGGATCTCTCTCCTCTGCTACGGATGGCTCCGATGCGCTCCTCAGATGGATCAACGGTGGAAGCAGCTCCAAGGATGGACGGTGCGGATCTGAACTGGAGCGGTGAAGACGATCGAACGGCGATGGAGGGTCCTCGAAGAACAGGTCCCCGGCGAGACTCGCCGGGCTCGTACGTGCGCTAGGGACCTCCGAGGAGCCTCCTGAAGGTCGGCGAAGAATCGTGGGAGGCTCCCGCGTCTGCTGATGGTCTCCGACGGTTAAACCAAGCTCCGAGGAGCTCGAGCAAGGCCGGCGGAGCTGGGTCTCCTGGCTGAATGGCGAAGGGCCTCAGACGCCCTCGTTTGAACCTGCAAAGGAGACCAGAAGACTCGCGGGTCGAGGGCAAAGTGCCTCGACCCGGTTAGGCGGCGTGAAGATGAACGGTGCGGCGTGGCGGAGGAGCTCCGGCGAAGCGACGGCGGTGGAGCTCGACTCCCAGATCCTGTGCGATCTGGGTTGTGTGGAGGGGTGAAGAAGGTGCGTGAGGGGCTTGCGAAGGTGATGGGATGATCGGAATGTCGAGATGATACGTGAGGTGGCCGGAATCGAGGATGTGTGTCGGAGGTCGGAATTGGGGGAAATCCTAAATTACACTAAACTAGAAGGAATTAAGGGTACCTGATGGCTGAAGTAGACTGGGCTGGAGATGGGCTATCTCCGGGTCGTAGCTTCGAAGGACGTCAAGGCCTGAAGCTCGGTGCTCGACGCCGGCGGCGGAGCAAGAACGGCGAGGTTACGCCGGATCAGAGGAATCACCTCCTCGCCTCACTGCAACAAGGGCTGACGCACGCTGTCACTCTTGCGGAGCCAATGGAGGTCACGGGGAAGAAGGGGAGGGTCCAAAGATGCGGCGCGAGGGTGGCGGAGGTGAGGGTTATATAGCGTGACCGAGCGATTAGGGTTGAGTGGCGACAGCAAAGGAAAGTGTAGATTCGATGGCGAAGGATCCGGCGAGGGAGAGGGATGAATGGCGAAGAGTTTGGGCGCGGGGGTTGAATGGATGCCAGGCTGGAGCGCGTGGGAAAAATCGGGGAAGATGGGCGCGGCGCGAGGTTTCCAGAAAAGGAAGGAGTCGCGGGGGAGTTGACTGGGGTCAACATTCCCCCGTGGACCAACCAGGAGCGGCCACGTGTGCTGAGTTTTTGTTTTATTTTTTTAGGGCATAAATAGGTCGAATTAGTGAAAACTCAAAACATGAAATATTTTTCTTTTATTTTTTTCTATTTTTTGGTGATTTTTATTTAATTTTTTGGAAATAAAAATATGGTAGATCTATATATAGGTATATGTACACTACATGGATTTTTATTTTTGATTTTTTATTTGTTATTTTTTTTTTGTATTTTTATGCTCATTTTGTATTTTATTTATTTACAAGATAAAATATGGAATAAAAGAATATTTTTATTTTATTTTTATCACTTATATACAAGGGTTAAATAAATAGTTAAATACCTTTATATACATGGTATAAATACAATGTATTTTTGTATTTTTCATTTTGTGATTTTTATTTGATTTTTGTTTTGTGTCTTTTTATTTATTTTATTCACAATATGTAACAAAGAATATTTACAAAAATTTTAGAAAATAAATGAATTTATTTATAGGGTTAAATAAATACAAGGTGATGGATTATACACATGGTGAGGGAAGGATGTTTTTGACTTTTTGATTTTTATCTTTTTATTTTGTTTTTAATAGAATATACACACAATATGTACAAGTATATTTTTGGGTGAGGAAAATATATAGTTTTATGTATTTACAAATATATACACATGAGCTCCTATCTCCCTCTACTTTGGCTTTTATGCGGTCAGGCCCATGCTGAGCCCTCCCTTGGGTTAGGTTGCTCAATATTTATTCTAAATATTTCCCTCTTTTTCTTTTTTTTTTGCTCTTTATTCTTTTATTTTGTGCACAAAAACATGCTAATTATAGGTTTTTACACAATGCATGCTTTTGGTAATTATTGGTATTTACACATATCTACATGTATTTGCAAAGGTTTTTGTAGCTAAAATAGAAGAATAAAGAGTGATGAATGGGTATTCATCACTAATCCTCCAGGCGCTGCATGACAATGGAGATAGCAACATGACGCTGGTCAAACATATCATTAATGCACGACAATCTTGTTTCATGATTTTCCAAGCAAAACGATTCAAAAAGCTACACGAGAAAAATGACCCAACTCATGCTTCGAAAACAGAGCTAAGAAACAATGCTTAACTTGTCTGGCAATGCTGATCTCATGCGTTTTCCATGTCAATCAACGTGCGATCTTCCCTCTAATTATGGACAACATGCAAACCGTAAAGAACGGGAACCGTGACCTCTACCCACAGTTGCAAACATGTCTCTCCAGATGGCGTTAACAGTCATAACATCAGTTCTGTACATGATTGCGAGGAACCAACCAGTGCGATTTTAATTCTCCATGCATGTGTTTTTAGATAACGATGTTATTCTCCTAACCCATATCGACCTGAAAGATGTTTTATAACAATATAGAGGCGTTCCGAATTTTTTTAGCCAATATATGTCTTATTAGCTGAAAATTTTGTAGGATAACTAGCTTATAATGAACGCATCTCGGAGACATCTAATCACTGAAGTTCATCGATGGGGATACATGGAATCGCACACGAACAGCGAATCGATGGCAGCTGCTGCTATTGCTTTATAAATATCATTGATAGAAATCCCATTAACCAGGATATATATTAATCTAAACAGAGTTCACCATCTAACTACGAGTAAGTCAATTACATGCGCATTCTCAACAATCGACAAGAAATGCCATAAGACGTAAAGCAATGGGAATTTTGGCTTGTTGAACACAGTTGCTGACAGATGCAGCTCCTTGTTGATGCTTCATCCTAAACCTGCATTGCAAGGAAGGCCTTTTAGATTCCTACATCTGATGCCATACAAGTTAACCTACAGCGAGATATAGACAGGAAAAAGGATCCTACAGTTTGCAAGGTTATGAACAGTAAGGCATACACAACATTCAGTATATGATAGAATGACTGCTTTACGACAGTGAATGAAAATGGGAGAAAAGAAGAAGGAAAATACGAAGAGAGATTAATTACCACCAGATAGTAGGAAGCTCCGTGCTGGAGTGGCTGGAGAGTAACCCCCCACTCGTCGACCGGCACGGGGAGACCCCAAGAGCTGAAGAGTATGGAATCCTGCCCAAAGGCTTCTCTGATATTAACAGGACCCATCCCCACCTCAAATGCCACCTCGTTTATGAACACCAACATCGACCTCGAGGACGTGCCAACTACATCAAAAGATTCAAAACCAAGGTAATCACCACAGTAGTCCAGATGTAGTCAACAATGTGTACAAGGTTACGTGCTCCTTTGAATGCCATGCACATGTCACACGTCCCTTCAGCCTCCCACACACACGCTTTGAAATGACATGAGATGATACGAAAGTCTAAAACACAACATGCCCCTCCCCAACATTATCCGCGACACGACAATACGTTCTACAAAAGGAGGTGTACAGTGCGTACTTCCCCTACTTTAAGTTGCACGTAAATATGCATGAGATGACATATAACATAGATAATACCTTGGAAGTCGCTGCCCGTGAGACCATGATTTGTTGACGTCGGAGCAGCGACAGAAGCTCCGGCTGTGGCTGTGGTGGTGACGGTAGAGTGCAGCATATGCTTCTCCTTTCCTTCTTCATGGAGTTCAAATTCATAATCCATGTCGGTACCATTGCAGATAAGTCCAAATTCGAGGTCCGAGGATCCAATCAAGCTGCAAAGGTCTTGGGGAGCCTGGAAAAAAGTGGGTTCTCCACCTTGTGCTTTGTGGAAGCTGTGAGCCTGATTGACGGATGCGGTGGGAGAGTTTGACGGCTCCGCCATCTTCTTCGCCCCCGATGCGACGGCCATGGAAGGTGTGGAAGGGTCGGAGGAGGAGGAGGAAGAGGAGGAGGAGGAAATAAGAGCGGAGGGAGACGCATGGGGGCGGTTAGGGTTCCTGGATGATTGCTGGAGGCGCTGCTTGTGTTTGCTCCGGGACTTGCGGTTCTGGAACCAGTAGAAGATATTGGCATCGCCCACCTGGCCGTACTCCTGTAGCTGCATCCGGATCTTCCTGATCTCCTCCCGTGGAGGGTTCACCATCCCAGAATTGAATATGGTTTCGAGGATTCTGATCTGCTCCGGCTTCGGATTCCACCTCGGCTTCGGCTCCGGTGCCCTCTCCTCGCCGCTCGGGATCGCTGCACAACATATGTATAGTACTTATGTACGTCCTTCTAAGTTAGTCCTGATTTGGTGCGCATATAATATGTACCTGAGGTGTAAGGAGGCCTTGGACAAGCACTAGATAGGAGGGAGGAGGAGTTGAGGTCCGCCTGCCAAGGGTTGGTGGTGCTGCACGGCTTCGACTTGAACAAGCTCGGCCAATGCCTGTTTGATGAAGCCATAGTATATATGATGGTGTACGTGATGAGAACAACAGGAGTAGATATGGAAGAAAGGGAGCAGGAGCATGTGAAGATAGAGAGAAAGGGTCGTCTGCAGTTTTCTCTTTCTCTTCTTCTTATGGCAGAGAGACACAAGAGGGCCCTTTTATAATCGCCCCCACCTACCAATATTTAATATCCCAAAAGCACAGTAATGGCAGCGACCATTTCTTTATTAGTTCCATTCCCACCTCACCAAAACCCCGAAACCCCCATTAAACGGCAACACGAAACTCTTCTCCTGCGTATATAATATTACAGAGGAGGGAGGGAAGGGGTGGTAGTGCAAGAGTAGTGATGCTGCTGCTTCTGCTTCTGCTGCTGCGAGCGCCAAGCCCCACGCCATGCTCTGTCTTCCAGTTTGGCATTAAAGCCCCAATGCTCTGTGCCCACAACTCAAGGTACAGCAGAATTCCCTGCGATGCTGAACAGGGAAAACAAGGAGAGGGCCATTTGTTGGGGCTCTCTTAGGACCGGAATAAAGGAGAGGGAGAAGATGCAGGGCACGTAGATATGGAATCAAAGCCCCTCTCTTCCCGCAGCAGTAAAGACGGAGAGATCTAATTATAGAAAACCCAAGACTTTTTCACCTCATCCTCCCCACTTCCACTCTCCTCCAAAATCTATCTTTTTTCCCCTGCAGGAGGAATGCATTGTCCCTTCGAATAGTAAATGGTAATATTCTATTCAGAAGAGGTTGTTGGTGGAATTAAATTGGGGGGGGGGGGCGCTTTGCTGGTCAAGCTCTCTCGATTTGAATGGGGAAGGGAAATGGTGTAGTAACTGCGAGGTTTGGTTTGGCTTTGGGCTGCTGAGGGTATGGTGGTGGATTGACTCGAGGCCTCTCATCCCCCTTTATTCCCTTTTCGAAAGCCTTCTTCTTCCTCATTGCCAACTTTTCCTATCCCTGTTCTCACCTGCATTGGCCTAATCTAATGGTAGAAGGGGGCCGTGCAAATCTTGGGAAATCGTGTCCTATCCCCATATAAGGGAATGGATCCCTGCTATAGCAGCAGCCCCTGCGGTAAGGTGGGGGATTAGGTATAAAAAGACATGAATACATGTATAATATCCTTATTTATTTTAGAATACGAATGTGAATATAAATATTGATGGATGTGAAAATGTGTTACCATATTTTTAAAATGAATACGAATGTAAAACGTATACGAATTCGAATACAAATAATAACATAAATATTTAATAGATTAACTAAAATATATATGTTTAGGATGGCTTACACATAATTAGATATAACATATATAGTAACTTCATAACAATTAAATCAACAATGGTGAATGCAATCATAAAATGTTGCTACGCATAGTTATAAATAAACTTATTGCTATACTTATCTACAAAAATAAATATGCGAATACAAATGTGAATATTAGCAAATGTCAAAGTAATATCAATATCCACATCCATTTTAAAACGAATGAATACAAATGTCAAAATATGTATAAAACGAATACGCTAGCGGATCGGATACGAATATATTCGAATTCGTTTTCATAGGGGGATATATTGGATTGAGATCGGACAACTTTCTTAGGAGATCAGGGATGTTAGCACGCATCTCGGAGCCATCCAATTCCCATCAACCGAGGTTGTTATAGGAGACGATCCTCTCTATCTTATATCATCGGGCACTTGCGCTTTTGCAATGCCAACTCTAACCTCTTTATTGGTGTTGTAACATTTGCATCTAACCCATCTCTCTCTTATTTACATTCTTTATTAGGGATACCTTAAAAAAACTTTTTGTTAGGGATTGCTGCAGCATTTGCTTTATATAAATTTTGACAACCAGATTCATCAAAAAATAGATACATATACAAAAGTTATTTTAATATTTTGATATATAGATAGATATCCATATCCTTGTATCTATTTTAATATTTAAATATGCTTAGTAGATTTGTTTATAGCAATATATGTGGAAATTTTATGCCTTTCTCACATTATATTTGATATGTGGAAATTTTATGCCTTTCTTACATTATATTTGATATTTTTATTACGAATAAATATATTTATTATATGCACTTTATGTATAAGTCATCAATACGTGTATGTTTAAGATAATCTATAACGAATCTCCGTTATACATATCTCTATATCTATTTTATATCTATAACCATTATAATAAAACATTGTTTTACATCTATCAATATTCATATTCACATCTATAGTCATACTTTAATATTGATAAACACAGTATTATTTATATAATTCTATATTCGAGTGTTTGCATATTTGCTCTTTTCCTATTTGCGTTGATATTTGAATTGAATGTCAATAGGATTATGCTTTCCATGTACGTTTTTTAAACAAACTATGGTTTCCATGTACATACCAATTTACTTCTTCATTAAAGTAGTACCTTTCTCCTAATGTTAACTTGTAACTTCTTATTATTTTGTTAGAAAGGTTTCCTCCTTCTTTTGGACAATGAGGGAGGTGGATTAAGAAAAAAAAGATTATTTGTTAAAGATTGATGTGCATATTAAATTGTATAAAAATACAAAGTCGATATGCGGATCATGCAAGTTATGCCAAAACAAGGCAACAATAATCATGGATAAAAATTCTAAGGAAAAATACACAGAGGATTTTCAACAGTGAAGGTACAAAATCATGAAGTTGATTGCAACTCAAAACCAAACACTATATCAGAGATGTAACTTATGAGGGATTTATTAAAGCCGACCATTTTGAAAATGGCACAATTTGTAAAAAACAAAGAGATAGTATAAGCCAAACTTATCATTGCGTTCCTTAATGAATTAATGCCTTGAAATTGTAGGAGTTTCCAAATACGAAAACATGGGCATGCTTCCATATTTGGTTACATTTCAAGATGGGCTACTGAGAAACTTCTCATCTTCCTTCTTTTGAGTCCTTCTTGATATCTCTCTTGCATTGTAGGCTTTATATGAGGAACCAAAAGTTATTTCCATAGGGATGGATATGTGAAAATATGTAGTCATGAAGTCCTAAATCTCACAAGAGCACTGATATCCCAAAAAGGTAATTGATTCATTATCAAATTAGGCCTCATTGCAATTAGAACTAAGCAATGTCCTATTTAGGAGTTGAGTTTTAGCAAGGAGGGTAGTCCAAAAAAAATCCCCTCTTAAATGATGTAAGAATATCTCTAAAAGTACAACAGAATATCTCTCAAACTTCTCAAGCGACAAAACCTTTGTCATTATGTCAATACCATTATCATCTTTATGGATCTTATCAAGTATAAGATACCTTGACTCCAACACATTACATCTTATTGTTTCTGACATCGAAGAGTTATATCTTGCATGAGAAGTAGAGTTGCTACTTAAATAATTTGTGCTTTGGTTGTCACAAGAAAGGATGTACTTGTCTTGAAAAAACTAAGTTCCTGCATGAGCTTCTTCATCTACAATAGTTCTTTACTGGATTCTATTGCGACAATGGATTATGTTATATATAGTAGACAATATCACACACTTCAACAATCTTGATTGCCATGAAACATGGTCATATGTATGTCATCAAGTAGTCAGATATAGATCATCTACCATCAATATCACCTATAATTTCAGAGTCTGTGCAACCCAAAACAAATCTATTCTTTGCTCCATAATAAAAGCATGTATTGCTAGCACCATGAAGATATCTCAAGATCCACTTAATTGCATCTCAATGCTATTTTCTATGTTTGAAATAAACCTACAACTCTAATAGAATGAGAAATATCATATCTACTACATACTATAACATACATCATATTGCTCATGGCTTAGGGAATCATCTCCATATGATTCATTTCTTCTTTTATCCTTGAACTGTAGTGGGTGCTTAACTTGAAGTTTGCTCCAACAAGGACATTTTTAGGCTTGGCCTACCATGTTGAATCTCTAAAATATTTTCTCAATATACTTCTCTTCTCTTCTTATAACTAAAGTCTCTTGCACTTTCTATTATGTATAATCTTCATATCTAAAATCTGATTTGCATATTCCAAACCTTTTAGAAAATTGATTCCTCCTCCAAACTTAAAATTATGAGGCATTGCTACTACTAATGAGCATGCCATCAACACAAATAAAAAAATGAAGAGATCAAAACCTGAGAATTTCTTAGTGACAACATAATGATTTAAAGTGGTCCTTATGTAGCCATGCTTGACCATAAATGACTCAAATTTCTTATACTACTTCATAAGATCATGTTTTAATCCATTACTAATTTTCATCGACATACATAATATTATTTTTGTTTAACCATATTTTCCTTTGATTTGTGTCACATAGATTTATTTCACAACATCACCATGTGGGTAAGGTAGTCTTCATGTCCATCTGTTCAATCTCCAAGTCTTGATTGGCTGGTAAAATTAGAATAATTTTAATTGATGACATCTTTACCAAAATAAAAATATATCATCAAAGTTGTTGTCTTTTTTTCTAATTAAATCCTTTCAGAACCAACCTAGCTTTGTATGTTGAATTTAAAGAATTTTCATCATGCTTCACTCTAAAATCCACTTATTTTTTAAAGATATTTTACCCTTCAGAAAATTCAAAGTTCAAAGGCAGGATGGACATACAAAGACTACATTTCATCTTGTATAACCTCAATTCACTTTTTTTTATATATCATGCATATCCTCTTTATATTATTTGGATCGTCACTATCCATTAAAAGAACATAACCATGTGTAGAGTATCATTATAACACAACAACAAAATTGGCTTAAGCCAATGGATAATTTACTATTCATTGCTACATATTTCGTAGTTAATATATAACATTGATTACTATTTGTCTCTTCATTCTTTAAACTGATAATGGATATCATATTCGTTGTTATATTCCTCATAAGGAATCATATAAGAACAATTATTCATTGGTATTTTCTTCTAATAGTTGTTAAATTTCAACGACTAATATAAATTTTATCAAATAAAATCAACGAAAAAATCATCGTTATATGAACCTTTAACAATGAATATATCATCATTCGTTTCTAACTACAAGAACAAAAGATAAATTAGTTACAAATTATATTCACTGACATATCATTTAACATCAGAAAATATGACAATAGATATTTTAATCATTCATTGACTTAAGTCGATTTTGTTGTAGTGTAAGGGTGTCTCTCCGCCATATATCTGCAAGGTGGATTTCCATTAGAGGAAGAACCTTTCTTTTGATTGCTGATGGGGGCATTTTTCATATTAACTTTGTTTTCCTTAGGATCAGGGAGCCTCTTCATTGTGAGTTTTGGGATCGCGACACTACTGTGGGTGTGAATAGTAGTCCAAGATAGTTTTGGAACCTCATGTGGAATTACTAACAAGCACCAAATATTTAGAATAAGCAAGTCAATCAACATACTACATAGTATTTTAATGTGGAAACCCACTTGGGTAAAGACCACGATCTGAGTCTTCCTGACTCGGGATTTCTTGGTTAGCCACACTAACCAACTACTTCACTAAAAAGCCTGCGATATTTACACAGATATCTCAACCGTTTACAAGGCTTAATGCTTTACAATCTTGTATCATACACCAAGTCAACACTATAAATCACACACTATACAACTTGCAGAAGAATAGGCAGGCTTCCAATTTCTTATGACTTCCAGTTGAACAATAGAACCTAGATATACATGTTTCAATTACAAAAGAGATTGATGGGAGATGGACAACAAGCTGCACCACCAATCCCTTTTAGATGATAAATCCAATTCTTCGAAACATAACATCTATAGATTTAGAAACCATAACATTGTTATGTATTTTTTTATCCTTTTGAGGAGATCTACTGCTTCAGTTGCCAAGGACCCAAAGGAATCAAAATCAAAAGAGATGAATACATGTTGACTGTCAATACAATCCTTTTCATGCTTAGCAACTTTAGCTGAGGAAGCTTTTTGTGCAGCATATCCAGCAATAAAATCACTCCTTATCGGACTCGTCAATGGAGAAGCTCTAGTCAAATCAACATATGCTTCCCTCCAGCCCATCCAAATATCAAAACATCTATTGGTATGAGTGTCGATCTCCTCTCTTGTGTATCTGTCAAAAAATTCACAGGTGCTTCTTTCTTTGAAGCAACCCCAACATGTCTGAGAACATCATAAAAGACATATCTTATAAAATCATATCTATATTTAAAATATTGGAGTTCTCGACAATGAATTGCAAACTCCCCAAAAGCATCTAAGCAGGATTTATGGCATACTAGACAAGCCTCATCAGCTGGGAATAGAGGAATCATGAGGTGATACTTGAGGATAGTACACTACTCAATTGGTGATATATGCATTCCTAGGCCCTCAATAGGAATAACAAGGAGGAAGTCTTGAGCATGGTCAGCTTGTAAACAACAAAAAATACTTTTTGTCTAAAAGTCATATCAAACTTAACTTCCATTTCTTTAACAATTTTGCTAAAAGGGAAATCATCAAAGCATTCCGGGATTTAAGGGGATGGTATCCTTGTTAGCAAAGCAAGTAAGAACGAGAGATGGAAGTGTGGCACGTAGGCCCTTCAAAGCGAATAGAAAATCATGATCCATATCATGTATCCCACTATCTCATAAAATGTGGCCTGGGAGCACCATGATTGAGCTCTAGAGGCCACAAAAGCATATGAATAAGCCTTAAGAGCTGACTACAGACCAAAGACACCGAGTCTGACGGGTAGTGACGCCCCCTTCTATTGAAGATTACCAAAGAAAGGTCCTCCATAAATCACAATATCCTCAATAGCTCCACAAAGCCTTTTGTCAAACCACATAGCAGCTCGTTACATGTATGCAGGTTGACATGTCCTTAAGCCAAACATGAGATTGACAGTACCCATACAAGACCGTAATAAAATAACTCACTTTGTGGATCATCCAACTTAGGAAGTAAATGCATTAAGTAAACATCTTTGGTGGCCCTCATCATAGTCAGGTCTTCAAAAAAATCTTTGTCCACCCAATGCACCTCTAAATAACCTCATTCCAAGCCTAGGCCTCCCAATATCCACGGAAAACAACCCTTCACGGATCTTTTGTCCATTGCTTGAAGGTCAGAAAAACTTTGTTTTTTTATATTCAGAATAAGCCCCATCTCTGCAACCTACTTATCCAATTACTTCTTGCAAAATTGATGATCTAAAACCTACAAGTTCCTACATAAGATGTTAACATAGAAATAGATATAATTTGCATTAATCTTTTCTAACAGAATAATCTATTTTCATTGATGTCAATAATAATATTTAAATCTAGAGCAATGATACCAAAAGATAACCATCAAAATACAATTGTACACATATTATTAAAAATAAGCATAGCAATTATATCACTGATAACATAGTTAAATAAGCAGTATAATTAAAAAAATCCACCTGTCTAGAGAAGGTTGCCAAAAGAATTCTAACTGCTATTGGAAAAACTTAAGCACGAATGAGCGATCAAACACTACCGATTTGATAACAAAGTTGCAAGACCATCTTCAAACAACATTCTCTCAAAATAATCAAATATATTGAAGAATAAGATAGATAATATCGAGAAAATGACTTAGAGAAAGCTTCTAGCTTTTCTAGAGAGAATATGAATGCATACTCAAATTATGTGTCTTTCAATAATGAGTATGGTATCCCTTATATATTGATATATTGTCCGAAAAAAATGTAATTGATGGAAACAATTTTAGCAATAAATTAGTGACGATTTGTTATAATGATCCATCAAGTCAAAAGGTATGGTCAATCATTTCTAACCATTAGGTTGGGATTCAAAATATGATTGATAGGGCAAAAGAAAGTGGTCGATCAAGGATGATTAAAAAACGAACTTTATGGTCGATCAATGATGGTCGATCACTGAGAATAAATGGATGATCAAAGTTGAATTGTGCGATATCTCGATTTGTAAATTTTATAAAGATGCTTGCTGGAAATTATAACTTCCAAAAAGTAATAGTTAAATAAACACAAACTTTGAACAAAGTTAAACAACTTTCTATTATTTTGAAGCTGTGAAGTAGACATCACTTGGAAGATAGTCTTGAGCTGAATCACACTTGTAGTCCTACGATGACAATACACAAGCAATCAACTATGATATATGCATTTGTATGTCATCTTTGAAACATCGGAGAAATAAAGAACCAAACTTATGAACTTCATCTAGAACTATATCTAATGGAGCACCATGATTGAGCTCTAGAAGCCACAAAAGCATATGAATAAGCCTTAAGAGCTGACTGCAGACCAAAGACACAGAGTCTGATGGGTAGTGACGCCCCCTTCTATTGAAGGTTACCAAAGAAAGGTCCTCCATAAATCGCAATATCCTCAATAGCTCCACGAAGCCTTTTGTCAAACCACATAGCAGCTCGTTACATGTATGCAGGTTGACATGTCCTTAAGCCAAACATGAGCTTGACAGTACCCATACAAGACCGTAATAAAATAACTCACTTTGCGGATCATCCAGCTGAGGAAGTAAATGCATTAAGTCAACATCTTTGGTGGCCCTCATCATAGCCAGGTCTTCAACAAAATCTCTGTCCCTACCCAATGCACCTCTAAATAAACTCACTCCAAGCCTAGGCCTCCTAATATCCATGGGAAACAACCCTTTGCAGATCTTTTGTCCATTGCTTGAAGGTCAGAAAGCTTTTTTTATATTCAAAATAAGACCCATCTCTGCAATCTACATATCCAATTACTTCTTGCAAAAATTGAAGATCTAAAACCTACAAGTTCCTACATAAGATGTTAACACAGAAATAGATATAATTTGCATTAATCTTTTCTAACAGAATAATCTATTGTCATTGATGTCAATAATAATCTTTAAATCTATAGCAATGATACCAAAAGATAACCATCAAAATACAATTGCACACATATTATTAAAAATAAGCATAGCAATTATATCACAGATAACATAGTCAAATAAGCAGTATAATTAAAAAAATCCACCTGTCTAGAGAAGATTGCCAAAAGAATTCTAACTGCTATTGGAAAAACTTAAGCACGAATGAGCGATCAAACACTACTGATTTGATAGCAAAGTTGCAAGATCATCTTCAAACAACATTCTCTCAAAATAATCAAACATATCGAAGAATAAGATAGATAATATCGAGAAAATGACTTAGAGAAAGCTTCTAGCTTTTCTAGAGAGAATATGAATGCATACTCAAATTATGTGTCTTTCAACAATGAGTATGGGATCCCTTATATATGGATATATTTTCCAAAAAAATGTGATCGCTAGAAACAATTTTAGCAATAAATTAGTGACGATTTGTTATAATGATCCATCAAGTCAAAAGGTATGGTCAATAATTTCTAACCATTAGGTTGGGATTCAAAATATGATTGATAGGACAAAAGAAAGTGGTCGATCAAGGATGATAAAAAAACGAACTTTATGGTCGATCAATGATGGTCGATCACTGAGGATAAATGGTTGATCAAAGTTAAATTGTGCGATATCTCGATTTGTAAATTTTATAAAGATGCTTGCTGGAAATTATAACTTCCTGAAAATAATAATTAAATAAACACAAACTTTGAACAAAGTTAAACAACTTTCTAAGATTCTGAAGCTTTGAAGTAGACATCACTTGGAAGATAGTCTTGAGCTGAATCACACTTGTAGTCCTACGATGACAATACACAAGCAATCAACTATGATATATGCATTTGTATGTCATCTTTAAAACATCAGAGAAACAAAGAACCAAACTCATGAACTTCATCTAGAACAATATCTAATGGATATTGCGAAGGATCATATATACATAAATTGATTTTTAGTTATTTTGAGATGGATTCTTGGATGCCTTCTAATCTTCGAGGTTGTGATACTCAACAAATATTATCCAAAATTTTCATAAGATTCTTCTCCAACGGATCTGCTAATCCATAGCCAAACTCGTCTTGTTTATGTCCCACAAGTATACACTATTTGGTCTTTGATTCCAACTTTAATATCTCATCTACTGGAACATGCATAAAGCTCTACAACAAAATACATATAAGCGTTGAAAAGAAACATATTTTTCATACCATACTCTGTTAGGAGTATCACCATACAAAGTAGCATGTAAGGATAGGTTGATCACATCAGTAGCTGTATCGTTAACTTTACCACGGAAAGTAGGCACCTACCTCTCTACATAAGAGTCATGTTCATCCTTTTAACAATGACATCCAACTAAGGATTTTTTGGTGGAGTATTTTAGTGTCTAATCCCATGGGACTTACAATATATGTGGAAGGATCCCACATCTTCACCATTGTCTCTACAATTGCACTTTAACTTATTTCATGTTCGCCTATCTATGAATGCATGGAAGACCTTCAAAACACCAATGACATGATCCTTCCTCTTTAGGTATCGATTAGTTCCTAGGAAAATACACATAAAAACCACGTAAAGTAATAAGACTTACAAAATAATTGTTAAATACAAATGGGCTAAATGTACTAAATTAGTATTAAATAAGTCGGTTGCAAAAGAAGTTGAGGATATGAAGTTGGAATATTAGCACTTTGATAGGAAAATTGATGGAGATAATAGATACAGTAAAAAGAAGGAAGATTCATATACTATGTCTCCAAGAGACAAAATGTTTTGGAGAGAAAGAAAGGGAGATCGAGAAGACAAATTTTAAATTATGGTATTCAGGTAAAGAGATGGATTAGAAGGATAGTGTGATTGCGATGCAAAGATTTTAGGGCTGGATTAATTTCCTAAAATTGGTGCTGAAAGAAGAAGTTATGAATATAATTTCAGTTTATTTGCCACAAGTTGTTAACGGAAAGGACTAAATAAGCTTTTTGGAAGGATTTGGATAAGATTATGTAAGGAATCCTGAAAAGAGAGATGATTTTCCTAATTTAGTATATAAATAAGTCGGTTGCAAGAGAAGTTGATGATATGTAGTTGGAATATTGACACTTTCGTTGGAAAATCGATAGTAATAGTAGATATGATGGAAAGAAGGAATATTCCGATATTATGTCACCAAGAAATAAAATGGGTTGGAGAGAAATCAAGGGAGACCGAGAAGACATACTTTAAATTATGGTATTCAGATAAAGAGAAGGTGCAAATATGGTGTTGAAGTGGTTGTTCATAAGGATTGGAAGGATAGTATGATTTTGGTGCAAAGATTTGGGGATCAGACTAATTTTCTAAAATTGGCGTTAGAAGAAGAAATGAATATAATCTCAGTTTATGCGTGAAAAATTACTTTAGAGGAAATGATTAAACAATTTTTTGGGAGGATTTGGATAATATTACTCATGGAATCCCACAAAGAGAGATGATTTTCGAAGGTAGAGACATGTGTGAATGGATGCTTTAGGATTTTCTAGTACTCATGAATGCCACGTCTTCAGGGATATAAATGAAGAGGGAAATATTATTCCGGATTTTGTAACACCTTATGAGCATTTCATAACAAACATTCTCTTTAAGAAGGGGGCGGGGCATTTATTTAATTGTAAGAGCAGTCCAACTAAAATACAAATAGACTACTTTGTGATGAGGAGAAGAGTTCGATTGTATTGAGAATGCAAGGTAATCTAAGGAGAAAGCTTGACATCTCAATATCACATACTAGTCATGGATGTGCACATAAAAGGATTGGAAAATAAGAGGATGGTTCCTAAGATCATTAGAACTAAAATGAAAGAATCTTTAGTTGAAGAAATCAAGCTTCAAGGAGAAGGTTTTAAAAGACTTATATTTTTGTGACAGAAGTGAAAATGAAATGAGGGACGAGGTAGCGCCTTATAACTGAGGGGTAGCTAAAGAGATGCTATGCGAGTCTAATGGAGGAATTCAAAGCCAAAAGGAGGCTTGGTGGTGGAGTGAAGGGGTGCAAGAGAAGTTTAAAATTAAAAGAGCACGCTTTAAAGCTATGTATAAGTATATACCATAGGAAACTCTCACAAACTATTTTAACATCAGCATATCTTTGGATAAAGAGCCTGTAAGTGAAGGTAAGTCGAAATCTTATGGAGTTTTATACAAAAAACTTGACTCAAAGGAAAATGATATATTCATTGGCCACAATAAGAGAAAGAAAGACCAAAGGTCTTGTCAAGTGAGATGCATCAAGGATGAGGAAGGACATATGCTTGTTGCTCAAAAGGATAAGTAAACTAGATGAAAGCCATATTTCCATAAACTTTTCATTGGAAAAGGGAATAAAGAGATTGGTTTGGGAGATCTTGCTGGTAATGAATGTTACATGAATCGGGCAAAATCTATAAATGGATACAAATGAAGTAGAGATGTCTTTAAAGGCTATGAAGCCTGGGAAAGGGTTATGACTAGATGACATTCCTACAGAAGTTTGGAGAGTTCTAGGTGAACATGAAATAAATTAGCTCACAAATTTATTCAATGTTATTTGGAAAAGCAAGAAAATGCCTGAAGAATGGAGAACAAGCATTGTGGTACCTGATGACCGAGAAATAAACACTCACTATTGGGCTAAGGTAAAAATCAATCCACGATCGTTGTGACCCAAATAATGAGACTCAGTCAATCAAGAAAAAAAATCAGACCACCAAATAAGAATAATCAGTCAAAAATCGAAAAGCGGTCTTGCTATTTATTTAACCTGGTATAGCGATCAGGGTCAAACTCAAGGAGTAGAGGTTGGCTCAAAAGAGCCTACGAAGTAGTCAAAAAATGAAAATAAAAAATGATAAAATGTTTTTAGTGGATTTTTATATTTTTAATTTTTTTGTATTTTTGATTACGAAGGAAAGAAGGAAAAAGGACAAAAAGCTCGCAAACAACAACTTATTAAACACTCCAAAACAACTCAGAAAATTCAAATAAAATTATTTTTGTATTTTATAGTTTTTTAAGTGTTTTTGGTAAATTTTTTCAAGATTTTATGATTTTTTGTTGATTTTATAAAAATAGAAAAAAGGCTGAAAATCAGAATCCATGTGCAGCCAGATTTGAAAGGCTAATTAAAAATATATAATTAGCCTCTAAAAATCTGAAATAAATTTTTATGAAAACTAGATATAAAAAATAAGCTACAGAAAGAGAGTTTGCATTTTTTTATTTTATAGAATTTTTAAGAATTTCTATAATAATTTTAGAGTTTTGTGATTTTTATGTGTTTTATAAATCCAAATTCAACCAAAATTGGACTGAAGCTAAAAGACACTAGAAGAATCTGTAATTAAGTTTTTTAAAATTTTTAAAAGATTTTTTTATATTTTTAATTGATTTTCAATTTAGACAGTAGAAAAAACAAGGGTTTTTGAATTTTTAAAAATAGCAAACAGTAATAAAAATGTCCCAAACATTTTGTGAAATTTTTACACAGTGGCAGGAGCCACGTGTCCAAATTTCACAAGTTTGGATTTTATTTGATATTTTATTCGACCAATAAAAGGCAGACAGTGCACCAGGACCAAAGTGAAAGAAAACTAAGTTCAAGGGCCGAACTGATAACACATGTTAAAAACCTGGGGCCAAAGTTGCAAAAAGCCCAGGTGGGCACGACCCACGCGTGATTCACAAAAATAAGGGCATTTATGTAATTCCTATTTATCAAAATGCAAACAATAATAGCCTAAAACTATAGGATAGAATATGCAAATGTTCCACAAATCACGAGTCGAAGCACGTGCACCACATACATAGGGACTAAAATTCAATATCTAGAAATACTAGGGTCCAAAGTGTAAATTATCCAAAATAAAACAATTATATAAAATATTTATAGGACTAAACTAAAATATAAAAACGAAGGAGGGCCTAAGTGCAAATTACCCTCTTATTATGATCTTACGGCTGGAAGAAGGCTCTACATATGATCGGACGGCTGCGATTCAAGGATGCCTCTTCAACGATTGACGCTTCAGATGAGATCTTGAGCTCCATCCCACGGCTGAAAGCTCCCCAGGAATGGACGTCGGCGATTAGAACTGGTGCGGGGGTGTTATCTAACGGCGGAGGGAGATCCTGGAAGAACAAGACGTCGACGAGCTTCGTCCGGCTACTGTATGCGTGAGGGACCTCCTCCGGTGCTGCTCTGAGACGGGAAATGAAGCCCAAGGTCGTCTGCAACGAATGGTGAGCTCCAATGGGGCCAAGAGCGTCTGGAGAGCTCCGGCGACGAGATGCTCCTGGAGCTCCTATGCCTGAGTGGTTCGACCTCTAGATGAGGTCGCTTTGACCTGCAAACCTGCACAGAACGAACCCTGGTCGAGAGCAAAATGCCTCGACCAGGTTATGGGTGAAATGGGTGGACGTGTGGTGGGGGGCGACGCTCTCCGGCGAAGCGAAGGTGGAGGAGAGCGAATGCCCGGTTCCAGGGTGAACCAGGGTGGATGGGAGGGTGGAAAAGGTGGAGAGGGGTCTGGTGAAGGTGAAGAGCTAGTCAGAGTGGCAGATGGATGATCGGAGATGGTGAGCGGTGGCGGCGGAGCTAAATGAGCTAAAATCTAAAGATTAAATTCTAACCTAAACTACGAGCTATTTACGCTAAATGGCGGCGGAGGTTGTCTGTGCTGGAGGTCAGGGACCTCCGGGGGTCATCGCCTCGATGGATCGACGGTCTAGAGGCTCGGGCTCACCTTGCGGCGGAGCACGGCGGTGAAAATCGTCGGATCAATGGGTTCCCGGCGCTCACGTCCTCCCTACAACTCTCCCTCACGCGACTGTCACTGATGACACAAAATTCGACGCGGTCGAGATGGATAAAATAATTCACAATTGTCGTCGTTCTCAACCGCGTGATTCGGTCATCGAGAAAAATAAATGAAACCACTTAAGAGAAGATGAATCAAGAAAACAATGTGTAAGCGGTCTTTTCGCTATTCTTTTTACCTGGTATAGCGACCAGGGTCGAACACAAGGAGCACGATTTAAAAACTTATGCAGTCAAATTTCGGAAGTTAATTTTTTTAGTGGTTTTTGATTTTTATATTTTTTTGTATTTTTCGAATAAGCACAAATGAATAGAAACACACACACACACACTACACTATTTTTGTATTTTTTAAAAGGTAAAAAATGCTCAGAAAATTAAAGAGATTAAAATGCACCTACAGAAATATTTTTGGAATTTTTAGGCAATTTTTCTATTTTTTTATGAATTTTCAAAGTTTAGGCATGCAAAAAGACATTGTTTTTCTTATTTTTTAAATATATCAAATGACAATAAAAAGTAATGAAAACTTTATACACTGAAAAAGACCATAGAAGGAACTTACACAAATTTTTACAAAATTTTTAAACTCATACAAACATTTATTTGATCACAGAAGGCAAGCAAGTTTGAGTCTGAAAATGCGGGGCCAAATTGCAATTATTCAGAGTTTTTGCACTAATAAACAACAGAGATAAAATGAGAGGGAAAATCGTGCAAGTTACCCAGTGGGAGCATCCCTTGCATGTGCTGTTCTGGATTGAGGGCTTCTTTGCAATATCTGAAACCTTTGAGGCTAAAGATGTAATTTTTTCAATATTATAATTTTCTTCCCCTTAGGATTTCCGGATCTTCTTTCTCAAACAGGGAGGCACACGGGCAACAAAGGACCGCCGCCTTCTTACTTCTTCAAACTGGAGGAAGCCGCCGCCGCCTTTACGCGGAGGAGGAGATGGCGGGCGGAGAGAGCGCGACTGCGCCGCTGAGGAAGGGGGCCGTGGTGGAGCGCCGCCCTCGCGCGACCTGCCGCGTGGAGGTGGTTGGCACGCACGCGAGCGTGGCAGAAGGAGGGCTGGGAGCGGCGCGCGGAACTCGCGGGCAGAGCAGCGCGCTGCTCCGTGCGTCCGCGCGGGGGACTGGAGCAGGGATGGCGCTGGGTGGCGCGCCGCCTGCGCGTGGTGGGCGCGGTCGAGAGGGGCCGGCGAGGGTTGGAAGGGCGGCGCGGGGATACCGGCGCAAGGGCGGAGGCTGTGGGAGAGTAGAAGACGGCTGCAGAAGACGGGGGCGGTGCGCTGCGAAGGCCGGGAGGCTGGAGATACGCGCGTCACGCGCGGGCGGTTGCAGGAGGCGGGCCTGAACGGCGGTGTCGGGCGGCGGCGCAGCCGCCGTGACCTGCGGGTGGTGCGGGCGGAGAGGACGCGGAGGTCGGCGCGGGGCCGTGGCTGGGCGTTGGATGGAGGCGCGGTCGTGCGCGGGTCGGCCACGGAGATGGCGATGGCGCAGGCGCGGGGGTGGTGACCCGCCCCTATTGCTGCTATTTTTTTAATTTTTTTTTGTTTTGATTTTTTTTGCTGCAGGAAAATTGTTAGAGGAAAAAAAATATTTTTTTTATTTTGTTATCAGAGAAATGTAAATAGTAAAAAAGTTTCTATTGTTTTTTTATTTTGTTTGGTGTATCTGTAAAACAAATGATTAAAAAAAACTATCTTTGTACAAGTTTTTTTATTTATCTCCTGCAAAACAACATGTTAGAATCAAAAGAAAGTTTTGTTTTTATTATTTTTTTTATTTTTCTGCAAAACAGAGGTTAGAGAAACGAAAAGCAAATTTCTTTTTTATTCCTCCTGCAAAAATAGTTGTGAGATAAACAGGAAGAATAATTTTTTTATTTTTTTATTTATACACAAAGTGGAGTTGGTGAATGGGTCGGATCCGTGAAATGAGAGATAGATCTGTGGCTCCGGTCACCGTGCGTGACTGGAGGTGAAAGATTGCGTGAGGTAGAATGTGAAGATGGAGGGATACGGAAATGAGATGAAAAATCGATGTCGGACGCGGATCAAAGAGTGATGGAAATTTTTGTGATTTTGTTAATGATCTAACTTCTAAAAAAACTACACCTACGCTAACATCTAAATCTACGATTACCTAAGGAAAAAGACAGGTAAAAATGGATCGCACCTCGGGGATCGGACAAGCCATGATGGCCTCGACGAAGCTCAAGCCGCTGTCACCGACTGGATCGGAGGCTAGGACCCTCTTCAACAAGAATTCTCTCGGAAACTGGGCCCCTCTCCGCCAAAGATCGATCAAATGTGAATGAGGGAGGAGGAACCCATTAAAAAGAGGCAAAAAATCAAAAAAGGAAAATATTTACAAAAAAGGAATGTGTTTATTGGATGGATTAATAAAATAATTAAATAAATAAAATAAATAATTAATTAAAAACAAATTTCGTAATTAATTAAAATAAATAAATTAAATAATTTCCAAAAATGAATTAGCCACCTTAATGGTGGCTATTTAAGGCACAAAATCAAATCTTTACATAAAAGGTAAGTTATCAAATCAAATGAATTCAAATAAATCAATAAATTAAATAATTACATATGATTTTCGTAATAAAATAAATTAAATTAATTAATGTGAGACAATTAATTTTTTTGGTAATTTTTATTTAGGGAAATTAATTGTATACATATATTATATACATATAGTATAATGTACATATGTGCAAATAAGGAAATAATTTTTGTAAAGGATTTTTTTAATTTTTATTTTTTTTAATAATTTTTTTAATGAAAACAATATTTAGAATATATATTATGTATAAAAATAAATATAAATAAATATGTTCATCAAATATATAGGAAAACTGCACAAAACACCCCAGAAAACCGACTTTTTAACCGTAACTCCAAAAATAATGAAACCACAGCCATTTGAAAGATAATTTAATTTATAGTATGATGGAAGTGAGTTTGGTTCAATTTGAGCTTGTGTGGAGCCGGAATTGATGTTTCAATTATGACTTTGTGGCTTTTTCTGGGTGTAATTATTTGCAATATATATAATATTTTATTTTACAAATATTTTTATTATTTACAACACAATTTTATTTACAACTTTTATTTACGAAAATAATTAGTTTGAGGTCAAATTATGTACAAATAAAATAATGTAAGTTTTGTACAAATATACATGAAAAATATTTACAAGATATTTTTGATTTTCCTGACAAACGACCCTATCTCCCCCTACTTTTTCCTGGTCGATCAGGTCAAGTCTTGACCTTCTCTCGGGGTTTGGGTCAGTCTGTATTTATTGCATAACTACATCCTTTATTTTTCTTTTCTTTTTCTTTTCTTCTTTATTCTTTTATTTATGTACAAAAAGTGTTAAAAATGCAATTTTAACAAATGCATGCAAAATGGTAAAATTATGAAATTAATGGGTATTTACATGTGTTTGACTAAGAAAATGAAGCTAAAATAAAAGAATAAAGGCGATGAATCGTGGATTCATCATTCCCCTATACTTTACCTTTGCTAGTCCCTTAGCAAACACTTATTTGAAAAATAAGTGAAAACAAAAATAAAGAAAAGAAAAAGGAAAGAAGTTAGAATAATGTTGACTTTTAAGCTTATCTTCATAAAAATGTAGTCTGGAGCTCTGTCGGACCTTTGGATTATTAGTGTGTCGGAACCTTAATGGAATGTGGATTTAAAACCTAACAGCCTTTAAGTTCCACCAATCTATGGACAAGACTCCTCAATAAACCAGATCAGAACAAGTCTACATACACAAACTCTAATGACCATGAATCTTTCCATGCAGTGTAAGTGATATGTAGCTCCCCACCTCAGAAGTAACAAAGAAACAACCTCCCCCAATCTGGTAACTCTAATGCCTCGGTCTAGCAACTCTTTCCTCGAGAAGCGGGGTATTCCCTTCTAAGTTCAAGTGCAACCGGCTCAAGAAGAGGGGGAAGAAGTATAGACTTTTGGAAGCTCAGCCAGTGTAGCTAAGTCTCCCGCTGCAAGCTTCATGAGATGTAACATGGATGCCATAAGCTTTTGCTTTATTTCACTATATACACTCCGATGGGGTTATTAAATTTTCAATCCGACCCACCACTTTTTTGGAGTTCTTTTTGCATTTTTTTTCTTTTTTTTCTTTTTTTTCAAATGCCTCTGTACAACATATCTACATGGTGCAGCATATATACAAGAAATTTTCCTCTTGAGCCAGTAGACTATCCCTCTTTTGAAGCTTTATTGCAACCCACGGCTTCTGTCTTTAGCCTTCATCACCACTAGACCAAGTTGAGACGCACTTCCTTCACTAGAAGAAGAAGAGAGGTTCCGCCTAGAAGTACTACCCTCATATGCTACCCCAAGCCAAAGGAAACTGCCTCCTCACCACCTCATCCGTGGAGAGCCATGTGTAAAGTGCTGGTGCAAGTCAAGCCATTGTCTCTAAGAGTCATGCGTGTGTTGTTAAGTGTTCTACTTAGGCTCATCAAGATGACATATGCTCATAGTCGTGTGGACCCAAAGAATTAAGTCACTAGGACCTGAAAAGTCTTAACTCCACATCTTATAAGGTTCCTCTGAAATTAAGTGGATTAAGGTCCAACTAAGCTCCATTCTTCAAATTTATTCCAGACTTAGTTTAATCGTCAAGACTATCCTGAAAAATGCACATGCCAATGCAAGAAAATATGTACAATGAATAGAGAAAACAAAAATCTTTTTGTGAAACAATTTTCAAAATTTTGAAATTTTTATGGATTTTTGAAAAAAAATGCACATGCAAAAGTTTCTTTTTTCAATGTAAATAGTTAGAAAAATATACAAATATATACAAAGTTTTTTTTAAGGAAAAGATACATATTTACACAAGAGTGAGTTGATTATTTTACAAGCATGAAATGCAAGAATTTACAACTTGAGTAATTTATACATGTATATACACAGTTGGATTTTTTAATTTTTATTTTATTCATTTTTTTATTATTTTTTTTGTGATGCATATATTCCTCAAATTTATTTGAAAATAATTTTACAAATAATTTTGAAAACTATAGTCCAAAATAATTTTGCACACAATTTTACAAACATTTACACACATTTGAAAACTATTTGGCAAACATTTTTCGAATAGTATATATAGATTTTCAATATAATTTTTTTCAACCATTTTTCCAAACATTTGCAAATAGTTTTAACAAAATCATTTTATTTCACACAAAGAAAAGAAAAAATTTTTTACAATCCCCAATATTTTTACACAGGTTGAAAATATTTTTCAAACATTTTTCAAATAGTTTTCAAAAGATTTTTCAAATAGATTTTCAAACTACTTTCAAAATATTTTTCAAAATATTTTAACCTGACTTATTAGCCAGTATGTACAAGGAAAAATTTTGAGGAAATTTATGCATCTCTTTTTTTTAATATTTACACAGTATTTTAGCCATATTAAAAATATGAAATTACGAGTTATGGCTAAAGTATATATACAATATATACGACACCCCCCTATACTTAGCTCGAACTATGTCCTCATAGTGATCAAAGAGCTGAAAAGAAAGACATAACTCGTGCCACGTATAGAAAAGTGAAAAGAATGGTATACTACAACGACGAATAAAAGAATAAAATCAATAGAGGTCGGTGATCCCCCTATACTTAGGATCAAGTAATCCTAAGTATAGCAGACTGTACACAAAGGAGAAAACCGAGGAGATGAATATACAGAGTCTACCTCCCCTATACTTAGGGTAAAATATCCCTAAGTATAGGTAGCAAAACAGAGGTAAAAAGAATCAAAAGAATAATCAAACGTCTGACACCCCCCTATACTTAGGGTAAAGTACACCCTAAGTATGGAATGATCATGCGATGGAGATGGGGTGTGAGAAATAAAGAATGTATGATATGGACAGAATGATATAAACATATGTGATCAATGTTGAGGTGCCTCTCAACGAGCGCTAGAGTTTACGCCCCTAGCTGGGCGCAAATGTTAGGATAACGCCGTGTCAAGGTTCAGGACGGCATCTGTCAGGAAAATACCGTACTGTTGTTGCAGTCTCGGTGGGAGAACAACAACGAAATCAGGGGGGTCAACAGAGTTGATGATATCACCCAGATAATCAATCAGGCGGGTGTATTCTACCGAATCAAGATATGGGCAGATGAAGTCGGGCTCCGGTAGCACAAAAGAAATCGTCGGCTCAAGGTCTATATGGAGTGACAGGGCAGAACCGAAGAAGTCGAACGTGGAGAAGGAAGGATCAGTCAGTGAATCCTCCACGTCAATCACCGTCTCAAATAGATACGGAAGATCATGATCTGGAGACTCACTATAAAGGCAGATATCCGATGCATGGAATGTAGACAGATCAGTGAAATCATCGAATACCTCAAAGATCGGGTCATCCTCGCGAGGGTTGTCGAGGAGAGAATCATCAAATTCATTATCAGAAATATCAAAATACTCGGTCTCGTGATCCGACAGATCGGATGCACTCCCAGAAAGTGAAACCGAGTTTATATGGTCCATGGCATCCTCCCGCAGATAACCCTCAGGGAGTAATGCCGAATCATTAGGGAAGTTGGGATCAATGCTGTCAAATGTCATGTCCTCTAAAAATGTATCGACCTCATCAAATGGGAGGACACATGGCTCAAGTACGGGACTATCAAGTTCTGTAAAATCCAAATTCGGTCCCTCATCAAACTCTCTATGCTGAGATGAATCCAAATGTATCTCCGAATCTGAGAAGATCTCCTGAAGACAAGACACTGTATCAACTATGTATGGATACTGGAAAGAATCAGAGGATGGCTGAGATGTGGGTTCTTCCTCTATCTCTTGGGATCCTAGCAGATCTAGAATCGACGAATCTTCTTCGTGATAGAGCGGAACTGGCTTAAAATCTGATTGTAAATCCAATTGGTCATCAACCAATGTCCGGCTCTGGGAACTCACAACAATAGGCAACACATCCATCAAATGAGAAGAATCAGCATCCATATCCTCTGATCGGTGTGTGATGTCAAGATCAGCATGGTGTGGCACACACTCAACAGTTGTCATCTCTCCGTCATGTGTTGTCCCAAATAAATCATCTGGTGTATATACAAGATCAGAAAGTGTATCCAAGATGATCTCAACAAAATCCAAGTCGGGACGATGGTGTGAACCACTACACGAGGTAATGACATATGATATTTGCTCTGCGGTCCTCCCCCTCATGGCGATATGGATAAGGTCAGTCATCGAAAATCCATGATCTGAAAATCGCCTCACAAGTTCTCGTAACCTCAACCATGAATCTATCAATGGCTTCTGGGGGTTAACTGAAAATTCACGAATACATGACCGCATCATCTCTGCTCTACATTGGGGGTAAAATTTCTTCAAAAATAATGATCGTAAATCTCCCCATGTAGCAATCTTCCTTCCCAATCGTCTATGCCAACTCTTGGCTCTACTCTGAAGTGTAAATGGGAAGGTAATCAGCATCATGTCCTCAGAAGTGATATCCAAATATGATCGTGATACACAAAAATCCTCAAATTCATCAATATGCAAATAAGGTTCCTCGTGCATTTCCCCAAAAAACTTAGGCAGTAGATCAATTAACTCTAAATCCAGAACAAAGGGTCTCAAGGTAGAAGCGGACTGGACTTCATGATCTGTGTACTCATCCAATGTCCTAGGATACAAGTCATCTAAAGCTCGCAACTGCCCCATTCAATTGCCTATGGGATGCACTCTCATCTCAGTAATGTGAACACCCATGTCTCGTGTTTGGTCAATCTGGTCTCTGTGGGTGTCACTCACAGCACGTCCCAAATGGGAGGGTGGGTAGGGAGAAGGTGAGAAGTCGGATGGGGTTCTGACCTCTCGAGTGAATGAACGTGAGTGATGGGCGTGAAATGAAGAAGCCGCAAAATTCGGCTGGAATGGAAAGTGGCCCATCGTGATGAGAGGAAACTGAAGGGGGGGATGGAGGGATAGAAGGGAGTGAAAGAAAGAAAAGGCAGCAAGGAAGAGAGAGATAGAAGGGAGGGAGGGTGGGTTAGAGACAGAAGGTGACTGCTAATGATAAAGGAAGATGATTGTAACCGACTCACACCAAAGACATACAAAACACAAAGCAAACCCCCAGTTCACCAACTCAACACAAAGTGAAGACCGTGAGATTCGGTCCTTTATCTTTTCAATTTTAGAGTTAAGGTGATCAACGAAAGTTGTACAAACACTTAGGAGGCTTGAATAGGATTTGGGCACTACTCCTTAATGTGTACGCGAGCGAGTAAAAGCGCAAACAATGAGGGAATTGCTCTCCCAATACAATGAAGTGAATCAATTACGTTTGATTTTAGAGTCAAGTTCAATTAGCAGTCCCATTTTTTTAATTTTTGGTTTTTCTATTTTTTGGAATTTTTTTCAGAAAATAACGCCTAACGAGCTTTTTGATTTCCTCTTTGATTGATTTGAGTCCAAAAACAGGGGGAGGAAGTCGAAAAAAAGCCAATGCACGGTCAAACACAATGATGCATGCAGAGATAGAAAATGCGTACCTTACTCCAGCACTCTACATGTAATATGATCCGCGCATAAAATTAAAGACAGAATATAAACTAACTATATGATGCACGAAGAAATCGGCCTTAGACAAGCAACTTCTATTGACCGTGAAGAATAATGGTTAGCTAACCGAATCGAGTCCGGAGTCCGATCTTGAGAGTCACTCGGTGCCCGCCACAACGGGTCCTGCCAGCGCTGTATGAGACTCCTCACGGCACGTGGTCTCAAATCCAATTAAACTAACTTTTTCAGTGAATTTTAGTAAGGTCCAATTACGTTCTATAGGAACAGATATTCTATTAGGTGTTGGGCCTTAGAAATTTTACGTCACAATCAACAAAAATCCTACGTCTAGGGGCCAAAACTGCGAGAATCAAGTAGTAAGTTATGGCGTGAAATCAAAAACACGGAAAACAGCGGTGAGGTCCCCCAAGTGCTCCGGCACTTGGCGAAACAGACCCCGAAAAATGTCCAAGTCCACAGTTCAAAAGTCCTAAATTATTACAAGAATAATTGTTCTCTAAAGAAAATCTTCTTCTCCTCCCTGCTCTTCTTCTTGTGCGGGTCCTCCAAATAGTAAACTCCAAGTCGTCCAAGCAGTACCTCGCACAAAAATCAAAGAGAGAAGGTCAGAAAGCAATTATGATATAGAGAGACAAGATAGAAAAATGACTACAAAGCCGTGCTCCCCGGCAACGGCGCCATTCTGATGACACAAAATTCGACGCGGTCGAGATGGATAAAATAATTCACAATTGTCGTCGTTCTCAACCGCGTGATTCGGTCATCGAGAAAAATAAATGAAACCACTTAAGAGAAGATGAATCAAGAAAACAATGTGTAAGCGGTCTTTTCGCTATTCTTTTTACCTGGTATAGCGACCAGGGTCGAACACAAGGAGCACGATTTAAAAACTTATGCAGTCAAATTTCGGAAGTTAATTTTTTTAGTGGTTTTTGATTTTTATATTTTTTTGTATTTTTCGAATAAGCACAAATGAATAGAAACACACACACACACACTACACTATTTTTGTATTTTTTAAAAGGTAAAAAATGCTCAGAAAATTAAAGAGATTAAAATGCACCTACAGAAATATTTTTGGAATTTTTAGGCAATTTTTCTATTTTTTTATGAATTTTCAAAGTTTAGGCATGCAAAAAGACATTGTTTTTCTTATTTTTTAAATATATCAAATGACAATAAAAAGTAATGAAAACTTTATACACTGAAAAAGACCATAGAAGGAACTTACACAAATTTTTACAAAATTTTTAAACTCATACAAACATTTATTTGATCACAGAAGGCAAGCAAGTTTGAGTCTGAAAATGCGGGGCCAAATTGCAATTATTCAGAGTTTTTGCACTAATAAACAACAGAGATAAAATGAGAGGGAAAATCGTGCAAGTTACCCAGTGGGAGCATCCCTTGCATGTGCTGTTCTGGATTGAGGGCTTCTTTGCAATATCTGAAACCTTTGAGGCTAAAGATGTAATTTTTTCAATATTATAATTCTCTTCCCCTTAGGGTTTCCGGATCTTCTTTCTCAAACAGGGAGGCACACGGGCAACAAAGGACCGCCGCCTTCTTACTTCTTCAAACTGGAGGAAGCCGCCGCCGCCTTTACGCGGAGGAGGAGATGGCGGGCGGAGAGAGCGCGACTGCGCCGCTGAGGAAGGGGGTCGTGGTGGAGCGCCGCCCTCGCGCGACCTGCCGCGTGGAGGTGGTTGGCACGCACGCGAGCGTGGCAGAAGGAGGGCTGGGAGCGGCGCGCGGAACTCGCGGGCAGAGCAGCGCGCTGCTCCGTGCGTCCGCGCGGGGGACTGGAGCAGGGATGGCGCTGGGTGGCGCGCCGCCTGCGCGTGGTGGGCGCGGTCGAGAGGGGCCGGCGAGGGTTGGAAGGGCGGCGCGGGGATACCGACGCAAGGGCGGAGGCTGTGGGAGAGTAGAAGACGGCTGCAGAAGACGGGGGCGGTGCGCTGCGAAGGCCGGGAGGCTGGAGATACGCGCGTCACGCGCGGGCGGTTGCAGGAGGCGGGCCTGAACGGCGGTGTCGGGCGGCGGCGCAGCCGCCGTGACCTGCGGGTGGTGCGGGCGGAGAGGACGCGGAGGTCGGCGCGGGGCCGCGGCTGGGCGTTGGATGGAGGCGCGGTCGTGCGCGGGTCGGCCACGGAGATGGCGATGGCGCAGGCGCAGGGGTGGTGACCCGCCCCTATTGCTGCTAATTTTTTAATTTTTTTTTGTTTTGATTTTTTTTTGCTGCAGGAAAATTGTTAGAGGAAAAAAAATATTTTTTTATTTTGTTATCAGAGAAATGTAAATAGTAAAAAAGTTTCTATTGTTTTTTTTTATTTTGTTTGGTGTATCTGCAAAACAAATGATTAAAAAAAACTATCTTTGTACAAGTTTTTTTTATTTATCTCCTGCAAAACAACATGTTAGAATCAAAAGAAAGTTTTGTTTTTATTATTTTTTTTATTTTTCTGCAAAACAGAGGTTAGAGAAACGAAAAGCAAATTTCTTTTTTATTCCTCCTGCAAAAATAGTTGTGAGATAAACAGGAAGAATAATTTTTTTATTTTTTTATTTATACACAAAGTGGAGTTGGTGAATGGGTCGGATCCGTGAAATGAGAGATAGATCTGTGGCTCCGGTCACCGTGCGTGACTGGAGGTGAAAGATTGCGTGAGGTAGAATGTGAAGATGGAGGGATACGGAAATGAGATGAAAAATCGATGTCGGACGCGGATCAAAGAGTGATGGAAATTTTTGTGATTTTTTTAATGATCTAACTTCTAAAAAACTACACCTACGCTAACATCTAAATCTACGATTACCTAAGGAAAAAGACAGGTAAAAATGGATCGCACCTCGGGGATCGGACAAGCCATGATGGCCTCGACGAAGCTCAAGCCGCTGTCACCGACTGGATCGGAGGCTAGGACCCTCTTCAACAAGAATTCTCTCGGAAACTGGGCTCCTCTCCGCCAAAGATCGATCAAATGTGAATGAGGGAGGAGGAGCCCATTAAAAAGAGGCAAAAAATCAAAAAAGGAAAATATTTACAAAAAAGGAATGTGTTTATTGGATGGATTAATAAAATAATTAAATAAATAAAATAAATAATTAATTAAAAACGAATTTCGTAATTAATTAAAATAAATAAATTAAATAATTTCCAAAAATGAATTAGCCACCTTAATGGTGGCTATTTAAGGCACAAAATCAAATCTTTACATAAAAGGTAAGTTATCAAATCAAATGAATTCAAATAAATCAATAAATTAAATAATTACATATGATTTTCGTAATAAAATAAATTAAATTAATTAATGTGAGACAATTAATTTTTTTGGTAATTTTTATTTAGGGAAATTAATTGTATACATATATTATATACATATAGTATAATGTACATATGTGCAAATAAGGAAATAATTTTTGTAAAGGATTTTTTTAATTTTTATTTTTTTAATAAATTTTTTTAATGAAAACAATATTTACAATATATATTATGTATAAAAATAAATATAAATAAATATGTTCATCAAATATATAGGAAAACTGCACAAAACACCCCAGAAAACCGACTTTTTAACCGTAACTCCAAAAATAATGAAACCACAGCCATTTGAAAGATAATTTAATTTATAGTATGATGGAAGTGAGTTTGGTTCAATTTGAGCTTGTGTGGAGCCGGAATTGATGTTTCAATTATGACTTTGTGGCTTTTTCTGGGTGTAATTATTTGCAATATATATAATATTTTATTTTACAAATATTTTTATTATTTACAACACAATTTTATTTACAACTTTTATTTACGAAAATAATTAGTTTGAGGTCAAATTATGTACAAATAAAATAATGTAAGTTTTGTACAAATATACATGAAAAATATTTACAAGATATTTTTGATTTTCCTGACAAACGACCCTATCTCCCCCTACTTTTTCCTGGTCGATCAGGTCAAGTCTTGACCTTCTCTCGGGGTTTGGGTCAGTCTGTATTTATTGCATAACTACATCCTTTATTTTTCTTTTCTTTTTCTTTTCTTCTTTATTCTTTTATTTATGTACAAAAAGTGTTAAAAATGCAATTTTAACAAATGCATGCAAAATGGTAAAATTATGAAATTAATGGGTATTTACATGTGTTTGACTAAGAAAATGAAGCTAAAATAAAAGAATAAAGGCGATGAATCGTGGATTCATCATTCCCCTATACTTTACCTTTGCTAGTCCCTTAGCAAACACTTATTTGAAAAATAAGTGAAAACAAAAATAAAGAAAAGAAAAAGGAAAGAAGTTAGAATAATGTTGACTTTTAAGCTTATCTTCATAAAAATGTAGTCTGGAGCTCTGTCGGACCTTTGGATTATTAGTGTGTCGGAACCTTAATGGAATGTGGATTTAAAACCTAACAGCCTTTAAGTTCCACCAATCTATGGACAAGACTCCTCAATAAACCAGATCAGAACAAGTCTACATACACAAACTCTAATGACCATGAATCTTTCCATGCAGTGTAAGTGATATGTAGCTCCCCACCTCAGAAGTAACAAAGAAACAACCTCCCCCAATCTGGTAACTCTAATGCCTCGGTCTAGCAACTCTTTCCTCGAGAAGCGGGGTATTCCCTTCTAAGTTCAAGTGCAACCGGCTCAAGAAGAGGGGGAAGAAGTATAGACTTTTGGAAGCTCAGCCAGTGTAGCTAAGTCTCCCGCTGCAAGCTTCATGAGATGTAACATGGATGCCATAAGCTTTTGCTTTATTTCACTATATACACTCCGGTGGGGTTATTAAATTTTCAATCCGACCCACCACTTTTTTGGAGTTCTTTTTGCATTTTTTTTCTTTTTTTTCTTTTTTTTTTCAAATGCCTCTGTACAACATATCTACATGGTGCAGCATATATACAAGAAATTTTCCTCTTGAGCCAGTAGACTATCCCTCTTTTGAAGCTTTATTGCAACCCACGGCTTCTGTCTTTAGCCTTCATCACCACTAGACCAAGTTGAGACGCACTTCCTTCACTAGAAGAAGAAGAGAGGTTCCGCCTAGAAGTACTACCCTCATATGCTACCCCAAGCCAAAGGAAATTGCCTCCTCACCACCTCATCCGTGGAGAGCCATGTGTAAGGAGTTGACCGGGGATCAACAATCCCCCATGGACCAATGGGAAAATTCCATTGGAAAATTATTTAAAAATTTATTTTCAAATAGTAAATGATTTTATTTCGAAATATTTTCAACATGAAAAATGTTTATTATTTTTCAAAGTATTTTTAGTGATATTTATTTATTTTTTTTGAAAAATAAATTATGTATATATATTATATTATTATTATATACAAGTATATGTACATATGTATCTTTGATTTTTATTTTTAATTGTTTACTTTTGTAGAATTATCCCTATTTTATATTTTATTTATTTACAACATAAAATATGGAATTCAAAATAATTTTTATTTGATTTTTATTGATTATTTACAAAGATAAAATAAATATATATAGGTACATATGTACATGGTATATACAAGAAGAAGAGAGAGAATTTATTTTTTTTATTTTTCTTATTTTTATTTTATTTTTATAAATATATACACATTATGAGGGACACATAAGTATGAAAATAATAAAATATACATAAAAGGGGGAATATTTGCACAAAGATGAATGGCCTTATCTCTCTCTACTTGTTTTATTTTGCGGTCAGGCCCATATTGAGCCCTCCCTTGGGTTTGGGTCGCTTAATATTTATTCTAAATATTTCTCTCTTTTTCTGTGTCTCTTTATTCTTTTATTTATGCACAAAAACATGCGAATTATTCAATATTAACAAATGCATGTCTTTTGATAATTTATTATGTTTACACATATATACATGGTATTTTTGCCAAAATAACTAGCTAAAATAAAAGAATAAAGAGTGATGAATGGGTATTCATCAGTACCTCCTAATAATAATAAAGGAGACCTTTAAAATTGTTTGCATTACAGAGGTATCAAACTGATGAGTTATACTATGAAAATTGGGAACGTGTGTTAAAAAAAGGTTGAGACAAGTTTCTAAAGTAAATGAAAATCAATTCAAATTCATGCTAGGTTGCTCAACTATTGAACCTATCCACTTATTGAGGAGAACAATAAAGACTTATATATATGTCTAAAAATAAGAACTTTCATGTGATTTTTATTGATTTGGAGAAGGCTTATGATTCAAACATACGTGAGATGTCGTGGAGGGTTTTAGAGAAGAGACAAGTTTATGTCCTATATACTAACCTTATAAATGATATGTATAATGGGGATTCATCTTATGTGAGGATCCGGTCTAGGAAGACAAAGTATTTTATCATCAACATCGTTCTACATCATGGTTCAACTTTGAGTCTATTTCTTTTTACTTCGAGTATGGATGAGTTGACTAGTCACATTCAAGATGAGATATCTTTATGTATATTGTTCACTGATGACACGAATGATGAGACAAGAGATGTAATAAATGAGAATCTGGTATAAAAACCTCAAAGGGAGTCTCGTCCTTAAGACTCGAGTCAAGGTTTACTATGTGTCTTGTTTGAATTTCGTCTGGCCATATAAAGCTCAAAGGGTTTTGAACCCATAAAATCCTCAAAGGAACAACAAGTCATATTTTTTTTCAATATATATATATATAATTGAGCTTGTTTTGATGATTACTTGAGAAGTTTTGCATTTATCATGCTCGCATGCCTGCTTCAGTCTCACATGTCGCCTTTTTGACACCATGTCGATGCCATAGCACCTTGACTAAGGGAATCTCCTTGCTGTAAAGCTTCTTCACATCACTATCAAGTATCTGCAATGGCATCTGCTTGTATGTCAAGTCGGACTCCACGACAAGATTCTTGTGGCTGACAATGTGTCGAGGGTCGTGTACACACTTCCTCAGGTTGGATATGTGAAAGACGTCGTGAATAGTTGAAAGATGTGGAGGAAGGGATACTCGGTAGGCCACCTTCCCAACACGAGCAAGATCGTAAAAGGTCCAACATATCGTGGTTCCAACTTGCCACGAACACTGAATCTCTGTATTCCCTTCATGGGAGATACTCGAATGAATACCCAATATCCTACATGTATTCACAGGAATTTCATTAGTATGAGAGATTATGTTGAATCTAAATAAGCCATTTTTGCAAATTGATTAAGAGAAGAGGATCAGATTACCTGAAACTCCAAGTCTCTTCTGTAACTATCTGCATAGCTCTTATGGTAGATTGATATGATTTGAAATAAAAAATCCTTGTTATTGAAGCAAGAACAAAACCCATTTTTATTTCCATAAGTGTTATTTTTTTATTATTCTTTTTAGTAATTTACTTATGGAATGGGACTACAATAAAATGCCATCAGAAGCCTTTTCCTCACAAGGATCAACAACTCGCGTAGTCTCTTCCAAGAGATCTACGGAGTAAAGAGCACCAACCTCACGCCAACTGAGAGGTGTGAGGCATCTTCTCCCATATAGGGTTTCGAATGGTGCCATGCTAATACTAGAATGATAGCTGTTGTTCTACGTGAATTCTACTAATGGAAGGTGGTCCTTCTAGGACCCTTTCCACTCTAGAGTACATGTACGTAGCAGATCCTCAAGTGTTTGAATGGTGTTCCCACTTTGTTCGTCAGTCTGTAGATCGTACGCGGAACTCATCTTCAGCTCCGTCCGTAATGATGATATCAATTGATGCCAATAGTGAGATGTAAACCTTGAGACTCTATCAGGTACCAGCTCACATGGTATACCATGTAGCCTGATTATGTTCTGCACATATATCCTGACCAACCTGGATGGAGTTTAGGTCATGCTGACGTGTATGAAATGGGTTGACTTGGTCAATCTGTCAATAATAACCCAAATAGCATCATGACCACATGGTGTCGTTGGCAGTCCAATGACGAAATCTATAGAAATACTCTCCCACTTCCACTCGGGAATGAGGAGAAACTGCAATAACCCTGGTGGTCTCTTGTGCTCAGCCTTGACCACCTGACATGTCAAATATATGCTAATGTGGTGTGCTACATCACACTTCATATCATCCCACCAATGAATCTCCATTTCATCACCTTTATTGTATAATTCTAGTCTTAAAAACCCTAGCTAATGCATGTAAATAGCCTTAATTTGTCCAAATTAACATCCATTCTTCGTTGTTAAATACCGTATGAAATATTGTTTTTAATACCAAAATTATAGAATAAATAAAAGAAAAGAATAATAATAATAAACCAAAGTATTTTATGACCCTAAACCTTGAGACCAAGTTAAGAATTGATTTGGTCGATAAGGAATAAAGTAGGAGGAGATAAGGGCCAATAATACAATAAAATCCATATTCAATAATTCATCATTTTATTCATTTTTGAGACCTATTTTATTTTCTACTTTTTATACATCAAATAAAGAAACTTTGAACATGGAAGTCGTAGATAATAATATATAGAAAAATACAAAATTTATTTCATGCAAAAATAATACATAGTGCAATAGTTATTCTCTAAATAAGATATCAAAATCCCAACTTCTCAGACCCATATCTCTCTATTAAAAAACTCAGAATATATTAAAATCACCTTACTTACGTATAACTTTTAATAATCTATTTAATGAAGGTTGTTTCATATTTTTTGGAGTTAAGGTGTGAAAGTTAGGTTTTGGACCCCTATTGTATAATATACACGATTAAAATATTTATTTTATTTATTCTTTATTATTTTTATAATTTTATAATTTTAACTATAATATATTTACATATTATAACTAAAATAAAACCATCAATAAAACATTAAAATAAAATAAAATCTAAAAATGTATAGATGAATATACAATAACTATACCTTTACAATAAGTATACTTATTTACTTAACTGTAATTATTATATTAGAAAATATAATAAAAATATATTTATGTATATACAAATAATTTATAAATATATAAAATAAATAATAAATAATAATTAAAAAATACAAAATAGAAGCACTTAAAACATATGAAAATATACCTATAAATTAACCCTAAAAACTAACTTGTAATTGATAGCCTCTAAAAAATAAATACAAATCATAATAAACTAATATAGAAAATAATGAACAATTTTTATCTTAAAACTTTATTTAAATAAAATCATTTAATAATTATAGATTTTTCATTTCTTTTCCATGTTGGTTTTTCTTGGTTGGTCCACGTGGATCAACCAGGTGACTCTGCCCGTTGACCATGGTCAACTCGCTGACCTACACCCTAGCTTCTGACAGTCTTGCCTTAACCTGTCTTTTCTGGAATTCCCCCCTCGATGCATTGCTCAAGGAGATGTAGACTCTTCATGAAGCTTACTCTCTGTACATCCGCCATCCACACCACCCTATCCTCTTCCACCATATCCTCTTCCTTCACCCGTGATTCCACCTCGAAGACCTCCCCATCACCTAGTTTGTACATATACCCCCCGTCACCTCCATTTTCGATTCGGCTCGATTTTTTCTTAATTTTGACCCCCTCTGAACGCCCTCGGTCTTGAGTCTTGTGACTGGAGACTTGACCCATGCTTCACAATAAAGGTGGAAGCTTTGCCCGGCCACCTCCGCCGATTGGCAGTAGGGAGGTCCCATCTCACAGTTCTTGGCTGCTCGAGGTTAGTTCTTCCGCTTTTTAGTGTAAGCATTCGCTTTAGGTTTAGATTAACATGTTTATTGTGAGTAGGTACACATTCCTGTAGCTTAGTTTTCGATTTAAGACTTCATCGGAGCTCCGCTCCGGCCATCGTCTCTACTCACTGCAAAAAACCCTTGTTTCGCCTATGCCTCCACCCCATTTCGAAACCTCCCTCGCTTCTCCATTAAACCAACACATCCGAACCTCCTGATTCACCTTGAATTAGCGATTTGAGGTCCTCTCTGCCACCCCTCATTATACCTCTCTGCCTCTTACCATTTTGTACCCTATCTCCCCTAATAATCGCCTCAACCAGCCTGCCATATCTTTGCCATGTTATATAGACTTTCTGTCGGATGAGAAGGAGGCATTTAAGCCTCATCTGCATTAGGAAAGACCTCCTAGGCGTGTAAGGAAGACTTCGAGCTCGAGGGAAGCACAGATGGTCCCATACATTATTGTAGGTGCTGGGAGCTGCGGGGCATTGAGAGGAACAAGTAGCAACCCTTGATTGAGCTCCAGGTGCTCAGAGAGACACGTGCCATCGATTCAAAACTCGTCAGATGCGAGTTCGTCGGGTGTTCTTGCATACCAGCTCCGCACCGTTGGATCAAGATCCTCACCCAGTTGCAACCATGTCCATTCGACTGACGTGTTTCAGCTGTAGGATCTCGTTTGGGGGTTATAATCTTCACTATCCGTGGATGAAGTGGTATCGCGCATCGTGGGCTTAATGCGTATCATGTAAGAGATTCCCAGCCCACGATCGCACGCCCAGTGGGGTAATTTACATCTTTGGCTCCAACCTTTTTGTAGCTGTTATATTTAGGTTTATTGTATTTTAAGTAGCTTAACCTTTTGGAACATTTGCAAACAGATCCCTAGCGTTTGTTCAATTATTATCAGATCCTTTGCCAACACATCTCACGAGGGCATCTACGTGAGACGTGCCCTTTTTGTAGGAATGCCCTCGACCTTTTTATAAATTTAGTTTTAATGTTTTAAATTTGAACTCAGTTTTAAAATAGTGGTGTATTTGCATTTTGGCTCTCGAGTTTTTTATTTGCACTTATGCCATTGCTAGTTCAATAATTTTTTTCATGTTCTCTAATTTTTATAAAGAGCCATTGTGCTCCAAAAAACCATCAAAAATAGTATTATATGTATAATATGTCATAGAATAATGCCACAATTTTGGATTTTAATTTTTTATTTTATTTTTCAAAAAAGCATTTAGAGCACAAAAGCCCATGTTTGACTTATAAAATACATAAAAATATAAAATATTTTTGAAAAATTCCCAAAAAATAATTTTGTGTTTATTTATTTATTTTCTAACTCTAGAAATTAAAACCTTAAAAATAGGGAAAGAAAATAAAAAATAAAAAAGCTCTAACATCCAGTATAAAATGAGTAAAATTTCCTAAAAATCCCAAAAATATATTTTCTACCTATTAATTTTATTTATATTATTATCTATTTTTTAAATTGGTTTGAAGAATTTTGGATTTATTTATCTATGTTTAATCTTCATTTCAATTTCGACTATTTATTTAATCCTTTATTTGGGATATTTTTGACTTTAAAAATATATAAAATTAGCAAAATTCTCTAACAAATCACAAAAATAGTTGAAAAATATTAAAAACCCTAAAAGGTTTTATTTCATGTATTTTGAGTATTTTTATTAGTTTTTAATTGTATTACCTATATTATATATAACCTTATATATTAATATATCTCTTGTAAAAGAAAACGAATATACAAAATCTAAAAATATAAAAAGGAAAAATAAAAATATAAAATTAAAAACAAAATATAATAATATAAAAAATAAAATAAAAATATACAAAAATAAAAAACTACATAAAAATAGGCAATACGCATAAAATCTGATTCTTGGCATTTGATTGCACATTCTATCCACTTTTGCTCCCTGTGTTCGACCTCTATACATACATGCACCTATACACATCATTGTTGTAGAGTTATAATAAATTTTAACTCCACACTTACATTTCATCGCTTGATTTATTTGTGGATTAATTATTGATTGATTGAGATTTCTTGAGCTGTAGATATACCAACCGTAGTTTCGCTTTGTGAAACCATACGTCCCTTGATAAACCTCAATTATCAAATGACGCCATTGCTGGGGAGCAACTGTGCATAGATTGGTTTTGGTTGATTGCGTCTTCATTGTATCTATCTTTCCTTTATTTATTTTCTTATTTATTTGATAGAACTATTGAGCTTTCTAATCACTTTCTTTGTTGACTTTGCTGTGAGGTACCACTAATCGAGGGAGGCCCTCTTTGGGGCACCTGTGCACCCACGTGAAGCCAACCCAAGTGTTTGACCTTTGCACCAAAGGAGACTTAAAGAATTTTTGAAGATAGAGCCACTTTTTTTATTATATTTATTTTGTCATTCAAGAGAGAAAGAGACATATATTTATTGTAATAAACATGGCTCTCAAGACTCTACACACTTCATGAGGTCTAGTGCTCGAGGGATTGTTCCCTTAGGGGCCCTCATCAATTTTCCTATATTTTTATCACATTTCTTTTATTTATTTTCTGATTTTGTTTTCCGTATTTTGTGTAATTGAGCCCTAGTTGTAGGATTGCTTGATGATAGATTAAGGCCAAACACTTAATTATATTTTCATGCACCTATAGTTCTCGTTTGGACCTAGGAAAATTTGATATGATTCTCATTTAGATTTGGAATCGAGCGTCGAGAGGGACTCTACACAGCGCTTGCAGGACTCACTGTGGTGATCAACGAAGAGTTCCCCAAGACAGAGCTTTTGGGTTCCATATCTGAGTGATTAGCATTGGTTCTTCATGATAATAGCAATTTCTCATCTAGGGTGATTTCATCGGCTTGCATTTGCATATAGATAGGTGGTAGTTATTTCTAGCATCCTTACATGAAGAGAGCTGGAGGCAAGGTAACCATTTCTCTTTAGCGTGCATGATTTTTTTCCTCGCATTGCTTTTCCGTCTCTTCCTCTGATTTTGATCACCTAGGTTTCTAAATGAATTGATCCCTCGTTAGATGTGTGTTCTTATTAAAAACGTAAAAAAGCGATAACGAATAAAATTGAGACTGCTAAAATCACTTGACCCTAAAATCAACAAATATGAAAAAATCATAGTCTTGAGGCGAGTAATCCCCTCATTGTATTCGTTTTAAGTTGCTCTCGTACACACCAAGGAGTAGTGCCAAATCCCATAAGCATTCCTAAGTATTTATTCAATTTTTGTGATTCTCACCTAACTCTAAAACAAACAAGATGGAAAGACCAACCCTTCATGGTTTTCACTGAGTTGAGTAGGTAAATTGAGGGGTATGTTTTATTTTTTGTGAGTTTGTTTGTGTGTATACTCGATCCCACCGTGCATTTGTACCTTTTTATTCACATCTCTTGACTTGACTATCGTGCTCTCCTGATCATTTTCCTTTTGTTTCTAGATGGCCGACTGGAGAAATTTTTATCCAGACTTTGCAGATCCCTCGTACCCTCCAGCCAGTCTACCTCCAATTTTCCAGGAGGATTTTTCTCCTAACGTACATATCTTCCTGATCCATTATTTTAGGAATCGGATTCAGATTTTCACCCATCATATGACCGCCTTCACCTTCACATTTTGACAATTCACTTTTCCAAGAATATCTTCTGGAATGTGATTTTTGCCCACACCCACTACCCCAATTTCACTCACTTGATCTTGAGATTCTGGAGTCACCTCTGATGATGTCCACACTTGAGACCTTGAACCAGATGATGGAGCATATTAATTCGAAGATTAACAATCTTAGCTTAAATAAGAGATAGAATGACGCTCCATTATTTGAGGTTATGGATTCACTTGAGGATTTTCATGAGAGCTTGCAATTGCCCAAAATAAAAGAAATGAGAAAATTTTAAAATAAGAAAGAATTCGGGAGACAGGTTGTTGAGTCATCTTGTGAGGAAAGGGCACACCTGCTAGATCTTTTGCCCACACACTCATTCACATCTTGTCCCACCTTTGACCTCGAGGATGACACTGTACAGACTGATCTTAGTCGTCCTTGTGTAGATGATGATTCTGATCTCCTCCCTTGTATGGAGGAGATCCAAAAATTCAAGAAAATGTTGACTGAACTTGTAGTGGTGGCCACTATTCATGAGATCTTTGATGCTCCACTTTGCCAAGCCATGGCCCATTAATATGCTCCTCAACCCAAGAAATGAAAGTGGAGGAGCATATCTTAGTGTCATTTCTTGACCATGGCCACTGCCCACGCCATCACCCACCGTCCATTCTCTAGGAAAGGGAACACTGCTACACCATTCATTAGATGCACAATTTCTGATTACTCATGTGAACACACTCTCCTCGGTGGTGCTTTGATTAACATAATACCCTTCTCGTTGGTACAATCTCTTCACTTAGGACCTCTCAAGAAAATCGGGATGATCGTTCAGTTTGCTGATGGATCAATAAAGAGACCGAAGATTATTCTAGAAAACACTGTCATTTGGATTCAGGGCATGAGTTACACTGTCAATTTTGTCATATTGACCATGAAAACCTCCACTGGGGAACACTCTCCAATCATCGTGGGATGACCCTTTCTCGACTCAGCAAGAGTTGTCATTGATTACAGATAAGGAGAGATTCACTTCCGTCCTGATGACATGAGCAATGTGATCATCACTGCAACTACGACTGACCAGAGATCTGCATCTGATGTGACTTCACCTATCTTAGATGACCGCACGAACTATGACCTTGATGAGACTATCATGGATTTTTGCTGCATGTTGGATTCTACTGAGACCAAATAATTCTTCTGCAAAGAGGAAGATTCAGAAAGCATAGACCTTGGAGTTCCTTTTTCTTGTACTTGGTGATGCGTTGATGATATCTACGAGATTTACACAATTGACAATTTGAGTGGATGGTAGACATTGATAATATTGATAAGGCCAGATTTGATTTGATTGCCTTTATAAAGGAATTCATCCCTTTTGATGATATTGATAATCCAGTCGAGACCATTTAGGACAAACAAGACCTTACTACTTCCACAGATGAGTTCATTCCTTTTTGTTTTGACCTAGTTGAGACTACCTAGACCGAACATGACCGCACTACTTTTGTTGTCTGGTTCATCCTTGCTTACTCTGAGGCCGCTGAGGATACATTCCTTGTCGATCCTGATCGGTTTGTGTCTAATGATGACCTCGATATCGACCTTCACCTTGTCCGCTCCATTCCTCGGCGATCCTGCAAGAAGGTTCGCTTTCTACCTTCTTGACCTCTGTACATCCATCTCTGTTGTATATTCGTACCTGTTTTCCTCCGTTCATCCACTATTTTGCTCATCCACCCCATTTTCATGTGTGCCTTGCTTAGGATGTACTTTTTCCTAAGTATAGGGGGTGTGGACGAGCCGAGTGTTCTTTCTTCGTTCCGTTTCATCATTATTGTTGTTGCCTATACCTAGGTCTCTGTTACCCTAAGTATAGGGGAGTGATGTGTACGTTCTCTTCGATCTCTTCTTCCATCTTCATCTATCTTTTCTTCTTTTCCTTCTCATTTTTCTTTTTCTACTAAAAAGGTGCTGCTCCTTTTTATCTGTCTTATATACTTAGGATGTACTTTGTCCTAAGTATAGGGGTTGTGCACCCCGAATCTTTCATTATTTAATCCTCTCCATTATATCCTCTTCTCTTCTATACTTAGGGATATCTTACCCTAAGTATAGGGGGAGGAAGTCTGAGTACGATCTGTTCATTCCCACCCTTGGCCCTTCCTGCCTTTGTACAGTCTGCTATACTCAGGATTATTTGATCCTTAGTATGGGGGGACGACCGACTTCTCATTCGTTCATTCATTCCTTATTCGACATTTCTATACTCGGTACAAGTTATGTCTTATCTTTTTCTCTCTGATCTACGAGGACATAGGTCAAGCTAAGTATAGGGGGTAGCCATAACTCGTACTATCGTATTTTTAATAATAAATATGGATAAAAATACTGCATAAAATATTATATAATATACCTATAAAATTCATTAAAATCACTTAATAAAAAATGTTTATTATTCTTTAAATTCTTTATATATTTATTAATAAATCAGGTAAAAATATTTTTTTGTAAACTGTTTGAAAAATAGTTTGAAAATCTTTTGAAAATTGTTTGGAAAATATTTTGTTAAATATTTCAACCTTCGTAAAAATAGAAATATTTTGTTTGAAAAACATCTTTTCTTTGTGTGAAATAAAAATATTTGAAAAAATGATTTGCAAATGGTTTGAAAAATGGTTGCAAAAATATTTTAAAAAACACATATATACTGTTTGGAAATACCCTTGCAAATTTATTTTCAAATGTGTGTAAATGTTTGTAAAATTTATTTGTAAAAATTATTTTGAGCTATAGTTCAAATTGTTTGTAAAATGATTGTTCAAATAAGTTTGAGGAATATATACATCACACTAAAATCCTTTAAAAAGTATATATATATATATATATTTATATAAAATTAACTTACATATCCTTGTAAATTCTTAAAAACCCAACTCTTATAAATATGGTATGCTTCCTTGTGTAAATATTTATACCTATTTTTTATCCAAATCAAAATACCAAAAACATTTGCAAAATAAAAAATGCAAAATACTTTGCAAAACCAAAAATACTAAAAAATTTACAAAACAAAAAATACCAAAAATATTTGCAAAAACCTTTTTGAAAATTGCATAAAAATCTGCAAAACCTTTTTCAAAAATCCGTAAAAAGTTCAAAAGTTTGAAAATTGCATCACAAAAATTATTTTCTGCATTGTACATAGTATTTGCATAACAATCACACTTTTCAGATCGAATTTGATAATTTAACTGGGATAAGTAAAATCCCAAGATTACAACTTGGTTGGACCTTAAATCTACTTAATTACAGGAACCTTATAGGAGCTAGAATTGAGAAACTTCAATTTTAGTTGACTTAATTCTTTGATAATTACGAAACTTGGTTCAATGGATTCTTGACTGCCTAAGTAGAGTATTTCGAGCACACACATGACTCTTGTTGATAATGACCTAACTTGGACACCTTCACCTTTCACTTGGCTCAACTTAGTTGGAGTGGTGAGGGGATTGGATTTTTCAGTTAGAGATGCACAAAAGTGGAAACATTTGTCCTCATCTAGGGGGGAAATGCGCCCCAAACCATCCAGTAGCAGAGACGTCTAAAGACAGGAGAGTCTAGGTTGCAATAATGCTTTAAAAGAGGGATAATTTACTAGCTCAATAGGAAAAACTCCTTATGTAAATACTGTTGTATATAATATTTAAAAAAAGCAAAAACTCTAAAAAAGTGGATAGGTCTGATCGAAAATTTAATGCCTGTTGGAGTGTACATATTTGTATAGTCAATAAGCAATCTTGAGATTTAAAGTCATATCATGTGATCTTGTAATTGGATGACTTGACTACAGTGGTCATGCATCCTAGGATAGATAGCTACATTAGATACCATCCATTCTTATCTTCATCCTCTCCCCTTGAGCTGGTTGTCCTTTGAACTTAGAAGGGAATAGCCCACTCCTCGAGGGAAGAGTTGCTGGATTGGGGAATCATTAGGTTGTCATGCTAGAGAAGTCAATCTCTTTGTCATTTCAGTTGAGGGGAGCCACTATCACATATTTTGTACAAGTGAGATTCATAGTCATAAGGGTTTGCGTATGAGTTGAAATATTCTGACCAGGCTATTGAGGAGACTTGAGCAGAGTTTTGGAATTCTCTAAGGCTGTTGTATTTCAAATCCGATTCTCAATAAGGTTCTAACCACACTAAAATTCTAAAGGTCCGACTTAAGCTCCAAACTTGATTTTGCGAAGACAAGTTTGACAATTAAACTTAATCCACTTTTTGAAATCTTTTTCTTTTCTTTGTTTTTCATTTTCTCCACTTATTGCATAAGTGTTTGCTAGGGACTAGAAAAGGCAAGTATAGGGGGCAATGAATCTTCATTTCATCACCTTTATTTTATCATTTTGTCCTAAAAATCATACCCAATGCATGTAAATAGCCTTAATTTGTCCAAATTAACATCCATTTTTTGTTGTATAAATACTGTATAAAATACTTTTTTATACCAAAATTATAGAATAAAGAAAAGAAAAGAATAATAGTAAAATTCCAAAGGTATTTTAAGATCCTAAACCATGAGACCAAGTCAAGAATTGATTTGGTCGACAAGGAATAAAGTAGGAGGAGATAAAGGCCAATAATATATTTGAATAACATACATATTTATTAATTCATCATTTATTAATTTTTAGGACCTATTTTATTTTCTACTTTTTATACTGCAAATAAAGAAACTTTGAACATGGAAGTCGTAGATAATAATATATATTAAAATACAAAATTTATTTCTTAAAAGGTAATACACAGTATAGTAATTATGCTCTGAATAACATTCCAAAATCCCAACTTCCCAAGCCCATATATCTAAAATAAAAATTCAAAATATATCAAAATCACTTTAATTGTATATAACTTTCAATAAGCTAATTAATGGAGGTGGTTTCATATTTTTTGGAGTTAAGGCGTGAAAGTTATGTTTTGGACCTCTATTCTATAATATACCTAATTTAAATATTCATTTTATTTATTATTATTATTATTAAAATTTTATATTTTTATAATATTGTACCTATTATTTATAATATATGTCCAAATTTAAAATAAAACAAAACCATCAATAAAATATTAAAATAAAATAAAATCTAAACATATATAGATGAATATACAATAACTATACCTATATAATAAGTACACTTATCAGAAATATATAATAAAAATATAATTATGTATATACACATAAGTTATAAATACATAAAATAAGAAAAACAAAATAATAAATTTAAAATACAAAATAATAATTTAACACTTAAGCAATAGGAAAATATAGCTATAAATTAACCCTAAAAACTAACTTATAATTAATAACCTCTAAAAAATAATAAAACATAATAAAATAATATAGAAAAAAATAAACATTTTTTAATTTGATAACTTTATTTTAATAAAATCATTTAATAATTATTATAGATTTTATAATTCTTTTTCATGCTGATTTTTCCTGGTTGGTCCACATGGACCAATCAGGTGACTCTGCCCGTTGACCATGGTCAACTCGCTGACGTGCACCCTAGCTTCTAACAGTCCTGCCTTTTCCCTATTTTCTAGAATTTTCCCCCTCGATGCGTTGCTCTAGGAGACGTAGACTCTTTATGAGACTTGCTCTCTATACATCCGCCATCCACGCCAACCTATCTTCTTCCATCATATACTCTTCCTTTACCCGTTATTCCACCTTGAAGATCTCCCAATCATCCAGTTTGTACATATACCCCCGTCACCTCCATTTTTTATTCGGATATGGTTTTCCTTGATTTTGATCCCTCGGAATGCTCTCAGTCTTTAGTCTTGTGACAAGAGACTCGGCCCGCGCTTCGTAGCGGGGAAGGAACAAGGTGGAAGCTTTGCCTAGCTACCTCCGTCGGTTGCCGATGTGGAGGTCCCATCTAACGGTTCTTGTCCGCTCGAGGTTAGTTCTTCTGCTCTTTAGTGTAAGCATTCGCTTTATGTTTAGATTAACGTTTTTATTGAGGATGCACACATGCATGTAGCTTAGATTTCGATTTAAGACATTGTTGGAGCTCTACTCCAGCAACTGTTTTTGCTCACCGCAAAAATCCATTGTTTCGTCTATGCCTCCACCCCATTTTGAAACCTCATTCGCTTCTCCACTGAACAAATGCATCCGAACCTCCCGATTCACCTTGAATCAACGAAATAAGGTCCTCTCCGCCACCCCCTAATTGGACCTCTCCACCGCTTACCATTCCATACCCTATCTTCACCAATAATCACCTCGATCGGCCTGCCATATCTTCGTTGTGTTCTCTAGACTTTCTGCAGGGCAAGAAGGAGGCGTTTGAGCCTCATATGCATAAGGAAAGACCTCCTATGACTGTAAGGAAGACTTTGAGCTCTAAGGAACCACCGATGGTCCCATGACATTTCTGTAGGTGCTGGGAGCTACGTGGCAGTGAGATGAATGAGTAGAGACCCTTGGTTGAGCTCCAGGTCCTCGAAGACGCGTGTGCCATTGATTCAAAACTTGCTAGGCGCAAGTTCGTCGAGAGTTTTTATATATCAGCTCTGCACCGTTGGATAAAGATCCTCACCTAATTGCAGCCACGTCCGTTGGATCCTTTGTTTTTCAGCCATAGGATCCCGTCTGGGGGTTCTAATCTTGAACGTCTACAGATAAAGAGGTATCCCTCATCGTGAGAGATTACCAATCGTACGACGCACACCTAGTGAGATAATTTACATCTTTGGCCCCCACCTTTTTGCATCTTAACCTTTGGAACATTTGCAAACAGAGCCCTAGTGTTTGTTCTAATTATTATCAGGTCCTTTACCAACGCATCTCACGTGGGCATCCATGTAATACACACCCTTTTAGCGGGAAAGCCCTCGACCCTTTTGTAAATTTAGTTTTCATGCTTTAAATATGAACTCTAGTTTTAAAATAATGATGTATTTGCATTTTATCCCTCGAGTTTTATTTTATTTGCACTTATGCCCCTATCAGTTCAATAATTTTTTGTATGTTATCTAATTTTTGTAAATAGCTATTGTGCTCCAAAAAATCACCAAAAATAGGATTAAATTCATGATTTGGATTTTAATTTTAGGCATTTTATTTATTTTCTGAAAAGCATTTAGTGCACAAAAAACCTTGTTTGACTTATAAAATACCTAAAAATATATAAAACCTTTTTGAAAAATTCCAAAAAATTATTGTTTTTTTATGTTTTTAACATATTTTCAAACTCTAGAAGTTAAAAATCCTAAAAATAGGAAAAGTAATTTTATAAAAATTAAAAGCTCCAAATCCAGTTCAAAAAGAGTAAAAATTCCTAAAAAAATCCCAAAAATATATTTTCTACCACTGAGTTTTATTATATTATTATCTTTCTTTTAAAATTTAGTTGAAGAATTTTGTATTTATTTTTATATTTTTAATCTTTATTTCAATTTCAGCTATTTATTTAATCCCATATTTGGTATTTTTAATCTTTAAAAATATATAAAATTATCAAAATTCTTTAAAAAACACAAAAACAGTCGAAAAATATTTAAAATTGAAAAGATTTTATTTACTATATCGAGTATTTTTATTAATTTTTATAATTGTATTACCTATATTATATATAGCCTTATATATTACTATATCTCTTGTAAAAGAAAAAGAAAATACAACATCTAAAAATTTAAAAAGAAAATATAAAAATATAATATTTGAAAAATAGAAAAATATTAGAACAAAACAAAATAAAAAACATACATAAATAAAAACCCTCATTAAAAATAGGTAATAAGCATACAATCATATTCTTTGCATTTGATTGCACATTCTATCCAATTTTCCCCCTATGTTCGACATCTACACATGCACCTATATGCATCTTTGCTATAGATTTATAATTAATTTTTACTCCACACTTGCATTTCATCGTTTGATTTATTTATGGGTTCATTTTTGGTTGATTGTGATTTCTTGAGCGGTCGAGACACCGGTTGCGGTTTCGCCTTGTGAAACTGTAAGACCCTTGACAAATCTTAGTTATCACCCATTAGAAATGTCAGCATAGATCATGGTACATTTGTTGTACTATGAACCGTTCATCTTATCCATGAATGATGTAGTGGCATTAGTGAGCCCTAACGACATCATCACAAACACACAGTATCCATAACGAGTCCTGAAAGTCGTCTTCGAAATATCTGACTCTAGAATCCTCAACTGAAGGTAGCCTGATCGAATATCGATCTTCGAAAATATCGAAGATCACTGTAGCTGATAGAACAGATCATCAATGCACGGTAAAGGATAATGGTTCTTCACCGTTCTCTTGTTCAGCTACCTATAATTAATGAACAATCTCATCGATCTATCCCATTGATAAATACCAGATTTATCAGCTTAATTCATTATATTTATCTCTCTTACTTAAGTTAATCACAAAGGTTCAATAAAAAATAATGCTAGTTACTAATTTGTGTCTTGTAAATAAGTAACACTAATTACATTATATTAATACAACCATATTATTGTGCTATTATTTTATGTATTTAGTTATTATTAAAAATCAAATAAAAATTATAATAGTATTGTATATAATATAAATTAAAATAAAAACCAAAATATAATTAAAAGAAAAATAAAAGAAATTTGTTTTATATGTTTTTAATTCGTATTTAATTTTTATATATGTATAGTTGACCTCTGATATTTTCGACTTCTAAATGAAAGTTGTAGATCTCATCGAGATATACAATTTTCATGTTTTGAGTGTTCTATAATTCACTCTTTAACTATTTTATTTCTATTTTATACTTATTTTTCTAATTTCTAATTATTCTATTGGGCCACGTCACGCAATCTGCTTTGGCCATGATGCACTTCTTGTCTTGCCATCAACCTCTCTTTTAGTTCATCTTTTGATCAGATGGTCTGGTTTGAACCACACTTGCTTTATTATCAGCAACCCGCTTTTCTTTAATCGGATTTAATCAGAACAATTCGTGCGTTCCTGGATTTCGATAGCCTGGTCGCATGATCAGACAGTCAAGGTCCGTCGTCAACCTCCAAAATTCTACCTCCTTGTCCAAACCGCCCCTCTTCTTCAACTTATTCCAACCGCCTCCAGTTGTCTTCCGAACAACCGCCACAATCCTCGCATTCTCCTAATATCCCTCTCCCATGCTAACATCCCAGCCTCTTCAAACACTAACCATCCCATCATTGGTGACAGTTTAAACTTCCATCCAAACCTCCGTGAACCACCTATTGAGTCTTCTTCAAATACCCCACCACCACCCTTAGCGATGGTTATCCACCTTTACGTGAGCAACCTCCTAGCACTCTCCTTCATTCTGTGACATGGAATCAAAGGATTTGAGCGCCAAAATGGAGCTCTGCTCTGATGGAGACCCTTGCCTAATAGAGGGATTGACGACGACCAATCTTTGGTATCGATCTTCCCGGTGTTGCTGCTCGGGTGTGAAGCAAAGACCATGCGATTCAATCGCCTCCCCAAAGCTGCTTCCTTCATTCCTGTGACCTAGTAAAAATCCGGACAAGCATGTCTAGTATATCTTTTCTTTGATTTTAGATCACTTGTGTGTACATATTCACCCGCTTTCTATCCATGTTTCATTCGATCATCACTGATCTTTGCTAGAAGCTATGTTCTCTGTAATCTTGGTTCTATCACAGCCCTTTCGCTTTGATTCATCATCTTCTCCAACCTGGAGAATGACCCACCAGGTCCTCATCTTCCTCAGTGACCTCGGTCCTTCACTCACTCATGTTCACATTACGCACACACCCACTTGTCTATTACTTTGGCTATGTATTTCCTCATTCCTGCAGGTGTAAATACCTTCAATTGTCAAAATCCTTGAAGGTGCTCTGACATGGAGCTCCTCCTTAATGGTTCATCCATCGGCATCGACATCCAGAGAGGGATGCGCCTTCACCAACAATGCATCACTTCTGTGGACCATTGATGAATCCGCGATTCATCATCTCAAGACCTTGATCTTAGCAAAATCCCCGAGTAAAATCCCAGAAAAATGTACATAAAATCAATAAATTAACAAAATGACTCTTGTAAATAAAACACATTAATTATTGTATATTAGATTGTACAAAATAAATTAACAATAAAAAGCTGCAATATTAAAGGAGTTTCTCACATGTAAATAGCCCAAAAATTCATGTATTTTTAATAACTTCATTTCAACTCCTTTTTGGCTAATTCTTTCTCCAACTTGTTCATAACAATGTATATAAAAATACAAAAATACAAAATAAATTTTAGCTCAAATAAATGCTCCTAGATCCCAAAGGGAAAAAGGCGTAAAGACCTACTTCCAAGCCTAATTCCCGCTCCGTATGAACTCCAAATTCACCAAACTCACTTTTAAAGTTGAAGTTAGAAAATATCTATCCAACGGAAGTGGTTTCATTAAAATCGGAGTTGGATTTTGGGACCTAGATGTACATTGTATATTATGTATATATTCATTCTTTCTTCATTTTTTTATCTTTCCTAATTATTAAAAATACAAAAACATTACGGTTGTGTTGTATTTTGATTATAGTATTTTATCGTATTTTTTGTTGTAAATATCTCTTATTAAAAAGACAAAAAAATACATATTAGAAAAGCAAATAAAAAAATGTACATGTTGTATGTATTCACTTGTAAATTCACCACTATTTTTCCTTCTTTATTTCTGTTGTATTTAAAGTAGCCTACTTTATATCATTATTTATTTTATTATTTATTTTACATTCTCTACAAAAACCACCATTCAACTCCATTCTACCACCAACTTCCATTCAACCCCACTATTTTTGAAACCTCCCATTCAACTCTCCATTAATAATATAACCTCCCACCACTTTAATAACCTCTCATTTCATCATCTTTATATACATCCGATCTTCCTCAATTTGCACTTGATCCATCTTTATGTGAGGAGAGCCTAGTTTCCAGAGTTGAATCGGTGACAGCGACGCAACTGCGGTCGAGCGACGACAACCCTCTCTCCGGTGAGATCCGTTGGTTTTTTGGCCAACATCACAGCCACATTCGAGCGTTGCTCGAGCTCATCGCTCGCCGGCGATTCGAACGAAGATTGTGCTCTCGTGAGCACTTCATAGGCGATCGTCTCCATTGTAATTATTTTTCTCCCTTAACTTTATCATCGTTATTGTTTTTGCATTTTTTATATCACGACACATGTCACCATCCATATACTCCCATTTGTTTATTCCACATCATCTTCACCACAATCATCACATCATTTTTCCCCCTTATCATTTGCATTTATTATTTAACGAAATTTTAAAAAATTAAAATCTAAAACAAAAATATAGTTCAACAGCATTTTTAAAAAGGAATTAATAAAAAAACGAAAAAAACTAGGGAGCAGCAACGGCCGGTGCCACCGCCGCCCCCTTCCTTCTTTCCCCGCTATCCAACCGTCACGCCAGGCGGTGTTCCGTCGCGCTGTAGCGGCACCGTGTGGCCGCGCGCGTGGTCCTTCACACTGCAGCGGTACCGTGCGATCATGCACGCGTGGTCCTCCGCCCCTCCACCGCCTCAGCTCGCCGCCGCCTCCGCCCTTAAGTCGCCACCGCTCCTCCTCTCCGCAGCACAGAGCGCCGCACAGAGCCCCCTCCTGCGCCCCATCCACCGCCGACCACCGCGGCCGTGCCCTCGAGCCTCCTCCTCCTCGCCGTCCTCGCAGCCGAGCGCGACTGCGCCGCTCGACGCCGCCGGCGCTGCCATCACTTTCCCCCTTTGTTGGTTTCATGCCCCGTCGAGACCCTTGGAGAAGATGGTGAAACAAAACAAATTATTGTAAAAATTGCATAATTTCTCGCAAAGTTTCTGTAATTACAAAAACATCCTTGATATATTTGTGTTGATTTATTTATTTTCTGTATTTGCAAGCATATCCCTGTATTTGACTATTAATTTGGACCCCTATATTGCGTCAATTTATTTAATGAAAAATGTCTTGATGTTGAGCAACTAATTCTCTACCTCGTGGATATTTATTTATATTTTTGTGGTGTCTGGATAATTAATTAAAATGTTTAACTGAAATTATGCATATTTTACCCAATCTGGACTCTTAAATTCATATCTGACTCACTGTTGCTCTAAAAATTCCACAAAAATTAGACATGATGCTTTGAAGAGTGCTTAAATTACTATCCAATTTTCATCCAAAGTGAGTTGTTTTGTGCCTGAAATAAATTGTAGAGTGATTTTAGTATTTAATTTTTAATTAAATCCACATACATTCTTTTTACAAAATTTCAAGTCTCCTAGATTGCATAAAAAAATATCTTTTTGGGAATAATTTGCACTCTGATTAATTTGATAAAATGGATTTTTCAGGAATTAATTACTTACTGTCACTCTGTTTTCACTAAAAACCATAAAAAAATTCATATTTTGTCAAAAAATGCCAAAAATATTATTGTAGCTTCCTTGTGTTGTATTTATATTCCAGTAAAATTTTCATAATTTTTACTTACTGTTTGTGTGAAAAATTTCGATAATACCCATAAAAAGTGTGTATTTTTCATTGTTGCATTTTAACCCATAAAATTCCAAAAAATGTCTTGCATTCATCTCTGGATTATTATTCTAGGAAGAATATAATTTGGCTGAATTGAATTGATCTCACATTAAATTTAATTTGTCCTCGTTGTGTGTTTCCTAGTGTCTTAATTCAGTCGCATATCACGTTTCGCATTTATTTTTGCATAAAAAAAAATAAAAAATCAGCATTTGGAAATCAAGATCTAAATTTTCAAATTAAACCCAAAGTTGTTCCTCTGCCTCCTTGTGTTCGACCCAGGACTTTCCCGGGATATAAATTAAGTCGAGACACTCTTCACGGAGATCTCCTCTTGGTTCTGACTGAATCGCTAAGTACACGTACTACAACGTGCTCGAATTATTCATCGTATTTAGCAACTCGTCAGATGGCGTTGTTGCCGGGAAGGCAAACGACTTAGGGATTAATTAAAAAATCGGATTTAGGTTTTCACTTACTCAGGTAGTCTGACCCCCAAGCCACTTTGTAATTAATCCTTTTTTCTCTCAATTATTTCTCTTCATTTTTTTGTTTATATATTATTTTTATCTCTCTAATATAAATTTTATTTTTCTTGCGAGGGTCCAGTGGACTTGGAGTGCATCGGAGGTCGACGGACGCGACGCGTGCCGACTGCTGAAGATCAAGGAGAATTTATTTATTTCAAGGAGATTTTGTAAATTGTTGTAATTATTTAGGTAATTTGCTTCTTTATAGCAGCTCTTGTTTGAGAGCTCGCGCATGTAAAAAAGACTTGGACACTATTTGTGGTGTGTCGAGACCTGTTTCACTCTCCGGTGAGGGTGGGGCTCGACTTGAGTGGCGAACTTAAGGATTAGGCACACGGTAGTTTAGATTCAAATTTGTTTGTGCCCATCGTAAATTAGGCCACACATGTCTTAGAAGATTCACATATCTTATAAGATTCATAATGAGACGCACATAGACACGTACTACTTAGCTCAAATCAAAATCAATTCTTCCTCGCTAATAGTATACTGTTTAGGTGCGGTTTTCTCGATTTGCATGCATTTAGTGTAATATTTACAAATTCAGTTTTGCACAATGCATTGAGAGTGATGGGATTAACTGTAAGTATACCTTCTTTTGAGCATGCATCATAGTTTCTCGTTTGCATTATGATTTCCGATTCCCCTCTTATTTTACAACTTAAGGTCAAAAGGAAATTGGGACTGAACGGTAGACGTGCTTGTGTGTTCATATAAATTTCAAGTGATAAACTAACTCTAAAATTGGGACTGAATTGAGCAGGTTGATTAAAATAATCGGAATAAAAAGAACCCATGTTGTCAGGTGCATAAAGCCTTCATTGTTTGTTTTACTTGCAAGTGAGAGAGAGAGAGAGACAACCCTAGGATAGAGCCAAGCCAAGATTTCTTACTTACTACTGGTTCTTTATTTTCAGGTGATTAGCTACTTTTCAGTGAGGAATACGAATAGCCGTATTTATACGGTCCGGACTTCCTTAGCAGAGTGGGAGGCTTAGAGGGTGCTTTAGTCCTCAAGGAACGAGCTTCGGCCAGTACTTACTCCTATACTGGCTGAAAGTAGGCCAAAGTAGTCGTAAGAATCGGATCAGTCTGTAGGAAAATACGGGCACCTAACAGCTCGTTAATCTTTCCCAGATTGTATTTATCACCAACTAAAATTGACAATATAATTCGACTGAACTCTTACGACCATCACGCGTTGAGTTGGTGAAATTGAAGGTTTGAATTGCGTTTGTATTGTGTCAGCATACTCCGCAAATTTACGTGCACCATAGAACTAGTGCCTTATTGAATATCGTGATCTAATCGGTTCTTTGACATCAAAGATGACTGATTGGGGGATTATTTATTCGGACTTCGCGAATCTCCCGTTGAACCCTCCAAGAAGTATGTCTTCACAGGTCCATGCGCAACTTGGACCAACCTGGACTCATGGCCCTCTTGAGCCCAGGATCACTCACTCTCGGGATGGTTACTCTCAAACCATTCCCTTTCTCTCTTCCCACCTCACCGATGAAGACCTTCGCCTCGATGAGAATACCTTGATTTATAATTCCTCTTCTAATCAAGAACACATTGCTGATTCAGGCCATAAAGAAGACTTAAGGAAAATGCCTCCGAAGAAGAAAGAAGAGGAAGAAGAGAACCATGAAGACCCAATGAGAATGATACTTGCCAGATTAGCTGCATCTGAGCAGCAACACGCATTACTCCGAGCTCAGTTAGGACAACTAAATGTTGGGGTCGAACCACCAATGGATGCGGCGTATAACCTCGGACAATATCAAATTCGGAACTACTTGAGTCCGGCCGAACCCACTGTTGATTTTGAATTGAAGTCGCATTTTCTAAACCTGCTGCCACACTTTGATGGGAATTCTTCTGAGGAGCCATATGCATTCCTAAGGGACTTCGAGCTCATCTGCTCTAACCTCAAACATCAAAATGTTAGCCAGGATTATATTATGCTCAAAGCCCTTTCATTTGCATTGGGTGGCAAAGCCGACTACTGGGTGAAAAATCTTGGGATTACCGTCACCACTTATGCCCAGTTCAAGGACCTGTTTCTGAAGAAGTTCTACCTGTTATGTAGAACTAACATGATGAGGACGTGTATTACGAGTTTTTCCCAATTACCCCATGAAGCCTTTTGTGATGCTTAGGAAAGCTTCAAGGACATCCTGCAGAAGTGTCCCTGTCATGGATTAAATGACAACATCTTGGTCCAGTCATTCTTTACTGGTCTCAACCCTGAGATGCAAGGTTTAGTGAGCGCTGCCTATGGAGGAAGCTATACATCATGAGGAGCGGCTACCGTATGGAGGGTATTCGAGCAGATGGCTGAAACTAGCCTCTCACAAATGACCAGCAGGGCCTATACACCATCCCCCAGTTCATTCTCATTTGGAGGGGGAAAATCAGCTGTAGTCGATCTCTCTCAGGATGTGATCCTAGCATGGGACTCCTTGCGGATAAACTTACAGTAGTTGAGAAGATCGACAAGATGATTGATGAGTTAGACCGGAGTGTCTCCAAACTTCCAAAACAGATGGAGGAGTTGACTAAGAAGGTATCTAAGATAAGGATACCTGTCGTGACTGCACCCTCTACTCCCGTATACCGAGTTCACCATGTTCAGGGGCAGTTGGTGTCAGGGTAACCCTAGACGTGGGAGCATGACCAATCCTACACCCACTCTTTCCAGCAGCCACCTCCATTAGCAGAGATAGTCCAGGAGGAGCCTCCACCGGTTTGGGAGGTGAATGGGCATGGTATACTCAGGACCCTGCCAGGCAGGGAAGATCAGGAGACCGACAGACCTACCAGCGTCCCCCAACCTTTCATAACACCGCATTCACCTCCGCACCACCTCCTTCACCGCAGAGCCCTGGATTCCAACCACCCCAGCAGCAGTACCAGTAGTATGGCCGATAGGGCCATTACCAGATGGGCCAGCAGGGCCCGCAACCCCAGCAGCAGCAGAGGCAGTACCCTGGCCAGCAGGGCTAGTCTTCCCGTTCTTCTTCTTAATCTTATCTACTTCCTTCATCATCTAGTCCCGTGGATATACAACAACAGATACTCGACGAGCTCCGTTCCTACAAGAATGAGATTCATGACTTACGAGTGGATGTCAACCGCCTGTCCAGATGGTGAGACGAGCAGACTGCACCCTCTACCTCTATCCCAGACCAAGTTCAAGCTAACCCCAATAGCCTGAACTGATCTAGTTCTCAGCAGTACTTTGGTCAGGTATACCATTCAGCATATCCTAGATCTGAACATGAGATTCTTTTGTGTGACGAGGCTAACCACATGTTACTCAGGAGCGGAAGGACTGTGACCGTACCTGACCGGGCAAGGGACTCGAGGAGGGGCATCTCTGGAGCTCTACCTGAGGAGTCTTCAGAGGACGAGGAGGAGAGGCATCATATTTTGGGGCCCCATCAGCGACATTTGAGGATACCTACTCAGGGAGCCGAGAGGAGGAGGAGAGCACGTATGCATCATCGACAGCATGGATACACTTCTGATTCTATAAAGGACCTTGCATCTCCAATTGATATCTTGGACCAAGTTTTGTGGGCCTATAGGACAGCCTACAAGACACCATTGGTACTTCACCATTTAGAATGATCTATGGCAAGCCATGCCATTTGCACGCAGAATTGATTCATAAATCCAAATGGGTAGTTAAGAAGATTAATTGGAGTTGTCACCTAGGGAAGCTTTGTCTAGACTTGAACTTGATTGAGCTCGTGGATGACAGGTTGAAGATGTTTCATGAGAAGCTCAAATCTAAATGGATGGGTCCCTTTGTTGTTAAGAAATTGTACGAGAATGGAAGTGTAGAGATAGCTGATCTCACAGATGGTGCACAATCTCATGTGGTAAATGGACAACTTTTGAAGCATTTTGTAGATTTGAAAGAGAAGTTAGTCCAAGTTGAGGTCATCAACTTCATGCAGAGTGAGCGCAGAGCAGATACATCATATTACTCTTCATGAAAATGCAGCATCAAGATTCGGCAGCTTTGAAGATTCAATCACTCTTGTACATGTTCTCCCTTCTTTGTATATTCTCCAGATCACATCGGTTCTCACACTTACTCATGTCCTATACTTAGGCTGACCAGGGCCTAAGTATAGGGGGAACCAATGCCCGCCATGTGTATATACTCATCCATTTCTCCTCTTGACCTCGTCCGCCCCATTTTTGCTCTTCTTCTACACTTAGGCTGACCAGAGCCTAAGTATAGGGGGGGCGGATCGACTTCTATACATTTTATTTTAGTCATCCTACGCTTAGCACGAGCTATGTCTTTTTATCGCTTCTTGTGTTATGAGGACATAGCACATGCTAAGTATAGGGGGGTGTGTATATATTACATATATACTTTACCGATAGTTCGTACTTTCACGTATTTTTGTATATATTATACAATAATTATGGGGTGGGTAAAAAAAAACTTTAAAACATTTTTAAAAAAATATTTTTTATTCAAAAAAATGATTTCCCCTTATTTGCTTTAAAAACTTTTTCAAAAAAATCCTTTCTTATTTACTTATCTTTTTCCCAAAAAAACACTTTTAAAAAAAGAGCAAAACTTTTTCAAAAAAAATCTTCTTTGCCGTTGTTTGTAAAAAAACTTTTTGAAAAAAAACATTTTTCTGAAACTTAAAAAAATAACAAAAAAACTAACTAATAAGTTGGTTTAATCCCTGACACATTCACTTTCACACAAGACAAGTGACATTCAAGAACACTTGGTTTATGAGGTCTTAAGATTTTGAGTTAACCAGCCTTAGTCATTAGGGTCTTTGACTTAATTATTCACATTTCCCTAGTTTGAAAGATTTGTGTGCTATATTGCATGCTTAGTCTCTACCTTAAGAATATGATCATCACCTCACATACACGACTACAATTATGATGAGATGAGCTGAAATTTCACTTGAGGAACTGGGATGAGGGATTTGAGTTTAGACTTGATTTGATGATGCTCGAGGACGGGATAAAATTAATGAAGACTTCATGAAACCTGAGTGTCAGCATCTTTAGCCAGTATGAGAAAATGGTTCTTGTACTATCTCTTGACATTTACCTATGTGTCAGGGTGTGATAAAATTTAAAAATGTTGATCAGTGTGCGCCAACTCTTGGTAAAAGCAATGGAGCTAGCCAAAAACATTACAAAGCAATGAAATGATAAAGAAAAGCTCTCATTCCACAAAGTCAATTATCAAAAGAGCTTCCACCAAAGGTGAGCGCTCCCAACCATTTCAAAGTGTCCTGGACCACATCTATTAGGACCAGGAGTCGAACTTGCACCAAAAAAGGATCTGCATCGTAAATGCTACAAGTCTGGGTGTAGAAGGTATAATAGATACTCAAAAAAGGCACACCCCGGTGTACTCTCAGGAAAACAAGTGCAGACAACTCCAACTTCTCTTGACGGATGCACTGATCAACACTAAAAATATGCGTTGAGTAATAAGGTACTCGAGAGGATCCTTGTTCCAATGAGAGGGAGAGAAGAAATGACACAATCCTATGCCCTCCTGATGAATCCACATTTCATCATCTTTATTCTATCATTTTGGCACCCAAAAACCCTATCAAATACTTGTAAATCGCCTCTATTTCATCATTTTAGCATTCATGCATGTGCATCTAGTTAGTGTATAAATTACTGTAATTAAGGCCAAAATTATAGAATAAATAAAGAAAAGAAAAAGAATAAAATATTGTAAATATTTTACGACCCGAAACCCCGAGACCTAGGCATCTTGATGAATAGGTCGACAAGGAATAAAGTAGGGGGAGATAAGGGCCAAACACCTATACCTTCTATTCATTCTTTATTCATTTTGGGACCTATTTTTGGTTCCACTTTTTATACACCAAATAAATAAACTTTGTACATAAAAGTTGTAGATAATATACTATAGAAAAATACAAAATTGATTTCACTGAAAAATAATGTACAGATAAAAAGTTATGGTCTGAATAAAAATCCAGAATGCCAAATTCCCAGACCCGTATCTCACCAATAAAAACTCCAAATGCAGCCTACTCACCTTTAATTGTATATAGAATAAAATAATCTATCCAATGGTGGTGGTTTCGCATTTGGCGGAGCTACGGTTTGAAAGTTGAGTTTCTAACCCCCATTGTATACTTGTACAGATTAAAATATTCAATTTATTCTTTATTCATTATTTTTGCATGTTTATATTTTTATAATTATGTATATATTACTTATAATATATATTTACATTAAAACCAGAATAAAAATGCAAAGAAATCACAAAATAAAAATACTTGTATAAAGGATACATAGGTATACTGCCTATACATATACCTATACAAATAATACTTGTATTTTATTAAATATACAAAACATATCAGAAAAATAAAATAAAAATATATTTATGTACATAAAAATATTTTATGTTTTTATAAAATAATAAGCAAAAATAATAACCATAAAATACACAAAATAAAATTAAAATACTAAAATACATAGGTAATATACCTATATAGGGGTAAAAAGTAAACTTGTAAAAATATGTACCGTAAAAATAAATAAAAATCATAATTAAATACTACATAAAATAACGAACATTTTTTATTTTATAATCATAATTTAATCCTATTTATTTCTATTTTTAAATGAATTAACAAAGCATTTTCTTTATCTTTTCCCTGGTTGGTCCACGTGGACCAACCAGGCGCCTCGGACTGTTGACCAGCGGGTCAACAGTCCATCCTTCACCCTTCACGTGTTGGTGCACCTCGTTTTTCGCCCGATTTCGCCCTTTTTTCGAGGTCGCGCCGCTCGTCCTTCGTCCTCGCTTCCTTCTTGGAAGTTGATCACTGTAGACCCGTCTCCATCGCCGTTTCCTTAGATCTCCTTAGATCTGCTCGTCTCGCCCGTGACTCCCCCTCGAAGTCACACCCTCAACTCCCTTCAAATATGAACCCCTCACTTCCTTCCCCGGTTTGAGTCCCCTTGGTCCACCCTTCAGCGCCACCTTCGTGCTCCTGAGCTCCTTGGAGGTGACAGCTCCATCGCCAGCTTCTCAGCCAAGGCGTTCGAAGTCGAGGGAGCCTCCACCACCTCCGCCAACAGCCGGCGTCGAGGTACCTTTCTTCCCTCTGGCTCCGACCATCGAGGGCTCGCCCCACCTTCTTGTTTATCTCATTAGGTTCCTGTTAGCTGTAGCTTCAAAAACCCCAAAAAAATTTCTAAGTCCCATCGCTTATTTCGCCCATCCGAGCATCCTCGCCGGAGCGCACCTCCGGCCACCGACGACCACTTCCCCTCGCGCATCGATTAGGTCCACCCCAGGTCCAGGCACTTTGCCCTGGACCTTCTGACTCTTCTTGCAGGTCAAAGACAACTTGAAAGCGCCTGGAGGCGAGTTTTGACGCTCGCCGGACCGTGGCCAAGCTCCCCAGCTCCGCCACCTTCGCCTGAGCACCTCGGCCGCCGCCGCGGTATTTTGACGCCCCCAGGAGATAGACGAAGACCTGAGGATCCTCCCGTCCCATTTTGAAGCCAAAAAGCTCATCGGAGACGGAGCTTGACCTCGGAGAACTTCGGCTCGTCGGAGTTCGTCACGGTTCTTGCTCCGGCCTTCATCACCGTTGGATCGAGGTGGAGCTCCAGATTGCGCGTCGATCGTCCGATCTTCCACGCCCAGCCACCGTCGGATCTCTTTTTGAGATCTAATCTCAGACGTCGACGCCAACCGTCATCGGACGCCCTCGTGCTGCCACGTGGATAAGTGGCTCGCTCCCCGCCGCTGGATCGCGCCCCGCCGCCAGCCGTTGGATTCGTGCCACGCGTCGTCGTCGGAGCGCCCGAGCGAGGGTATTTTGCATCCCAACCCTCGCACTTTTTGTATTTAATATTTAGTACTTAAAATTTTGTCTGTAGTGTAGAAGTTTTGTAATATTTGCACAAAGACCCCCAGACTTTGTTTATTTGCATCCAGGTCCTTCGCCACGTCACCTCACGTGACCTGTACACGTGAGGGGGTGGGCATTTTGCAAGGACACCCTCGGTCATTTGTGTATTATATTTTAGTCCTGAAACTTTCATATCAAGTGTAAACTTTTTGGATATTTTGCAAGTAGGCCCCCAGGGTTTGAGAAATCACATTTCAGTCCTCGCCAGGCGCGTGCAAGTCACGCGCCCTGGTGGGAAAATTGCTACCGTACCCAGGCGGGTTCTGAAATTGTATTTTGGTGCTAAAAATTAAATATTCAGTTCAATATTTTGTGGAAAATTGCGTGCATGCCCCTGGATGTTTTGTAAATTGCATTTATACCCCTGCTAGGCTTATTTATTAATTGGATGCTTGTTGTATTTATTTGAATGCTCATTTTAAGCTCAAAAATTCCACAAAAATAGGCTTAAGCTCCTGGTAACTTGTACCTGCACGCCATATTTTCACATTGCATTTTTATTGCATTTTCACATTTATTAAAAATCAAAAACATGCATTTATTTCACTGTTTGCATTAGAAAACCCATAAAAATTATAAAAACGTCTTGAAAAATTCCAAAAAAATTTACCTAGTGTCTATTTTATCCTATTTTAGTGTCAGTCCAAAAACCACTAAAAATCTCAAAAGAAAAACCTTAAAATTCGAAAAGACTCAAAAACTTCAAAAAAATATATAAAATCAAGGAAAACTCCGAAAAATACAAACTCAGCTCCTGTTTGTTGTATATGTCAGTAGCTTTATTTGAAAAATAGTGTGAAAAATTTTGGTTACTGGTTGCTGTTTTTAAATCCCATTTTACTCACAGCCAGCCCTTGTTTCACTGTTTTGAGTTATTTCAGTAATTAAAAATACCAAAAACACCTTGAAAAACCCCCAAAAATCACAAAAACAGTAGAAAATCCTAAAAATATCAAAAACATTTTATTTTTATATTTTTGGTTATTTTTGCACATTTTTATAAATATTTCATCTTGTCTTTTATTACATTGCTTTGAAATTCCAATATAAAAAAATATAAAATATAAAATTATAAAAATCAGAAAATCAAAAATAAAAATACAAAATTAAAAATTAAATAAAAAAAATATATTAAAATTCAAAACCCACAAAAACATCTTTGCTTGCTTGCTTAGTGTAGACATATCACACACACACTTGTGCACACTTTTGTGAATTACCCTGCTTGCTCCCTGTGTTCGAACTCTCTGCATACTTGTCACTATACACCATTTGTGTAGAGTTAAAAATAAATTTTAACTCCACATTATTTCTAATTTATTGATCTTTAGTGTGGGTTAATTGTTGATTAAATACACTTTATTGTGGGTCGCCGCATCGACATCGGTTGTCTCCGCCTTGTGTGAGACATACTCTTTAGACCTACGATAATCTGTGTTTATCACCTCCATCAACTAGCCTTCCATCTACACTTTCAAGTCTGACAACTAAAGAGACGGTGGATTGGATGCAAGAAATGGTTTATTCCCTAGTATTGAGGATCGGGCCCTTAGGAGAGTCTCTTGGACTGGAACCTTGCTTGTAATTGCGGTCAACACTTAAAGTCATATCCCTACTATATATGTATACAAAGAGAGTCTGATGATTACGGAAATTGGATACCTTTTGACTAGAACTTGGTTCAGCTTAGAATTTTAGGATCTTTAAAACCGAGAGTTCTTGAACGGATCAAGTCTTGTATTCACATGCACAGTTAGGGGTTAATCCAACTTATTCATTCTTTATTTGCTCGAGGACTAGCAAAGTTTAAGTATAAGGAGGTAATGAATCCATGATTCATCATCTCAAGATCTTAATCTTAGCAAAATCCCTGAGTAAAATCCCAAAAAAATGTCCATAAAATCAATAAATTAACAAAATGATTCTTGTAAATAAAACACACTAATTATTGTATATTAGATTGTACAAAATAAATTAACAATAAAAAGCCGCAAAATCAAAGGAGTTTCTCACATGTAAATAGCCCAAAACATCATGTATTTTTAATAATTTCATTTCAACTCCTTTTTGGCTAATTCTTTCTCCAACTTGTTCATAACAATGTACATAAAAATATAAAAATACAAAACAAATTTTAGCTCAAATAAATGCTCTAGATCCCAAAGGGAAAAATGCGTAAAAACCTACTTCCAAGCCAAATTCCCGCTCCATATGAACTCCAAATTCACCAAACTCACTTTTAAAGTTCAAGCTAGAAAATTATCTATCCAACGGAAGTGGTTTCATTAAAATCGGAGCTCATTTGCAAAAGTTGAGTTTTGGGACTTAGATGTACATTGTATATTATATATATATATATTCATTCTTTCTTCATTTTTTATTTTATCTTTCCTAATTACTAAAAATACAAAAAAATTATGGTTGTGTTGTATTTTGATTATAGTATTTTATTGTATTTTTCTGTTGTAAATATCTCTTATTAAAAAGATACAAAATACATATTAGAAAAGCAAACAAAAAATTTAAATGTTGTATGTATTCACTTGTAAATTCACCACTATTTTTCCATCTTTATTTTTGTTGTATTTAAAGTAGCATACTTTATATCATTATTTATTTTATTATTTATTTTACATTCTCTACAAAAACCACCATTCAACTCCATTCTACCGCCAACCTCCATTCAACCCCACCATTTTTTAAACCTCACATTCAACTCCATTAATAATATAACCTCCCACCACTTTAATAACCTCTCATCTCATCCTCTTTATATACATCCCATCCTCCTCAATTTGCACTTGATCCATCTTTATGAGAGGAGAGCCTAATTCCTAGAGTTGAATCGGTGACAGCGACGCAACCGCGGTCGAGCGACGACGGCCCTCTCTGCGGTGAGATCCGTTGGTTATTCGACCAACGTCGCAGCCACATCCGTGCGTTGCTCGAGCTCATCGCTCGCCGGCAATTCGAGAGAAGACCGTGCTCTCGTGAGCACTTCATAGGCGATCGTCTCTATTGTAATTATTTTTCTCCCTTAATTTTATCATCGTTTTTGTTTTTGCATTTTTTATATCACGTCACATGTCACCATCCATATACTCCCATTTGTTTATTCCACATCATCTTCACCACAATCATCACATCATTTTCCCCCTTATCATTTGCATTTCTTATTTAACAAAATTAAAAAAAAATAAAATGTAAAATAAAAATATAGTTCAGCAGCATTTTAAAAAGAAATTATAAAAAATTAAAAAACAAAAAAAAACTAGGGAGCAGCAGCGGCCGTTGCCACCGTCGCTCCCCCTTCCTTCTTTCCCCACCGTCCAACCGCCGCGCCAGGCATCACCGCGCGGCCGCGTGCGCGGTCTTTCGCCCCTCCACCGCCTTAGCTCGTCGCTGCCTCTACCCTCAAGCCGCCACCGCTCCTCCTCTCTGCAGCACAGAGCGCCACACAAAGCCCCCTGCTGCGCCCCATCCACCGCCGACGACCGCGGCCGCGCCCCCGAGCCTCCTCCTCCTCGCTGTCCTCGCGGTCGAGCGTTTTCTGTATTTGCAAGCACATCCCCATATTTGACTATTAATTTGGACACATGTATTGTTCCATTTTATTCAATGAAAAATGTCTTGATGTTGAGCAACTAATTCTCTACCTCGTGGATATTTATTTATATTTTTTTGGTCTTTGGATAATTAATTAAAAATGTTTAACTGAAATTATACATATTTTACCAATCTAAACTCTTAAATTCATATCTGACTCACTGTTGCTCTAAAAATTCCACAAAAATTAGACATGATGATTTGAAGAGTGCTTAAATTACTATCCTAATTTCATCCAAAGTGGAGTTGTTTTGTGCCTGAAATAAATTGTAGAGTGATTTTAGTATTTTATTTTTAATTAAATCCACATACATCCTTTTTACAAAATTTCAAGTCTCCTGGATTGCATATGAAAATATCTTTTTGGGAATAATTTGCACTTTGAGTAATTTAATAACATGTATTTATTAGGAATTAATTACTTACTGTCACTTTGTTTTCACGAAAAAAATATAAAAATTCATATTTTGTCAAAAAATGCCAAAAATATTAATGTAGCTTCCTTGTGTCATATTTATATTCCAGTAATTTTTTTAAAATTTTTACTTACTACTTGTGTGAAAAATTACGAAAATACCCATAAAAAGTGTGTATTTTTCATGGTTTCACTTTAACCCGTAAAATTCAAAAAAACTGTCTTGCATTCATCTCTGGATTATTATTCTAGGAAAAATACAATTTGGCTGAATTGAATTGATTTCACATTAAATTTAATTTGCCTTGTTGTGTGTTTCTTAGTGTCTTAATTCAGCCGCATATCGCGTTTCGCATTTCTTTTTGCATAAAAAAATATAAAAAAATCGCATTTGGAAATCAAGATCTAAATTTTCGAATTAAACCCAAAGTTGTTCCTTTGCCTCCCTGTGTTCGACCCCGAACTTGACCGGGATAAAAATTAAGCCAAGACACTCTTCACGGAGATCTTCTCTTGGTTCTGATTGAATCGCTAAGTACACGTACTACAACTTGCCCGAATTATTCGTCGTATTTAGCAACTCGTCAACCATGCAAGAATGACCATTGACCTTCAGAGCTCTTCCAGGACGATGACGGAGCTATGGGGATCTCGCTGGAGCCCCTCCTTCTTGTAGCTTCTCACCATAGAGAGCTTCATCAGATGAAGGCATAGATGTCGTTGGATCATCCCAATTTGGGGGCAATCTGACGGTCCAATTGCGGTCACGTTATCGATCTCGACCATACAACTATGGAGCATACCAAACCTCAAGATGAAGCATCATACGCTGACATGTGGACCGAGCAATGCTATGATATCCGAGCCTAGGATCGCACACACCTCATGCATGTGGGTTTGGGTTAATTGCGAAACAATCCTACCAGTTTTTCGTATTTGCAAAAATGTCCCTACACAAGGGGTTTTCCATAATTTCGTGAGCTGGTTTTATGTTATTACATTTTAGACCCTCCAGGGACCTATCTGTAATGTTTCTTGTTATGTTTTACTACATTTATGCCCCTAGATTCAATCATGAATAACTTGAGCATCTTTTATCCAAATTAAGTAATTTCAGTTTCGTTGTGTTCATTGCTTTTTATTTGATATGGCTTAATTAAATATCTTACTTGATTCTCGTTGTCTTATTCATTAATTAGAGATATTATTTAAACTATTAGTGACATGAAATGAAACTGGACTTCTGATTAAGTGCTCAATTGGGCTTATGTCTAAATTGAATAATTGCTTCAAATTGAATTATCATCTTAGGGCATATTAGTAAGTATATTTTCATGTGTTAAAGTTTTATCATTTTGTTCATCGCATCATTATTTTCTAACATGCATTTATATGTTTCATCATCACATTCTGTCTCATCCATGCAAGCATTCGTGATGTGCATTTCATCTCGCGTTACTTGCCTGCATTATTGTTGTTTGTTTTGACCCAGATAATTTATCAACTACTTAATTTAGATATTTAAAAATCTAAATGATTATATTATGCCTTGTGAACTTGTGTTTGACCCTAGACTTCCTAGGTTATAAATTGAAGCCGAATCCTCCTCGCAGAGATTATTTATTCGATTCTGTATGTCACGTTAAATACCCGTGCTTCAAAGGATCTATACTAATACATGGATTTAACGATTCATCAGATGGCTTCATTGTTGGGGACATGGCTAAATTAATATAATTATTTTGGTTTTACGTTTCTAGTTAAGTTGATTTTTATTTTATCTAGGTCAATCCTATGATGTGATGTTTTATGCATTATTTTATATGTATTGATTATCTTTGGATTTTCTAAACTCTTCTCTTCTGTGGTAGGGCACATTCATCAAGGAGGCTTGTGGAGAATGGAGGTAGGAAGTTCGCGATGAGTTCATGCTGAGAGAAACTGTGGAAGATGCCATCAAGTATTTCGAAGATTATTTTGTGTTGTTTTATGTAATAATTTTGTTCTTGGACTTACTTATTTAGTGTGTTGATTCTGTTTCACCCATGTTGAGTGGGACTCAACTTGAGTGCTCGATTTAGGATCTAGGCACACAAATCAGATATCTACTTTTGACGTATTATCCTTAATGCCCGATTCGTAAGTTAGGGCACACTAACTTCATCTTATGAGATTCACTCATCTCTAAGATCCATGAGATACACATAATCTACGTTAAACTTAGCCCAAATAAATTGAATCTCTTCCTGCTAATAGAACTTATGATTAGGTGTTGTTTTTCATCGACTTGCATGCATTTAGATAATATTTTACTTTAGCTCTACATGTGCATGAAGAGAGATGGAGCCATTGTAAGTTTTTCTCTTAAGCATAACATCATGATTTTATGTCTGCATGATTTTTCCCTTTTCGTGATTCATCACTTAGGATAATATGGAAACGGGACTGGACGATAGACTATGATTTATGTGTTCAAGGTTTAATACAAGTGATAACCTAATCTCTAAAAAATGGGTCTGTTAATGCAAGTTGGAGAGAGAAAACCCCACATAATTTGCAGGTATTTATTCATCGGTTCAGAGGTGAGGACGTATTCTTAGGATAGAGCCCAAACCCTAAGTTAACATGCACGTAATGAATTCGAATTTTGTATTATCACCAATAAAAGTGACAAGATAATTAGACCATATTTATGGTCTTCACTATGTGTGTTGGTGAAATAATCGAATTTATTTGACTCTTCAGCCTACTAAATCCCTAGTCTCCATTATCATCCCCTGAGATTCTTCATCTTGAGATTCATCTAACATTGGCCCCTTCTCCTCTTAGCTTCCTATTCATTTACATAGTTTTATTTTCAGCCTATGTATAGGGGGATCCAATGTCGTACTAAGTATTCCCCTTGGGTCACCTAGTTTTAATTCATATCTTTATACTTAAGCTATTTTCTCAGCTTACGTATTGGGGGACCTGAGTCCCTGTCTTCATCTAACTGGTTCTCTTTATTTATTTTGCACCCATGATTTTATCATCAGTTTTTGTATATTCTTTTATATCTAGCATAGGCTATGGCTTCATATCAATTTGTGCTATGAGGACATAACAAAAGCTAAGTATAGGGGGTCTATCGTATATATTGCATATATACTTTAGCCATAGCTCATATTTCTAAAATTTTAAAATTATTGGGTCTATGGGTATTGCATTATATTTTGAACTGATTTATGCATAAAATGTTTTGAAAATAAATTTTGCAAATTATATACATATTTGACATGATTTTCAAGTGTTTTACATGGTTTGTGAAAATACGGTTTGACATGTTTGGAAAATCATTTGTAAAATGTTTTTAAAAACCTACATTTTTATGTGATATTGTCTTGAAAAATATTTTACTTAAGTTTGAAAAATAGGGTTTTACTTGTTTTCTAAAAATCTTTGTAAAATATTTGGAAAATCTCTATACATATGTAATAATGTTTGCAAAATGTTCAAGAATCTTTTCAGACCTAAGGGTGTAAATGAGTCTAATTAATTAACTCTCTAACTTAGAAAATGGAAAATAAAAATCACAAAAAGATTGACTTATTAATTGGTGTCACTTTCTGACATTTCCACTATGCACTCAAGGCTTGAAATGATCTTTAAAACTTTATTTAAGGAGTTCTTAGACTTAGAGTTATTATGTATTAATCATCAGGGTCTTGGATTTAGAATTCACACTCTCCTATTTAAATGATATGCATGCTATATTTCATGCTTAATCCCCCTTGAAAGAATTGGATTATCTCTCACATGCACGATTGCAATAATGATTGAGATGAGTCAAGGTATAACTGAGGAAACTGGGATTGGAAGCTTGAGTTTGGACTTGATCTATATGATATTCGAGGATGGAATAAAATTAATGAAGGCTTCATGAAACCTGAGTGTCAGCATCTTAGCCACTATGGGATATGTTCTCATGCTATCTCTTGACTTTGATCTAAAGTGCTAGGGTGTGATGACATTAAAATAAAAAGTTGATCAATCTGCGCCAATACTTGGTAAAAGCAGTGGAGTTAGCCAAAAAGAAGGAAAGTTCCCTCAAAATGAAAAAATAAAAAATGAAAAGAAAATCTCATTCTATTACAAAGTTACATCATTTGAGCTATTATATTCAAGGTGAGTGCTCCCAACCTTTAAGTGTCCATTTGGACCGAAACATTAAGCACTTTTATGAGTCGGTCTAGTACCACAAAAAGGGTTCTACATCGTTAGCGCTACAAGTCTGGGTGCAGGTATATTAGATACATTAAAAAGATGCATCCTAGTGTACTTCCAGAAAAAAAGTACAGACGAATCAATTTTCTTTTGACGGACACATTGATTGGCGAAATCAAATTGAAAATTGTGTTGAGTTTTGGCACTTGGGAGTATTCTGTTCCAATGAGAGGAAGTGAAAATAAGTACACAATCCTCCATCCTCCATCATCTTCCCGTCCATCTATCCTTTTTAAGTCTGACAAACTAAAGAGACGGTGGATTGAAGAAAGACTAGATTTATTCCCTAGTATTGAGGGTTGTGACCTTAGAAGAGCTTTTGAGATTGAAATTTTTGGTGATATATTAACTCTACTCTCCTGGTTGCAGTCTAGACTACGTCATACTTCTTATATATATGTATGTATGTATATATGTATATATATATGTATATATATATATATATATATATATGGAGTTGAATTCCTTTTGATTGATACTTGGATCAACTTAAAGTTTCAGGATTCCTAAAACTTAGTGTTCTAGGTTAAATCCTTGTATATTCACTTGTACTTATTAGGGATCTCATTAATTAAACTAAATCTCTAACAAATTCTTTCTGTATTAGCTCGAGGACAAGTTTAGCATAAGTATGGGGGGTGATAAATCCCATATTTGTCAGCTGAATTCATTATATTTATCTCTCTTTCTTAAGTTAATCGCAAAGATTCAATAAAAAGACACTAATTATTAATTTGTGTGTTGCAACTAAATAATACTAATTACATTATATTAATATAACCATATTATTATGCTATTATTTTATGTATTTAATTATTATTTAATATTAAATAAAATTTAGTATAATATTGTATATAATATATAATAAAATAAAAACCAAAAAAATAAAAATAAAAGAAAAGAAAATTATTTTATATGTTTTAATTCATATTTAATTTCTATCTACGTATAATTGACATCCGATCTCTTTAACTTCTACATGAAAGTTGTAGATCTCATCGCGATCTACAACTTTCATGTTTTGAATTTTCTCTAATTTATCCTGCAATTAATTTATTTTTATTTTATAATAGTTTTTCTAATTTCAAATTATTTTATCGGGCCACGTGGCGCAATCTGCTTTGGCCATGTGTCCCATCCTTGTCTTTCCATCTGCCTCTCTTTTAGATTGCTTGATCATCTGATCAGACGGTCTGGCTTCAACCACACCTGCTTCATTATCGGTCACTCGATTTTCTTCAATCGGATTTAATCACAACCATTCATGTGCACCTGGATTTGGACCTTCTGATTGCATGATTAGACAATTAAGGTCCGTCATCATCCTCCAGCGTTCTACCTCCTCGTCCAAACTTCTCCTCTTCTCCGACTTATCCAATTGCATCCAGTTGTCTTCTGAACAACCGCCACCGCCCACACATTCTCCTAACATCCCTCTCCGATGCTGACATCCCAGCCTCTTAAAACTCTAACCATCCCATCATTGGTGATGGTTGAAACTTCCATCTAAACTTCTGTGAACCACCTACTGAGTCTTTTTCAAATACTCCACTACCGCCCTTAGCGACGGTTGTCAACCTTTACGTGAGCAATATCCTAGCACTCTCCTTCATTCTGTGATAAGGAATCGAAAGATTTGAGTGCCAAAATGGAGATATGCTCTGGTGGCGACCCTTTCCTAACAGAGGGCGTAACCATGGCTGATCTTCGGAATTGAGCTTCTTGATGTTGCTGTCCAGGGGTGAAGCAAAGATCGGGTAATTCAATTGATGCCCCCAAGCTGCCTCCTTCATCCCGGTGACCTAGTAAAAATCTTGGCAAGCATGTCTAGTATAACTTTTCTTTGATTTTACCTCATTGATGTGTACATATTCACCTGCTTTCTATCCATGTTTAATCCTCTCCAATCATCACTGGTCCTCGCTAGAAGCTATGTTCTCCGTAATATTGGTTCTATCACAACCCTTTTGCTTTGATTCATCATCTTCTCCAACTTGGAGAACGATCCACCATGTCCTCATCTTCCTCAATGACCCCAGACCTTCACTCACTCATGTTTACATTATGTATGCACCCACTTGTTTGTTGCTTCGGATATGTATTTCCTCACGCCTGCAGGTGTAAAGACCTTCAATGGTCGAAATCCTTGAAGGTGCTCTGATCTGAAGCTTGGCCTTCATGTTTTATAGATCATCATCAACATCCAGAGAGGGATGTGCCTTCACCAGCAACGCATCGCTTCTGCAGGCCATGCAAGAACGATCATTGACCTTGAGAGCTCTTCCGGGACAACGATGGAGCTATGGGGATCTCGCCGTAGCCTCGCCTTCTCGTAACCCCTCATTGCAGAGTGCTTCCTTAGATGGCAACATAGATGCCATTGGATCACCCCAACTTGGGGGTGATCTGACTGTCCAATTGCGGCCACGTTATTGATATAGACCCTACAACTATGAAGCATGCCAAATCTCAAGACGAAGCATCATGCGATGATATGTGGCCCGAGCCACACTACGATATCTGACCTAGGACCACATGTGCCTCATGCATGCGAGCCTAGGTTAATTTTGAAACCATCCCGTTTGTTTTTTGTATTTGCAAAAATGTCCCTATGTAGGGGGTTTTCCATAATTTCATGAGATGGTTTTATGTTATTACATTTTAGTCCCTCTAGGGACCTATCGTTGATGTTTCTTGTTATGTCTTACTATATTTATGGCCTGGATTCAGTCATGAATAACTTGAGCATCTTTTATCTAAATGAAGTTATTTCAATTTCATTGTGATAATTGATTCGTTATCTTTGATATGGCTTAATTCAATCTCTGATTTGATGCTCGTTATCTGATTCATTATTTAGAGGTATTATTTATACTGTGAATGACATGAAATGAAACTGGACTTCTAATTAAGTGCCCAATTGGGTTTAGATCTAAATTGAATGATTGCTTCAGATTGAATGATCATCTTAGGGCATATAGTAATTATATTTTCATGTGTTCAAGTTTTATCATTTTGATCATCACATCATTATTTTCTAACATGCATTTATATGTTTCATCATCACATTCTGTCTCACCCATGCATGCATTCTTGATGTGCATTTCATCTTGCATTCGTTGCTTGCATTATTGTTGTTTGTTTTGATCCAGATAATTTGTCAACTACTTAACTTAGATATTTTAAAATCTAAATGATTGTATTATGGCTCGTGTTCTTGTGTTCGGCCCTTGAATTCTTATGTTATAAATTAAAGCTGAATCCTCCTCGCGAAGATTACTTATTCGCTTTTGTATGACACGAAATGTTCATGCTACAATAAATCTTTATTAATACATGCATTTAGTGATTCATCATCCTTTTCCTAACAAAAAGAACTGGAGCACCCCAAGGTGAAGTACTCAGCCTCACGAATCCTAAGTCAAGTGACTCTTACAACTGCACCTTCAACTCTCTCAACTCGGCTGGTGCCATACGATATGGAGCCATCACGATTGGTTGTGTATCAAGTAGTAATATGATCTCAAACTCAATATCTCTCTCTCTCTCAGGAGGAAAGAAATACATTTGGATAATCCAATACTACTCTTATGTCCTGGGTCATTGGCTCATGGTCAGTTGTCTCTCGAACAAATGCTAAATATGAATCAAATCCCTGATCAACAAATCTCTGAGCTCTCAATACTGAGATGTACTCCATTTCAGAGTCATGTATTGCACCCTCAAAAGTGAACTTGGGTAAATCTAGACTCCTGAAGACAACTGTCTTCCTAAAGAAATCAACAAGAGCATGATGAGTTGATAACCAATCCATGCCCAATATCAAATCAAACTCATCAAGATGTAGTAGCAGAAAATCTACAATCATCTCGTGACCGTCAATCAACACTAGCGAGTCTTTGACTATCAATGAAATAATGAACAACTGGACACCTGGCCCATGAATGTGGTAAGTAGGAGATAAAGCCTCTACAACTCTACCTAATGAAGCTAGTAACCTTGAAGGAATGAAGGAATGTATCGCTCCAGAATCAAATAGAACATGGAAAGGTCGGCCTAAGATTGAGGCCATATCTTTCACCACAATAGCTGATGATCATGCCTACTCCTTGATAACTGCATGTAGTTGAACCTATCTATTTGGTACTATACTCGAACATGCCATACTCTGTGTTTGTCTCGGTGGCCTCATGGAGTTGGAGTTTCTGCCACGGAAACATCCTATATGTTGTGCCTGTGGCTGTGATGGTTGTAGCTGCAGTTGAGGCTCACAAAAGCATGTGGGTACTGAGATCAGTAATATCCCCACTGGTGAGCAGGTAACATCGAATTGGCTGGATAGGCGGAGTGGTCGTGTATGTGCTCCGAGTCAGTCTTGTTGGGAATCTTTCCACTCTCTACGACCTAGATGGTCGAGCTGAACCGATGCCACGTCCGACAAGTGCTCTTCCTAAAGTAGTCATTGGAGATGAGAGAGCGCCTCCTAAAAATGTCGAACATGTAGGAAGAAACTTCCTGGTAGACTTTTGTTGTATAAAATATCATCGAATCAACCCAAATGATCGTTGGGGTATAGGTGCCACTCCAAATGAGCTTCCAAATCGTCTCTCACGGATGTCCTCAAACTTCTCTGCTACATTAGTAGCCTTAAAATTAGAAGTGATACATAGTCCGGCTAGCTTATCCTACACCTCTTCCCTCATACCTCTGATGAACTTCTTCATATTCTTATTTGGAAAAGCAATTGCTGGTGTGTGTCACAATGGCTCGGTGTAGCAAACAAAATACTCTTTAGTTGTCATCCTCCCTTGACGAAGCTCTGCAAATAGTTAGCGTTGGGAATCCTTCCACTTCCTAGAAAGGAAGTGGGATCTGAATCTTGTCTAAAATTCATCACAATTAGGCTTGCATCCCAGCTCAGAAACTATCGTTTCCCACCATCTATCTGCAAATGTTGATAGTGAATACTCCATAAAAGATAACCACGAGTCTCATGGTACGCAAATCATCCAGAGGTACCATCATCGCCCTCTTCAACCATTTCTTAGTCTCATCTGATGCCCCAGTGCCCTCGAACATGGGAACATTAGCTCGCTGGTAGGAAGTGATAACTGAATGATGCTTGTAAACGTCAGATTGACCAGGTGTGTCCTCGTCTGCAAAGTGTAGTCCTACTCCCTGCCATAATCTCCATACGTGGATCCATGTGCTGACATCTTCTCATGTGGATCATCAAATTGAGGCTATTGAACCTCTACAGACTATTGCTGATCGTATCATGCTCCATCTTAAGATGGATGGTATGTGAAATAAGAGAGCTCTTCGAATCTCATCTCTATGTTTGACTGCTTATCTTCAATCTCTATCTGCTGGGCCAAGATATGGTCCTACTGACCTCGCATGGCAGTATGCTGCTGCTAGAGGTCGGTGTGAGAGGTCATGATACAGTCCAATTGATTAGCCATCTCTTGGTTAGATTTGGATGTCATGGTTCTGCATGAGAATCAGTATCATTATTCTTAAAAGATAATGTCTGCATATACCATCATCTGTGCTTTTCTCTTCTTGGGATATTATATGAAAATTAATGGAAATTGGTGACATCAGTGGTTATTGTTTTCTAATGCCATAATTCCCTTTCAGATTCATGACAAGTTAGATGACTATCTCTATCTGAGAAATTAATGCGATTCGAATTTAAATTGCTAATGTGTGTAGTGTATACCATGGCTTTGATACCAAACTCTTATGCTCTCAGGGAAGGTGCCCGTTTACACAACACTTACAACATTAGATTCACTATAGATCGCACTAGGTTGTTGAAATTGAGGGAATTTTTTTGCGTTTAGAATTGACATTCACAATTGATGTAATAACCACAGAACTAACAACAAGTGTCACCAGTTCACATTTCATTAATTTCCATATGCATTTACATGTAATAAAAGAAACTGTAATGTATACATATATCCCAAAATATAGAAGAGAAAGAAGGCATATATATTATCTTGAATAAAATCTAAACATGTGTACCGTCGAGTATAACATCGAATGCTCGGGATCACCAGCCAACTATTGTGATTCAGGTGCTTTGCCTGCCACACATGTACGGAAACAAAAGAATGTCAACAATTGTTGCATACAATCCAACATATTAAAATTAACAGGTAATATAGTGGTTTCAAAAGAAAGAAATTAGATAGTTTTTGATATTTTAAAAAATAACAATCTAAATGCGTGGAAAATGGTTTTCAAGTTGTTCTTTATGTAAAACCCATGTTCACTCATCACCCAATAACCTTCCATTTATAACATTTTTACATACTAATAAATGACCCATAAGTAGGTTAATTATCTTTTTATCATTTTAGAGAACATGTTGATGGATCTTGGTGTTAAGGATTATGAATCATTGATAGTATGATCTTCAATTCTATATTATTTCTCAATCTAGTGTTTTTGTGGTCTCGGTCTGGGTGTAACCTTACACTATGACTCTAAGGCGTGAAGAATACCTTAGGGTTGGAGTTTCTCCGTAGGCAAGCGAAGGAGTATAATACATTTTAAATAAGTTCCCAATGTCCACTAACTTTTCTATCACTTGTAGTACTTGTTCAAAGATCCAATTAGTTGTCGATGATTGATGATTGACGATGATCAATGATTCAGTACCAAGTTCAACTGTAGCCAACTCAACTGTAACTGATATCAACTAGACAAACTCAACTGTGACCCACTCCAAGCTCAATTGTAACTCCTCCCCAAGACCTATTCGTGGAATGGTAACCAAACACAAGCGGTGAGAAAGTCTCCTAGGAGACTCTTCAGTCTCGTCCTCTAAGTGGAAGTGCAGTCTAGTATAGGGCTAGGCCTACTCCCAAACTATGCCCTTTAGATGGGTGGGAGAAACTCTTCGGATGGGTCATTCCAAAAATCAAACCAACCTGTACAGTCTAACAAGCTCGTGAGAAAAACTAAACCGAGGGCCCTAGCCTAGGTCCCCTAAGAATAGAGGGCAGCGGAACTGGTCAATAGCTTAGATCCCAAGGAGGCGTAAAAACTCCGCGAGCTCATGTAAAAACCATAAAAAGAGAATGAGATCCTAACATGTGTACTTGGAGGTTGCTGCCCTGATTGGGCTTCCTATCCTCCGCTCAGCTGAGGGTCACCGCACCCTCGCATAGTTAGGTGTAAGGGTTACCGTTATCGACACATTGTTAATTGTCACTGATTCTTATTAACCATCTAGGTTCATAAATTATATATTCTTACCTTCATATCTTATATGATTGGCTTTATAGGTCTAATTGAATGGTCCACTCTATCATTGTGATAAGTTGTCATATGGTAGGTTATACTAACGATCATTGATGAAGATGATTAGTCTTGTAAAAACACTTAGAATTTCACCCAATTTTCATCTTAACATTATGAAATCTAGAACCAAGGACTGACCTGAATGAGATTTAATTCACACAAAGACCCTCATTATTGAGTTTTTAATACATGGATTTATAGGTAATGAACATATATGAAATCAGAGTTTAATTCATACCAAATCCTCAAATTTTAATTTCTTAAAACATGGATTTAAGATCTAATAAATAGGTCTGAAACTGAGGTTTAATTCATAACAAAATCATCAAATTTTGAATGGTTAAAACATGGATTTATGAGCTAATGAACAGATCCGAAACTGAGGTTTAATCACACCAAAATCCCTAAATTTTGAGTTGTTAAAACATTGATTTAAGAGCTAATAATCAGATCTGAAACTGGAGTCAATTCGCACCAAAATCACATATCTGAAAATTTTTCGCATTTTGAACCGACATTCACAATTGATATAACAACCACAAAACCAATAATAAGTGTCACCAATTCATATTTCATTAATTTCTATATATAGTTACATGTAACAAAAGAAATTGCAATATATCCATGTATCCCAAAATATAGAAGAGAAAGAAGGCATATACATTATCTTGAATAAAATCTAAACATGTGTACCATAGAGTATAACATCGGATGCTCGGGATCATTAACCAACTACTTGATGCAGGCCCTTTTCTTGCCACATGCAAGGAAACAAAAGAATGTCAACAATTGTTGCATACAATCCAGCATATTAAAATTAATAGGTAATTTAGTGTTTTCAAAAGAAAGTAATTAGATAGGCATTGATATTTAAAAAATAACAATTTAATTACATGGAAAATGGTTTTCAAACTGCTTTGTATGCAGAACCCATGTTCATTTATCAACCCATATCCTTCTATACATAACATTTTTACATATTAATGACCTATAAGTAGGTTAATTATATTTTTTATAATTTTAGTGAACATGTTGATGGATCTTGGTGTTGAGGATGAATCTTTGATTTGATCTTCAATTCTATATTATTTCTCAAGTCTAGTGGATAGTATGTAGTCTTGGTCTGGATGTGACCTCACATTTATGACTCTAAGGCATGAATAATACCTTAGGGTTGAGGTTCTTCCATAGGCATGCTATGGAGTATAATGCATCCTAACTAAGTTCCCAACACATCCACTAGCTTTTCCTAATACTTGTAGTACTAGTTCTAAGATCCAATAAATTGTTGATGATTGACAATGATTAATGATTACGTACCAAGTTCAGCTATAGACAACTCAGCTATAACTAATCTCAATTCTAGCCAAACTCAACTATAACCCACTCCAAGCTTAACTGTAACTCCTCACCAAGACTTATTGGCAGAATGGTTACCAAAACTCAAGCTGTGAGGAAGTCTCCTAAGAGACTCTTCCATCTCGTCCTCTAAGTGGAAGTGCATTCCAGTAAAGGGATAGACCAACTCCTAAACTATGCCACTAAGACGGGTGGGAGAAACTCTCCGGATGAGTCATTCCAAAAATTGGACCGACCGGTACGGGATAACAAGCTCATGAGAAAAACTAAACCGAGGTCCCCCCCAGCCTAGGTACCCTAAGAGTAGAGGGTCAACAGAATTGGTCAACAACTTAGATCCCAATGATATGTAAAAACACTATAAGCTCACGTAAAAACCATTAAAAAAAGAATAGGATCCTAGACCCGCGCACTTGGCAGCCGCTGCTGTAATTGACCTTCATATTCTCTGCCTAGTTGAGGATCACCGCACCCTCACATATTCAGGTGTAAGGATCACCATGGTTGGAATAATTTTAATCATCACTTATTCTTACTAACCATCTAGGTTCATTGATTATATATTCATACCTCCATATCTTATATGATTGGCTTTATAGGTTTAATTGAACGGTCCACTCCATTATTGTGATAAGTCGTATTAATATGGTATGTTATACTAACGATCATTGATGATGATGTATTGTAAAAACACTTAGAATTTCATCCAATTTTCATCTTAACATTATGAAATATAGAGCCAAGGACAGATCTGATTATGGAATTTAATTCATACAAAAACCCTAATTATTGAGTTCTTAAAATATGTATTTAGATCTAATGAATAGATCTGAAACTGAGGTTTAATTCACACTAATTCCCTAAATTTTAAATTGTTAAAACATGGATTTAAGAGCTAATGAATAGATATGAAAGTAGGTTTAATTCACACCAAAACCCCCAATTTTGAGTTGTTAAAATATGGATTTAAGAGCTAATGAATATATCTCAAACTGAGGTTTAATTCACATGAAAACCCCTGATATAAGAGCTAATAATCAGATCTGAAACTGAGGATTAATTCACATGAAACCCCCAAATTTTGAGTTGTTAAAACATGGATTTAAGAGCTAATAATCATATATGAAATTGGGGTTTAATTCACACCAAAACCCTCAAATGTTGAGTTGTTAAAACATGAATTTAAGAGATAATGAATAGACCTGAAATTGAGGTTTAATTCACACCAAAATCTCCTAATTTTGAGTTGTTAAAATAATTATTTAAGAGCTAATAATGAGATCTAAAACTGGGATTTAATTCACACCAAAACCTCCAAATTTGAGTTGTTGAAACATGGATTTAAGAGCTAAAAATTAGATTTGAAACTAGAGTTTAATTCACTCCAAAACCCCCAAATTTTGAGTTGTTAGAACATGGATTTAAGAGCTAATAATCAGATATAAAACTAGGGTTTAGTTCTCACCAAAATCCCAAAATTTTGAGTTGTTAAAATATGGATTTAAGAGCTACTAATTTACACCAAAATCCCCAAATTTTGATTTTTTAAAAATGGATTTAAGCGTTAATAATCAATCTAAAACTATAAGATAAAACATGAAAAAAACCCAATTTTATCATTTAAAACATGGATTCTAAAGCTAATATTCATATTTGAAATCTTAATATAAATTGTATTCAAACCCCTTCATTTCCATCTTTTAAAACCTACGACGAGGAGTTAAAATTCTTGAACTTGTATTTGGAATCGAATTGTGTGAATCTTACACAAAAGATAACAAAAGAGAGGTAAAATTTTACATGCATGTCAGCAAGAAGGAGGAGAATAGGATTGTACCTTGGATGATCTCCAAAATTTGAAGAGAATAGCTTGGTTTCAAGGCTTGCAGCTGCCCAATTGGAGCAGTACGACAACAGTTCCAGAAACAAGAGGGAGGGTTTGAGGAGAAAAGAGAAGGAAAATAAGATGGGAAGATAGAAGAGAGTTGGTGCTTATATAACCGAGGAGGAGGTTCTTGGATTTGACAAGTGGAAATAGTAAACAATCCAAGTGGAAAGAGGAGAGGAGGACAAATAGAGAGAGGAGTGCCATCGGTTGTCTGTACAACAGTCTGCTATAGGTAAATAAAATTTTTATTATATATATAATATATATATTTGAAAACATTTCTTCTCTTATTTATATAAGACATCAAAGTTGACCGCATTCGCACCTTGAGTCTCGGATTTTGATATATAATGGCTCGTTTTGACCGTCTCTGAATGACGATCAAAATGAGTATAATGTTCATATACTTTTCATCTAGGATGAATTCTAAAATTGAAGAGAAGCAATCTTGATTAATCATTAAATTTTGTGATTTTAAAAATATCAAATGAATCCAATCGACGAACGATCGATTTCGTTGATATTATTTCATTAAATTAAATTTTTGGGTGATCTCACTTTGTTTTACAGTTTTCAATTTTGTGTCATGGATTTTCTAATGGCACGCATTACGATGCGATCGACTTTTAGACGATTGATCCCAAATAAATTTTGATCTATGATATATGAGTTTATTTAGATCATTTAATAGTGTTCGATAGTTTTATGGGATAAATTGGACCATATTCGGGTCGGCTTTGGGTTTATTCAAATTTAGGTGTTACAGCTGGAGGTTTGGAGACATGCCTTGGAGACTAAAGGCTTTCATATAAATAGGACTAAAAATGAATATATGGAGTGCACATTTTATGGAAGCAATGATGAAGGACTTAAGGTGAAGATTGGAGGTGATAACATTTAGAAGAAAGATTCTTTAAGATACTTGGGATCTATTTTGCAAGAGAATGGAGAAATTGATGGAGATGTTACTCATACAATAAATGGAGGCTAGCTAAGGTGAATATGAGCCTCTACTATTTTTTATGATAAGAAAATCCCTTTGAAAGTCAAAGAAAAGTATTACAAAGTAGCCTTGAATTGAATCAGGTATTAATATTTGAATATTCTTTGCTTGAATACGGGATCTTTTCACATGATAACACTTATCATATTTCTCCTAGAATCAGAAAGACCGTAACCACGCCCGATCAAGCAATAGATCATGGTGACATAACCCAATGTCTACTAAGTCACACAATCCTGGAGAAATTGAGGAGGAGAAAGAAGAAGTCTCACCCACACCACCCACCAAACACTACACTACTGAGGATCCTGGAGAATCAGAATCTGAGTCTGACAAAGAAGCGTCACCAAGACATCCGCAACAGTTGTCCTATTTTTGGATCAGTCAGTCCAAGTCCTATAAATGTGTTTAATTCCTCATTTCAATAAAAATGATGTTTTTGATCACAACGAGTCCATTCCTTTCCTACGCGCTCTTACAAAAAGAAAGAAGAAAATGTAAAAAAAACAAAAAAATGATGAAGACATGGATTGCATCTATAGAGAAAACATCAAGGTCACTTTGTCCCTAAACGAGATGATATAAAGAGACCTGACTTTTAGGAAATACCTTAAGGTGAGATGCATACCAATAAGGACCTGCAAAAAGAAACTTAGCCGAACAAAGAAACACATACTCTCTATTGCTAAATCTCGCCTAATAAAAAATGAGTTACAAAGGAAGAAAAGAGACATGGGTGCTCACTTTGTCACTATCCAAATCAACGAAATCAAGTTTTCCCGAACACTGTTAGACAATGTCTCCTCCATCAATCTCATGCCTACAACTCTATTTGAACATCTAAATCTAGGTCCTCTTAAGAAGTCCAGGGTCGTACTTCAATTCGTAAATACATCAACTAAGAGACATAAGGGGAAGATTAGAAATGTTTTCATCAACATAGAGGAACAAAATTACACAGTAGATTTCACAATATTTGATATGGATGTCCCTAGAAAATTGGAAAGACTCCTAAATGTTACTAGGGTGGCCCTTCCTTAGGACCGCAGGACCTGTATTAGATTAAACATCGAGGAGAATCCAATTTGGAGAAATCGAACGTAAAATGAAGCAAACTAGGTTTCAAAGACCTGACACCGAATCAAGCACCAAGTCTAAAAATTTAGAACCTGAGGCAGAAAAGACAAAAGCAATAGTTGGGCCATGGAGACAGAACCCGACAATATGATAGAATTACTCTCATCTGGAGAGGACATTGATGATCATTTAATCTACCAGCTCATCCATCCATCTACCTACACTCCTAGAGTCTGAGAGATCCCTTTTGACCTGTTAGCCCATTCTCCTTATGGACAATCTCGGAGTGAGGTAAACATATCAGATGCGACATTTGAAAAATCACATTGTATCTTTAGTGATCCGATCCTCGAAACAATTAAGATGGTGGCTGGTAATGATACACAGAAAACATCCACATCACAACCAGAAACAACAATGCTAGAGCCATATTTTATGAATGATACAGACTTAACCGAGCTCAAGTCATTTCCCCTTACTCTTAAATATGCCCTCCCTACTAGAAATAAGGGATAGTTTCCGGTCATCATCAGTTCACATCTGACGAAGAGCAGGAGATCCGTCTGCTTAACGTTTTAGAGAAAAATCGCAAGGCTATAGACTGGAGATTGTCAGATCTTCTAGGGATTAACCCAACCCTCTGTTCATACCATATTTACCTTGAGGGAAATGCTAAATCCTCCCGTGAATCCAACACAGGTTGAATCCAAATTTATGGGAAGTGGTTACGACTAAGATCGAAAAATGGTGTAAGGTTGGTTTCATATATCCCATCTAAGACTCCAAGTGGGTATCACCTTTGCATGTCATCCAGAAAAAATCAGGACTTTAGATTATCGCCAGCAAGGAGGGAGAGGAGAACGCGGCAGCAGTACCCACGCCATGGTGAGTCTTTGTAGATTACAGGTGCTTGAATGTCGCAACAAAGAAGGATCACTTTCCACCACCTTTTATGGATCAAATTTTGGAGAGATTGGCATGGAGAGAATACTTCTGTTTCTTAGAAGGGTACTCAGGCAATAATCAGGTAGCCATCGCCCATGAGGAGCAGGAAAAGACTACTTTTACATGTCCTTTCAACACATGCATTCAAGCGCATGCCTTTTTGGCTTTGCAACGCCCCTGGCACTTTTCAGCGGTGCATGACTACAGTTTTTACCGAAATGGCTAGAGATTTCCTAGAAATCTTCATGGATGACTTCTCAGTCCATGGTGATTCATTCGATGAGTGCTTAGTGCACCTAGATCGAGTCCTTGAGAAGTGTAGAGAAGTGAATCTGGTGCTCTCTTGGGAGAAAATCCATTTCATGGTAAAAATGAAGGGAATGGGGAGATCCATAAGTGCATTATGGAAGCGTGAGGATCGCATCATATGCGATCGAGAGCGACTATTCACACTAGTTGCTCGAGGCAGCGGGAATTAAAATTTTTTATGCGATGAAACCACATGATCCAAGAACACTTCTCGAATCATTTCGTCTAAACCACAAACAAGTATTAGGGTTACCTCTTGAAGCGTTGTTGCGATGGAGTCTCTAAAGAAAGAGACCTCCTGTCTCAAGTCCTATCTGATGGAGGAGACACTTGCAAGCGTGTGGATGAGACGTGTGCTTCTCGCAATCCATGTTGATGATCCAAGCAACGAATCTCCTGATTTCATCATGTGAGATCCGATGTCTTCTTCACAAGCGAGGCACACCGAAGGAGACAGAGATCCATGAGCAAATGACCGGGCAACATAATGACAATGCTGCGATAATGGAGACTCTCTCTAGGGCTTCCATGGTGGACGACCATATGAGAGAGAGGGCGTGTGGAGAGAAAATAGAGAGAGAGAGAGAGCTTTATATTCTCATGTTGTGTTGTGTTCTCTAAAGAAGATCAAAGGGGGTGCCTATTCTTTTATAATATTTTGTGATCCATGGATCTCAATCCATGGACAACACAAATACAATGGCTCACATTGATTTGTGTTTCTTTTAATGGCCATGATTTTGTTGTTAAAACACAATAACAATTAATTTAATTTAGATTAAATATATATTGATAAATCAATATAAATTAATCTTAAAATTAAATCAATCTTTATTGGAGAAATAGGAAAGGAGGCTAGCCTCCTTCCTCACAGAGAGGGGACGACTACCCTTTCCTAATAGGAGTTGGTGGCCGTCCACCACCTCCTTAAGGAAGGTGTCTATCTCCTCTTCATTTTATTATCTCAAATATTCTCCAATATTTGCAACTACTTTTTGTTGCAAATTATTTCACAAAAAATAAATCTAATTTATTTTGTGAATATTGCAATCATGCCATTGGAAATTTGTGAATCACATTCACAACTCAAAATAAAATGTGAATTACATTTTTCAATTTAATGTCCCATGTGAATCCAATTCACATTAACATTAAATTAACAAATGTAAATTACAAATAGATCTCATATATTATAAATCATATTTATAATATATATGATTAATATGGACAGTGCTATCCACATTATTCATATCCATCATAATTAAATCACATTTAATCATCTTTGATCTCTATTCTCATGTTCCCAAATAATATGAATCACATTCACATTATTCAGGCCTTTGATAATTAAATAATATTTAATTATGTTAGAAACTCTCTTTATAATATGAACTAAATTCATATTATCCATGATAACTAAATCACATTTAATTATCAATTTTCACAATGCATGGATACATATATCAACAATGAAATTATCCTGAACTCTTTCAAGGATAATGCGCTTTCTCTGCGGATACTTGGAGATAAGGCTAGGGCGATTGTACTGTTCCACGTACAATGACTTGGATATTGAGATCACATCTCAAATCCAGATGTTGGGTCTCCCAAAATGCTTGACTAATCAAGACCGTAAATCTAATCTTCTCATTGCATCTGAATCACATTCAGATCAATATCCAACATTTGGACCAAGATCAGGTTACTTCTCTACTGAGAGAAGTCACTAAAATCTAGACCTATTTCATCACTCTCTAGGAATGGAAGCATCATGGTTATACAATCGCTAATGATCACATCACCCTCGGGTATTCCCAACACATTTACATCTTACATACAAGAAGACTCGGAATAAACCCGAAGTATTAGATCAATTTTACACTGTCAGTAAGTTTCTCATTTGATCATTGGGTGTCGGTATCAATCATATACTTTCCAAAAGCTTATATCATACCTAGGTCTTGATCATATACTTTCCAAAAGTATATATCAAACCTACAAATTCAATCAAGCTTCCAAAGCGAAACGACCGTGTATGGATTTTGATTCTTCCCAATATCTCATGAGTTAGCTCATGTCTTCCAGTTCAGTAATGAACCTATATGATCCCTTTGAGAGATCGTATTACTCATATGCCCTTGTATGCATACTAGCATGCCGGTGTATAGACCTTGATTAGGTCATCAACCTATTGATCTGCCAAATGTACATACTTAGACATACAGTAACACATCAGTCTCCGGTTAAAGGATGTGTGCGTATATCGTGGCGGCATACGACATAGGACTTGGTTATCTCGATCTCGTTAAGTAACTCTTTGACCTAGCTTATATAACACATATGAATCTCTATTCCTATGCAGAGGACCTGCATCAAGAGGTAAGTTAGATACCAGCCTTCAGAAGAGGATTGCCATCTCCTCCTCAGACTAGAGATCATCTTTTAATAATCATTTGACAGTGCTTTATGAGTTCTTAATCTAACTCTTTAGATATTCATCTAAGCACCAACCTCTATGATTCAATAACTGAATCAACAGTTGTATGATTACTAAGATGGCCATGGTACATAACCCTAATTGTACTAAGGGACTTATTATGCAAAATAAATATTCTTCATCTCAGATCAGGGAATGATATTTGTAATAATATTTATTGCATAATGGGTCGCCGTGGGCTCGACCCTAATCTCATCACACGTTCCTGACCCATCACACGAGATCCAACGTCTTCTTCACGAGCGAGGCACACTGAAAGAGATAGAGATCTACGAGCAAATGATCGGGAACATAATGACGATGCTTCGGTAATGGAGACTCTCTCTAGGACTTCCATGGTGGATGACCATACGAGAGAGAGAGGGTGTATGGAGAGAAGAGAGAGAGAGCTTTATGTTCTCATGTTGTGTTGTCTAAAGAAGAGCAAAGGGGGTGCCTCTCCTTTTATATTATTTTTGGGATCCATGGATCTCAATCTATGGACAACACAAATCCAATGGCTCACATTGATTTGTGTTTCTTTTAATGGCCATGATTTTATTGTTAAAAATACAACAACAATTAATTTAATTTATATTAAATATATATTGATAAATAAATATAAATTAATCTCAAAATTAAATCAATCTTTATTGGAGAAATAGGAAAGGAGGCTAGCCTCCTTCCTTATAGAGAGGAGACGACCACCCTTTCCTAATAGGAGTTGATGGCTTTCCACCACTTCCTTAACGAAGGTGGCTGTCTCCTCTTCCTTTTATTATCTCAAAGATTCTACAATATTTGCAATAACTTTTTGTTGCAAATTATTTCACAAAAAATAAATCCAGTTTATTTTGTGAACATTGCAATCATTCCATTGGAAATTTGTGAATCACATTCACAACCCTAAATAAAATGTGAATTACATTTTCAGGTTAATGTCCAATGTGAATCCAATTCACATTAACATTTAATGTCCTACGCATACATTCCTGATCTCATCACATGTACATCCTACATACTGGAATACTCGGAATAAACCCGAAGAATTAGATCAATTTTACAATGTCTACTTCAGGGTTTTATCATAAGTTTCTCATTTGATCATTGGGAGTCGGTATCGATCATATACTTTCCAAAAGCATATATCATACCTAGGTCTTGATCATATACTTTCCAAAAGTATATATCAAACCTACAAATTCAGTCAAACTTCCAAATCTAGACAATCGTGCACGGAATTTGATTCTTTCCAATAATTCATGAGTGAGATCATGTCTTCCAATTCAGTAATGAACCTGTATGATCCCTCTGAGAGATCGTATTACTCATATGCCCTTGTATGCACACCAACACATTCGTGTATAGACCTTGATTAGGTTATCAACCTATTGGTCTACCAAATGTACATATTTAGACATATAGTAACATATCTGTGCCCAATCTGAGTGAAGAACTTAGGATGCCTCTAGCATTCGACCTTTAAAATTTTCATATTACTTTATTGTCAAAGGAGGCAAGGAAGGATGGCAATGGAATGAAACGTGTAACTTGAAGGAGCAGGAAACAGACAGTTGTCTCATGCTCAAGTATTGAGAGTGAATATAAAGCTATGGCCCATACAACAATAAAATTAGTATGAATTTGATCCCTACTCATAGATCATCATGTAACTCCCACCAACGTTATGGAGCTCAGGTGCGATAATTAAGCAATATGGAAAGAGAATGATGAATTATTTATTCATAAGGCCATATGGTTGTCTTATATAAAGAAGAGAAACCCTGGTAGACAAATTACATACTAGAGATAAAAGAAATATAAAATACATAAAACAAGCTATTCACTATGCAAGCAAATTTTTAGATCCATCTTAAAGAAATTACACTGTGATCAAAAAGGAAATTCTTGTAGTAGGCTTTGCCTTGGAGAAATTTCGATCTATACTTCTAGGATCTAAGGCGACAGTATACACAGATCACTAAGCCATCCGATACTTAATGACGAAAAAAGATACCAAAGCACGTATACTCCGATGGATACTCTTGCTTCAAGAATTTGATTTGGAGATTAAAGAGAAACTTGGAGTTAAGAATGTCGTGGCAGATCATTCATCACATATTGAACAAAACAAAATCCTTGAGTCTGAATCCATCTGCAAAACCTTCCCGGACGAGTTAATTTCAGCTATTGACTCTCTCCCACGGTAGCTGATATGGTAAACTATCTTGTCTCCAAGAAAATTCCCCAGGGTTGGCCCAAGAACAGAATTGACCGACTCATGTCAGAAGCCAGACACTATCATTGGGAGGATTTGTTCCTTTTCTTTGAAGGACCATATTGTATACGGAGAAGATCTTTTCCTCAGGAGGAATACCAAAGCGTCCTCAATCTTTGTCACATATCCATCACTCCGTTCATCTCCTCGGTTCCCGGTTTGTAATTATTCGATCATACTTAGGCTGACCTGAGCCTAAGTATAGGGGGATTGGTACCATTGTGTACACATCACTTCTATTCTTTTCCCCTCACCCTTGACTACCTTATTTCGTACTTTTCTGCTATGCTTAGTCCATCAAAAGTCTAAGCATAAGGGGGGCATGTCGACTTCTTTTACTTTTCACTCAACTATATTTAGTATAAGTTATGTCTGCATTTCATTTTGTGCCATGAGTACACAACACAAGATAAGTATAGGGGGTGTGTTTGTATATATTTTATATACTTTATCCATAGCTCATACTTTAACTGTTTTCATCTAAAATTGGGGATGGGTACAAGTAGTGTATATTATGTGTATTATACTAAATTACTTTGTGAATAATACATGGTTTCAAAAAAAGGAAAAAAATTCACTCGATCTCTTGCATTTCACCAAATATCTCATGCATTCCTTGGTTGGTATTTTCCCGACATAGTCACTATCACTCAAGGCTTGAGGATTTAAAGACTCTAGATTTCTAAGATCTTGAGAAAATGAGTTAGCCATACATACTCATTAGGGTTTTTGAAATTTAATAATCCACACCCCTAGTTTGAAAGATTTGAGCGCTATATTGCACTCTTCATCTCTACCCTCTAAAGAATATGATCAACACATCACTTTCACAACTGCAAGATTTGAGATGAGTTGAGTTATCACTGGAGGAAATAGGACTGGTGATTTGAGTTTAGACCTGATTTAATAATGCTCGAGGATGGGATAAAGTTAATGAAGGCTTCAAGAAACCTGAGTGTCAGCAAAATTCTAGCCAGTGTGAACAAGTTCACATGCTATCTCTTGATATTAACCTATGTGCCGGGGTGTGATGAAATATAATTAATTGTTGATCAGTGTACGCCAGATTTTGGTAAACGCAACGGAGCTACCCAAAAAGGAACGAAAAGAAAGAAATATATCAAGAAAAAGCTCTATTCTTACAAAGTCAAATTCAAAAGAGCTTCCACCAAAGGCGAGTGCTCCCAACCACTTTCAAAGTGTCCACTTGGACCAAACGCTCTTAGGACCAAGGAGTTGGGCTAGCACCAAAAAAGGGCTCTGCATCGTATAGTGATACAAGTCTGGGTGTCGAAGGTATCTTAGATACTCAAAAGAGACACACCCCGATGTACTCCCAGAAAAACAAATGCAGATGACTCCAAATTCTCTTGACGGACACATTGATCAACAAGAATAAAAATATACAAGTGTTGAGTAATAAGGCACTCAAGAGGCCCCTTGTTCTAATGCGAGGGAAGAAAAATATATACAATCCTATGCCCTCCATCATCTGGCCGTCCATATACACTTTCAAGAACTGACTAAAATTGAAGCAAGAACCGACTTATTCCCTAGTGTTGAGGATAAGGTCTAGAGGAGAGTCTCCTAGACTGAGACCTTGGGTGACATCTCGACTTGACTCTCATGAATGAAGTACATTAAAAGTTATATCCTTATATTATATGTACAAAATCAGAGTCTGATAATTAGAGAAGTTGGATTCCTTTTCATTAAAGCATGGTTGAGCTCAGAATTTTAGGATCACTCAAATTAAGAGTCTTGTATGAATTGAGCCTTGAAAATTCACATGCACCATCAAGGATTATCCAACTAAGTCGTTCATTCATTGATGCTCGAGGACGAACATGGTTTAAGTATAGGCGTATGATGAATCTCGTATTAATCATACTAAAATTGGTCAATTAGGCTCTGTTTCCCAAAATTCATATGCATTTAATAATTAATATAACATCACTAGCATTCATATATATGTAAATAATATTCGCATTTCATCATGCATAAATGCATAATGAGTAAATTGGCCTAAAAAGATACTAACTTTCCCTATTTTTAACTAATTCATCTTAAATCTGATTGACCTAAAATCACATCTATTGTGTAGATATTACTAACAAGAATAAATAAAAAAACACAAAAAATTAGTAATCAAAAAAAGTGACAACTAAACCCAAAGTCTAATTTCACATCTGACGGACTAAAACACACACATCTTCATCATACTATGTCCGATTTTGATCTTCTCACTTTTAAAGTAATCCATTTTCAAATACCATCAAAACAAAATCAATTTTATAAAATCCGGAGCTCATATGTGAAAGTTGGGATTCATGCCTCTTTTGCGTATTTTATCTTTTTGCGATTTTTGACCTAAGTTTCATGTACATAATTAATCCTTTTAATTTTATTTCTTCTACATTTGTGTTATTTGATGAAACTTTTATCAAACATAAAAATTCAAATCTAGAACAAGATTAAATCAAAGAAACTAACTGAATTCGAGTGTCCTTTTTGAGTCTGTACAAAAATCTTGTATTTCGTACTTCTATTTTATTTCCCTATTTTCTTATTTACTAAAAATACAAAAAAAATCTATTAATATGTAGTTAAATATCTTTTATTTTATCGTATTTTTCTATAATTTTTATCCTTCTTTAAAAACCACCAAAAAATACAAAATCCCAAAAGTCGGTTTTCTGTACACATAGAGACCACCAAAAATACCACTTTGCACAGTTGACCTCTTTTGCTTCCAGATCCTTCATGAAAGTTATAGATCACGTGAGACGAACAATTTTCATGAAGGAAAATTTTAATCCAAGGTCTTCTATTTATTTTCTATTTTTATTCCCTTTTAAATTTTAAAAAATTTTGGGAGGCAGGTGACAGCTCCTGGGCGTGCAACGCGTCACCCCATTTCCTCTATTTTCTTCCAGCCTGGCCACATTCCACGCACATGACCTTTCCTCCTCCCAGATCATGTGAGGCACGTGACCTGATGCCCTTCCCTTCCCTACCACCGTTCTCCTCTTCCTCCTTATAATGGTCGTCACCCCCGCTCCTCTGGCCGCTACGAGGCCAGTCGTGCGTGCCACCTCACTGTTGTTACCCTCTTCTCCTATAAATCTCTCATCATAATTGATGTCCAGATCATCCTTCATTTCCATACTTGAAACCTCTAGCCCCAGGTCTCAAGGAAGTGACAGTCTCTTGGACCTCCTGTTGAGCAAAGACGAAGATCCAAGTTGGCACGATCCAAGGAACACCCTGTCCCATGTTGCAGTTTCTGTAGAGCTCCTATAGAAGCTCGAGTTCTCCTTGCCAGAACCCTTGAGCGAAGACCTTGAGCTACACGCTCCTCCTCTTACAGACTGGTCGATACCACCTCCGCCTCCTTCTCTGTTTATCTTCGGGTACATCTATCTCTCTCTCATCTTTGTCTTCTTCCTCACCGCACTGTTCTCACTCATCTCCGAGCATCCCACACATCCTTTACTGTCAACCACCACCTACTCTACTTTAACCTGTCTCTCCTATCAGATCTCCTCCATCTTCGGCCTCGCTAAGGCCGGAGATTATCTCCTGCCCATCACCACAAAAGGATCCCCACTCCCCTTCTCTTCTCCTTTTCTGCTAACCCATGTAGATACTCTCTGTCGCCGATCGCCATAGTCGATCGCCCTCCCTCGATGGTGTTACCCTCAGTTGTGCTCTCCTACAACGATGCGACGCTTTGTTTGGACTAACACCTACATGTACATGCTTGAGGGAGGTGCTCCAGGAACGACGCATAGCTGTTGTGCGATCAAGAACTCCCGTGATTCGCACCATCAACTCTAGACCCGATCGGAGATACAACAAACATTAGATCACGAACATAATCAATCTCAACCATTGAAAGATGACTGAAATCCTACCTTTGGATCATTCCTAGGATCGTCTCTCAATCGTCTGATCAACCTGATCCGATCCTTGAGCCAAAGCAACATGCAAAGCCACATGGAGGCTCGGATCGAACCTCCACTCAAGCCTCAGCCTCTACCGTCAAGCTTCCTACACCACGTGCGAGGCACACGCCTTGGCGAGCAAATTGCACCAATACCCCTCGTTCTTGAATAAATCACGCATACACCTCTACCTCAAGAAGCAAGTGTAGTATGCATGTGGTTCTAGGAATTTTGCACAATGACCCTCCATTATTTTGTTATATGCAGAAATCCCCCCGCTAGGGCTAAATTGCAGAAGCCTCCAGCCAAATCTCCAAATTTGCAGATAAGTCCCTCTAGGGACCAAATCAAGAAGGAAACTTTATCTTTCATTGCATTTTAGTCCTTGGATCTTTATTTTAACATATCTTCTTCATATGAACTCTATTTTTAGCACATGATATGTCCTTTTGAAGCTTATTGTATGCTCTTTCATTTTATATATCTGGTGGGTAGATCAAAGAATATTTATTGATGATGATTATTTGAGGAATGATTTTGATTTATGTAGGATAATAATTGACATATTTGTGCCTTATTTTTGTGGATAAAAGTAACGAAATCTTTTGCAGGAATTCAGTTGAGGAATTTAATTTGATTAATTCTTTGCGATCATTACTAAATATTCCTAAAGAATTAATCTTTTCAGGGGTGTATTCAAGGAGATTTTAATCTAATTCTCAAGATTTTAGCTGATCAAATTCTATTTTTCTGAGAATTAATTTTGAGAGATTTTTGAGATCATCACATCTATTCGAAGATTATTTTCTTGATCTCCTGAATGACTGAATTATTCATTGATTAATATGCTTTCTTATATCTTGAATTTGATTGGAAAATTTTCTCCCGAATCTCTTTCATTCTGTGATAATATTTTAGGATTTATTGATCATATTATTTAAGGAACTAAATCACCATCACAGATTGGGTGCTTCATTTTCTCTGTTTATTTCCCTTGCATTGCATTCCATTTCATCGTATTTTCTCTTTATTTTCTGACATAGAAATTAAGTGAGCATTTAATTAGTTATTTAAACTAATTTAAAGCCATGCAACTAAAGATCATTATTTCCTGTGTTTGATCTTGGTAGTCTTGCCAAGAAAAATTCTCCACAACATTCAAAGATTGTGGTTTTTTATTGACTGAATTTCGTCTCCTATATTACAATTATTGATTATTAAAGCGGCTTCGAACTCATCAGTAAGTTATGGGCTTTTGTAAATAATTCGAACTACATTATAAGTAGTTTGATAGTGAGTGTTTTACACCATGGGTAGATAAAGCTTATGAATAGGAGGCAACCCTTATGTACAATGAACTTTTCCCAATTTTATTGTATTTTGAATTTGTTTATCTGGTTGATTACTTATGTTTGTAATTTGTTGATTACTTTTGTTTGTAATTGATGTAAAAGTTTTATCTGATTATTTTTTGTAATGAACTATCACCCTTTTAGTGCACTTTACATACTCTAAAGATAATGAGAGGGAGGATTTCCATCATAAGATTTTGATGAATTTAAGGTCACATCCTTAGAAAGTTCTGGAAAACTATGAAGGGAAGGTATAAGTATAAAAGGTTGATTTTGAAGGTCAAAGTATATATGTCCAAAATATTACATGACACCTCCTCCCATCTTGAGTCATTCTTTAATCATAGCACAAAGATGATGACCACAAATCCTAGTACAAAGAGATCGCTTCTAGAAGAATATGTAGATCTACAGAATGATAAAAAAATACCTATAAGAAAATTGTTCTCACACCCAACAAGGAACTCAATATCTTACCCATCATGTGTGGCATGACACCTCAACAGCCATATAGGGCCACCTTAACGACGACCATTCATTGGAACTAGTTGCACCTCTGTACCTAATGTAACAACCTTTGACATTCATCATATCAAGTCTTTGATTCAATTTTGTTTTACTCATGCAAATCTTTGGACCAATCTACTAATAAGTTTAGGAACAAACCATATATTTAGCTCAATATCATGGTGGGTCTTTGGGCTAACGTGCCATGAATTAGAGACATGCCATATTTTTAACTTATTTTTATGGTAGATATTCGGAGGACCTAACGTATTACATTTCATTTTTATGGCAGGTATTCGAAAATTTGCCGTATTATTACTTCATTTTTATGACAAGTTTCGGACAAACATACTACTACTACCACCAACAACAACACCTTCTCCTTCCTCCCCACTTGCCATTGTTACAATCATTACATGTTGCCACCACCTTCTCCTCATTCTCCATCGACCATCACCAAATTCTCCTTCCTCCCACCTATGACCGCCACCACCACTGTCGTACCACTTCCGTTGTACAACACCAACTCACAGTGCGCAACCACCATCGTTGTTGCTTGCTTGCATTGTCATCATCAATCATCGCGTTGACACCATCATCACTTGTTCACACCTCCGCACCACCACCAGTGCTGGTGCCATGGTTACGTGCATTGTCATAACATCGTGCTCCAATGCACCACCATGCTCAAGAACCCCTACAATGCATGCAAATGGGAGGTGAGGATATCCTTTCTCCTCATATAGAGATTTCAAAAAAGAGAAAAAAGAATTCTTGAAATATGTGGCAAGTAATCATGTTGAATAGCATGTAAGATGTGGATGCTATGTTGGATGCCACGTAGGATTTGGATAGATTTTATAATAGGTTTTTAGCCGTATACAACAGAGAGGGGATCATCTGCTGCAGGAGGGAGTGCAACATAGTCTGTTGTAGACGTGTGCGTCGCTCAATCTTGATCGAGTGGTTCGCACGATTATGCACCTTTTTGTGGACCTGTATCGTGCAAAATCGTGTGAATTGCTCGATCAAGATCGAGCAGCTCCCACACCTACAACAGACACAACACCACAACAGAGGATCCTTATCCATATACAACATATTGGGTCATCGAGTCTTCTAGAGAACAAAAAGGCAGCAAGTGCATTTAATCTGATAATGTGAAAATGAAGTCATGCATAGTTATGTCCTCTATAAGATATAAGGAAAGGACACATATGTCCAAAACGTCATCGAAGACATGTCCCCTAAACTTGGACATCCGTCTTTATTTTATGGAAACCGTGAGACGTGATCAAACACCTTAGGCGTTTGTACGATATATTCACCAAGTTTTTCTATCATTCGAGGCATCGTTTTCTGAGAAATTTCCAACAAACAAACCAAACTATCAACTGAAAGATCATGATTGCTATCCCATTTAGTGGTGGGTTCTCTTATCTATTCATCTTTGCAATATCAGAAACAGATGGAGAAGAAGGTCAGATTGCCAAAGTTTATACCTTGATAGGCCAACGGATATTAGCAACAAGCTGCGGTTCTGTAACAGATCTGGCAGTGCATTTACTGGTCATATTATGATTCTGGAGAGAGCACTTCATTTATGCTTCATTGAGAATCCTGGCAGTATTATTGTTTTTATCTCTTCATGGCAACACCATCAATCAGCTATTTAACTAGTGGTGAGATGTAACCTCTGAAATATTCCCGTAAATGAGATTATGAGTGCACATGGATCGGATTGGATCGCATTTTGGCTTAATCTATGCTCAATCCACACTTGATTTTTCCAATCCAATCTATTAAACATGCAAATCCAATCCAATTCACCGGATTGCATATTGGATCGGATTTTTAATGCTCATCTATTGTCACATCATAAGCTATGATTAAGGTTGCCGCACACTAGACCTCGTCATTCGAATCATGACTCTAAAATTGAGACTACATATAAATGTAAAGAAAAGGATAGTTATTTTTTTGGGAAACAAAGGAATATATGCTTGTTATGGATTTCGTAAGAACAATCATTGTATAATTTAAATAACATACCTGTAATCCGTAGAAACTGCAGAAGCACCACGTTAACTTTAAATAAAATTGCAAGTTTGTTCTTATCAAATAGGAACAACAATTCAACCGGGTCGGCTGCATATCAAGTAGGAAGGACTGTGCGCTTTTGTGCAATGCGTTTGGAGCCACCTGAGGTGCCTGCACATACATGAGGGAGGTTTAGGAGAGTCGAGGACGAGGTCCGGCTATGCATGCACGTGAATGGGGATGGGGACAACACGGTTGAGGATGAGGACGTCAGCCAACTGGAGACGAGGTCTTGGCAACATGTGCGTGAGGGAGGTCTGGTTGCGTGTGCGTAGGAGAGATTTGGTTGTGCATGCTCGTGACTTGGGACGAGAGTCGACGAAGATGTGTGCAGCCGAGGATGGAGAGATGTGCTGTGCGGGTACGTGTTTTGTTTGGAAGGGTCCGAATAGAGTTTAGATTTATGTATTTTTTTAAAGAAAGGTGTTTCGTTTGGAAAATTGTGAGGATCCAAAGGGCACCACAAGTAGGCATTACTTTTTTTAAACCAATCAACGGGGAGAGGTAAGGGGTTACGAACAAGTAGGGTGGGGTAAAGCTTAAGTTGGAATAGGTTTAAACTATAAAGAGAGTAGTTTGGATATTCTCACATAACTTTCAAATAAAATTAAATATATAATATGCTCTACGGTAAAAAGGTAAAATATTGTAAATTATTTATTTATTAATGGATTAACAGATTAGATCGGATCAAATTTTGAAAATAATCCGATCCAATCCATAAATTAACAGATATCTAAAATTTTAATCCGATATATTAGACTTTAAATCCAAACCAATCCAGTCCAATAACAATGAATTGGATCAAATTATGGATTTTATCCAATCCACGTGCAACCCCTAAACCAGATGGATTTGACATCACATGCTAAAATAAACCAGTCAAAAATACCTCAGAAAACAAACAATCTATGCTTTATCAGAATATAATAGATTAATTGTAGAAGGCTGCATTATAATGATCACAGTATCACATCACATAAATAATGCATTCCATCAAAGTATAGGTAGGTAAACAGAGAGACTGAGGAATTCTGGACAAGTGCATTTTTTATTCGTAGTTTCCCTGCAAACACCAGTATACTTAAGATTCAACTAAGAAAGGTTATAAGCTGCTGCTATATATTCCCACAAGAGACATCCGGAACATTGTTAAACATGGATTACCTTCTACAGATAACAATGTGTTCAGAAACTTATAAATACACACCTTGTTAATACAAATGCCGCCACCAGTCCAAAGAATATGGCATCTCAGAAAAAATCCACAGTTGTTCCCATATTGTATGAACAATCAAAGATGCAAAAATGCCCCGGCAACAAAGATTGATATGCACAATATATAACCCTTTTTTCCATTACCTTAGACATGGAATGAGGAGAGAGATGGAGAGAGAGTGTGAGAGATGTAGGTGGAATGACATGTAATTGTATCAAAAGGAGATTAATTACATCATCTTGGTCCGGATAACGAGTCAGGCTCCATCTTGTCTGTGGAGTCCAACATCCAGTTTGTAGGACGGTGGATGGGGACGAGCTCTCGCTGGATGACCTCCACATTTTGCCATTCCTCCCATCTCTTTGCAAGGCCATCCCCTTCAAGCATCCTTACCACCTCCGACATTTTTGGCCGATCCAATGGTGAGCTCTGTGTGCAGAGCAGGGCCACCTGGATGAGCTGCTCAACCTCAGCATCGATATAATTGTGTCGCAAATCTGGGTCAACCAACATAATTAGCTTCTTCTCCTTGAGGAGACCTTTAACCTGGTAGAAGCAAATAAATCAAATCTACAGATACAAAAAGCTAACATCGACAGTAATTAGGGAAATCAATATTGAGCATGCTTCCAAATATTGACAATTGCAGAATACACAAGTTGTGAAAGCTAATGGCTAAAGTTCACAGGGAAATCGAGTGAAATATACCCAATCAAGCAACATGACATCATCATCCCTGGCAAGGCGAGCAAGATCAAAAGCTCTTTGCCCTGTGATAAGCTCCAGAAGCATGATGCCGTACCCAAACACATCTGTCTTCTCTGATGATTTTCCAGTAGATAGATATTCAGGAGCTATATGACCGATTGTTCCACGGACAGCAGTTGTCACATGAGTATCCTTGCAATCCATAAGTTTTGCCAAGCCAAAGTCACCAACAACTGCCTCAAAGTCTTCATCAAGTAAAATATTAGCAGCCTTTACATCGCGATGAATAATCTTTGGATCGCAGTGATCATGCAAATAGGAAAGCCCTCTAGCCGCAACCAGTGCTATTCGATTTCGTGTAGCCCAGTCAAGTGGAGGCTCTGAAGGATTGCGCTCTGCAGGTATGTCAATTCAACTATTACTCTTTCAGGACTTGTAAAGATTGCTGGTAGTGGTAAGATCGAATACAAACCATAAAATATATGTTGCACTCACATGACTCTTAAAAAGAGTACGAAACAAAAAACATGGTACATAAGCTGAGGGGCAGAAATTAAAATTAATACAGACCTCTTAAACATGAAGCAACGCTTCCATTTGCCATGTAAGGATACACCAGCAACCGCTCCGTTGGGGTCATGCAGAATCCATGCAGTCGTAAAAGATTGCGATGCACAGCCATACTGATCATTTCGACTTCTGTCTGGAACTGAAGCTCCCCTCCAGGTGTGCGTTCCTCTTTTAACCTTTTCACAGCCACTAGAGAACCATCTGCAAGACGGCCTTTGTATACCTTACCAAAGCCACCTCTTCCCAAAATATTTTTGTTACTAAAGCCATCAGTTGCAACTTGGAGTTCACGCAAAGAGAACTTTTTAAGCTGACCAAGGTGAACTTCTGGATCTTCTTCAGCTGCACAAGGTCAATGACCTTAGATACGAAAGGATCATAAATACAGATGAACGAGAGTACATATACCCCAACAGGGTTTCCAGGAGATTCATTTCCCCATGTTATCCAACTGATTTACTCCATCAACATCAGTATTTAGCATTTATATCACAACCCGGGCACCCAGTACCACATATGAAAAAAGGAAAAGGAAAGAAACACGCCACCATGTCCCACATCAGTTTTCTCACCTTCACTTCCTCAGAAATTTTTATTATTGACTGGAATTCAATTGGTAATATTGTTTTAATTAATGATCAATATGTATAAATATATAAGAGTATGTGGGGGCATGAGGAAAGGTTCTCTATTTCAACAGATCGGAGAATCAAGATTCTAGGTCGGAAGTCAGCCCAGAACAACAGAGGCAGAATCTTAAGACGGGAGATGGTCGCTAATGATGAACCAAGTACATGGTCTTTTTTACTCCTATATCGAATTAGAACCTGAGGCTGTACAAGTATTCCACGAGATTTCAAGACCTATAGGTGGGAGACTGAGCTGACTTTCATGACTACAATCTACACGTGATGTTCTGAACGTCTTCTATTAAAGAGCTTGTTCCGATTGGTAAGCCCATTGGTTAAATAGCTTAAACAGGGAGACTACCTAGTGCAAATGGCCTGCCCATGAAAAAGAACCCAAGAGAAAGGCACCGAACTAACGTAAGGAATGCGCCTATGGTCTCTCTTGGACGACCAAAGGGCATGCAGTTGAGTGCAGTTCCTTTCTTGCGGATCATGAGGTCCTAGTGGGACTTTTTAGCCAACTGTCGAATCAGGGTGGTTAAGTCCCATTTCTTGAGTGCTTTTCCACTCACCGACTGAAAAATTTGTTTTAGTCGACAAAGAAAATTAAGCACTATTGAAAGAAAGATTTCTTAAGTGCTCATTCTTTATCTTCCCATGTCGTGTCTCCCCCGAAGTGTTAGACTTCAAAAAAAAAGTGCTCATTCTTAGTCTCCATTCTTTGACCTTGATGAAGTAGAATGACATGAATTCAGTCTTCTTTTCTTTGCAGAAATTGTCGAGTCCCACTAATATAGCTAGAACAAGAATCCTTAACATGTTGGAGTATTTGGTTGTGCGCCATATGAGTTGTAGCAGGGTAAATGGATCCTGAAGAGATCCATTTATCCCATCCACATGTTTAGTCCCACATCTACCAACAGTGGAACTTGGAGGCTCTGTGGAGGCTATATAAGGAGCCCCAGACCTCCTGTAACCATTGGAGAGAAAAAGCAATAGAAGCATATGCCCCTTTAAGGGCTTCTCCTGTGGTTTCATCCCGCTCCTTACGGAGTAGGGTTCCGCGTTAAACCTTGTGTTCCATGTTTATCATTCTCCATTTCTATGCTCTGTTTATCATTCGCTTCCGCATGTTTATTTTCTAACATGGTATCAGAGCGGGTTCGAATCCCAAGGTTTTCATATTCTTATTTCTGTTCAAGAGTTGATTATGGCGTTTAGTTCTTGAAGACCATTTTTACGAAGATCATGTTATTTGTTCAACTTGAAGGGTTTCTTTTTCGAAACCCTAGTTTTGCTCACCGCATCTTGATCCTCGTTTAGGCGACACGAGATGATTCTCGTACAGGCGACGCTCCTTCGAGGTCTTCCAGGAGGCAATGACTTCCAAGCACGAAAGTGGTGGTTCCAGGATGCAAAGCCTTTCATCTACGACAACAACCCTACGAAACTCATCTCCTCAAAGCCCTTTCCAGGCCGCAAAATCCTTTCCAGGCGGTTCCAGACGCAAAGTCCTTTCCATGAGGTGATATCATCGCGTGCAAAAGCAACACACTTTCATATCCAGCCTCTTTCAGATCTCAAGCGGCTCGCGGCGACACTATTCAGAGGCCTCGACTCCCAGATCTCAAGATCCTAGGTGTGTGATTCTCATGAATCGCTCCAAGCTTCTCCCAGGCGCATCCTAATCGCCCGCTCTAGCAGGCGGCGCGGGCTGCTGTTCATATCCAAACGGTGGACCCGAAACGGTGCCTCTATCCAAGTCGCTCAAGGGGCAAGTTCTCCTAGCCACAGGTCCTCCAGCGAAGGACCCTAAATGGCATCGCCTCCTACAAAGCAGTTCTTCAGGCCCCTCCCTTGTGCGCCAAGCCTCGTGAATGGCGCTCCAGGCCCCCCGCAACAGAAGCCAGGCGCTCGCGATCTCGATCTCCTTCAGACGGCTCCTCTAGGCGGTGCATTCAAATCGCACGCAAACGGCGCAACCCCGCACACACTCGACGTGCGCTCTCGGATCAAGCCCAGGCGAGGCTCTCGCTTGATCCCAGGCGTCGTGAACACTCGCCTCCCTCCTCCAATGGATGGCGGAGCCGCCATCTCCAGGCCGCAAGGAGTTCCGCATGAGGCAGATCCCTCACGATGCTCTCTCCTTCGTGCAGCCTCTTTTCCTCTCATCCCACAAGCAGCAGCCCTTCCTTCAAATCTCGAAAGGGGTCGGCGACGTTGAATGGGGTTTCCCATCACGTGGGAACCCTAAAAAGGGCGGATATTAAAAAAATTGCACTTATTGTAAGGTCCACTTGGGCGTAAAAAAGGAGGGGATGTTTGAAATCCCAAATAAAGAAAAAAAGAAAGCGTGGTTGAAAAAAAAGAGAGTGGGGGGGGGGGCTGGCTCTTTTAGGCCCTGTTTGGCCGTGTATATAAAAAAAGGGAGATCGCATGTTTTTCAAAGAAAAAAATGATGAAAAAGGTGCGTACAATAAAAAAAAGCCGTATGCAAAATGTTTGCAAAAAAAAGAAGAAAAGAATAGTCGGAAAAAGTGTCAACGACTTATTTAAAAAAATTGACGACTATTAGAAAAGGAGAGAGAGAGAGAGAGAGAAATAACCGAGTAAAAAAATGATTTGAACAGCCGAGAAATGTATGAAATCTGTGGAAAACGTGACTTCGATGTTTATTCAGAAAACCCTAGGCTCTCTTATATAGGGAGAGACCTTAGGGTAAATTACAGAGAGGTCTATAGAAAAGAAAGAAATAACAACAAACTCCATAAATAAATAATAACACTACTAACTATTTCTACACTCCCCCTCAACGTGGAGCATAGATATCTATCATGCTCAACTTGGACGAACATCTCTGAAATGGTCCTCTGAGCAGTGGCTTGGTAAATATATCTGCAGTCTGATCTCCTGAGCTCACATGTGCAGTAGATATCAATCCTCTCTGGATCAAGTCCCTAGTATAATGGCAGTCAACTTCAATATGTTTGGTCCTTTCATGAAAAGCTGGATTGTTGGCAATGAACAATGCTGCCTGATTGTCACACTGAAGCTTCATAGGTATGTACCGCTACATGTAGATCTTCTAGTACTGAGCGAACCCACATCATTTCCGTACTGGCTTGAGCCATGGCCCTATACTCGGATTCGGCACTGGACCTTGCCACAACGGTTTGTTTCTTGCTTTTCCAAGAAACCAAAGAGCCTCCAACAAACACTGCAAACCCTGAGGTTGATTTTCGGTCCTTAGGACATCCTGCATAATCTGCATCTGCACATGCTGAGACAGATAAGTCCGTGCCCTTTCTGAATAGCAGCCCTGAACCTGGAGAAGACTTTAGATACCTCAGTATCATGTGTATAGCGTCCATGTGAACCTGTCTTGGCTGCTCCATAAATTGACTCACCCTGCTAACTGCAAATTGAATGTCTGGGCGAGTTATGGTGATGTAGAGGAGTTTGCCCACCATCTCTCTATATCTCCTCTTATCTACTTCATCAGTATCACCATCATACAGCCTCACGCTGGGATCCATAGGAATACTTGATGGTTTGCAACCATCCATGCCCGTCTCAGTCAGGAAGTCTGTAATATACTTCCGTTGGGTCATTACCAAACCCTGTGCATTCCTCGCAAATTCTAACCCCAGGAAGTATCTCAGGGTGCCAAGATCTTTTGTGACAAATTGACGGCCAAGGAATTCCTTCGCCTTTTCTATGCCCTGTGCATCATCTCCTGTAACAAGAATATCATCCACATAGACCATAATAACAACCGTACCTGCCGATGACTTCTGAACAAACAATGAGTGATCGGCATTTGACCTCTTGAATCCTTGTTGCTCAATCAGGTTGGACAACTTCTGGAACCATGCTCTGGGGCTCTGTTTGAGGCCATATATCGCTTTGTGAAGTCTACAGACCATCTGCTTCTCCCCCTCAGCAGTAAACCCAGGTGGCTGCTGCATGTAGACTTCCTCCTGCAAGTCTCCATACAGAAATGCATTCTTGACATCTAGTTGAGATATACTCCAATCACGGACTACAGCAACAGATAAGAGAATGCGAAGGGTAGAATGTCTCGCCACTGGAGAAAAAGTATCCATGTAATCCACACCGTAGGTTTGCGTAAACCCACGAGCGACCAAGCGTGCTTTATACCTATCCAGGGTTCCATCTGCATGGTATTTGACTGTAAAGACCCATTTGCAGCTCACAACGGATGCATCAGAAGGTGCAGGGACTAAAGACCATGTGCCACGAGACTGCAGGGCCCTCATTTCTTCTTCCATTGCTAATCGCCAGCATTCATTCTGCAAAGCTTCCTGGTATGTCCGTGGTATCTCCACGGAAGACAAAGCTGTGGCAAATCTCTGAAAATCACCTGTGAGACGGTGAAAAGAAACCTGTGAAGCAAACGGATAAGCGGCACATTGCCGCTTTTGTTTCCGAAGAGCAATCGGAACATCAAGACTGTCATCTGCTGTACGAGATGGGCTAGTGTCAGCCTGAACTGAAGGATCCTGCACATGTACCAAACCTGACCCGTCAGTAGTAGTGCCATCTGAACATACCTGAGGCGGGATGATCGGCTGCTGTGTGGTCTGAGCAGGACCTGACCGGCGCGTATAGAATTTTGGTAACGGTGATATGATAGGCCGTGGATTGGGTGGAGGTGGAGGAGGTGGTGGGGGTGGTGGAGGTGGTGCTGGCGTGGAGACAGACAGAGGGGAAGACTCAGATGTACTCAATGTAGGTGGTGGAGGAACATAGATCTCATCAGTGGTAGTGGATGGAACCATTCGGTCACCTGCAGGAGAGAAATACATGACAGACTCAAAGAAAGTGACATCGGCACTCACAAAGTATCTCTTAGTTGTGGGATCATAACACCGGTAGCCCTTCTGAGTTCTGGAGTAACCAACAAAGACGCACTTGACTGCTCTAGGAGAGAGTTTGTCAAGTCCGGGAGATAGACGATGCACAAAAGCAACAGTGCCAAAGACACGTGGAGTTAGTGAGAATAACTCCCTGTCTGGAAAAATAATGGACATAGGTATCTTTTCACCAAGGACTGAGGATGGCATACGGTTGACTAGATAACAAGCAGTAAGGACAACATCACCCCAGAAAGAAATAGGGGCACAACTCTGAATCAGCAATGTACGAGTAATATCTAAGAGATGGCGATGCTTCCTTTCCGCGACACCATTTTGTTGTGAGGTATATGCACAAGTGGTTTGGTGAATAATGCCCTTTGATGACAGGAATTGTGACAGTAAGCGTGTACAAAATTCAAGGGCATTATCAGTCCGAACATATTTGACATTTGCAGAAAAGACATTGAACACTTCATTAATCAAGTTTTTGATCGCATTTCCTGCTTCGGATTTATTTTTCAAAAGAAAGACCCACGACACACGAGAAAAATCATCCACTACCACAAGATAAAACTTGTGTCCCTGATGATCGGGAACACGACTTGGACCCCATATATCTATATGTAACAACTCAAAAGGGGAGCTACTGCTCCGACTCAGACGACGTGGGAAGCTCGACCTGTGATGCTTTCCCAACTGACACGCTTCACATTGAAACGAAGAACTAGGAGAGATCTGAGGCAGAAGATGGCGCATTTTCTGAAGCGGAAGGTGACCAAATCGGAGGTGCCAAATGTACGGAGAGACTGGTCTAGCCGAATGAGACGAGACACCAGCATATGAATCCCGGACCAGTCTATATAAACCATTCTGCTCAGAGCCACAGCCAATCACCTTGCCCGTGAGTATGTCCTGAAAAATGAGAGAAGACGGGTCAAATATGGCACGACAGTTCAAATCCTTCGTAATCTGACTAATAGATAGCAAATTCATTGAGAACTCAGGAGCATGCAGAACATTCTGTAAATGCAAAGTGGAGGACAGGAAAACCTCCCCCTGTCCAATAAGGGGCGAATGGGTACCATCTGCTATCTGTACTGAACGTCCGGGAGGAATGTCCCTGTACGCCTGTAATCTACCTCTATCTCGGCAGAGATGATGTGTGGCTCCAGAATCAATAATCCAGTCGGATATATCATGAGATGTAGTAGATCTACCTGAGGAGCTTGCGGCTGCGGAAGAACTGGCAGAGGCAGTGGCAGCAATGTCTGAGGAACCACCAGGCGAATCACCAGAAGCATGTGGCATAATCTCTCGGAGACGGGCGACAAGTTCGTCAAATCGACTATCTGCAGTAGAGGTCAGTGGAGACTGAGAGTGCTCTGCAATGCGGGCTGATGCTGGAAATCCATGCTTCGAATAGCATGTCTCCTCCGAGTGTCCTGTGCGACGACAATAGGAGCATGTCTGACTAAAGCGACCACCCCTCCCCTGGGGTCCACGGCCACGTCCACGACCACGGCCAGATGGTGGTCCACCTCTCCCACGCGAGACTGCCATCGCTGAAGGAGGTGGAGTAGAAGAGCTGGAGGAGACTGGAATGCGGCTAAGCCGTCTGTAAACATCCTCAACTGGAGGAATAACTGCATCTGCGAGAATCTGAGATCGAGTTGCATCGTACTCTGGGTCAAGGGCCGCAAGAAGAACACCAACCATGGTGGCGTTTCGAAACGCCTTCTGCTGCTCAGGAGTTGCAGTCAGAGGGATGATACTATATAACTTCTCGAACATCCCTCTTAGGGATGTATAAAGAGAATGGAGAGGTCTGCCACTCTGCTTCATTGTGAATATGTCGTGCTGAAGCTGCAACATCTTCGTCTCATTTCGCACTTGCGAATATGTGGCGGCAAGAATTTCCCACATTGCCTTAGCAGTGGGCTGATGGAGGACGTCGTTGGCAATCTCCATCGTTAAGGTGCCGGACAACCAGACCTTTGCATAGGAATCATCAGCCTCCCATGAGGCATAGATCCCAGTCTTCTCCACGGGCTCATCCTCGGTAAGAATATGTTTCTTACCATTCGACTTCATAAGGCTCATGAACTGCATAGCCCAGAGCTCGTAATTAGACCCGTCCATCTTGACTATTGGCGCAGGACCTTTGAATGCGCCGGTGGAGGGCATATCAACTTTTGATTCTGACATACTGCCGCTTGGAGAAGAACTAGGATATGTAGACGTAATGCTGGATGTCTACAAAAACTGCATCGGATTTGAGTGCGTATGTAGACGTTACGCACTCAAATCCATAGAATGGATGTGGAAGAAACTAGGGCACGCCTAAGAAGAGGCTTACAGCCCTTGAACCGGCCTGTTGGGTGCCGCCTCGGGTCGCGTATATGTCTTCGCGACTGGCTGGGACTGGCGGCGACTGGAGTTGGCTGGCTGGATGCCTACAGCAGCTTTATGGGGCTGGAGGTGATGCTTGGGATGACCGTGAGGCCGCTGGATGCAGGCTGGATGCCGCTGGCGTTGACTAGCGGCGCTAACAGTGGCCGCTGGTTGCTGTTGGCAGCGGCCTGGATGCCGCTAGCGGCACTGGCGGATGGCTGGGCCTAGGCGCGGGGGCGCTAGACGATGGAGAGAGAGAGGCGGCGGTGAAAGACACGCCGAGGAGAGGAGAGAGAGAGAGAGAGAGAGAGAGAGAGGGCGGCGGGTGGGGAGAGGGAGGCGGTGGGTGGAGAGCCCTAGGGCGGCTCTGATACCATGTTGGAAAACGTGACTTCGATGTTTATTCAGAAAACCCTAGGCTCCCTTATATAGGGAGAGACCTTAGGGTAAATTACAGAGAGGTCTATAGAAAAGAAAGAAATAACAACAAACTCCATAAATAAATAATAACACTACTAACTATTTCTACAAAATCGGCTATATAATGTTTTCTTTCTCCTCATATTCATGTCTTCTCCCAACTTTGTCGATGCCATAGTTTTCCGACAAGTATGGGAGAAAGGGGGAGTATTATGTAGAGTCACAAGTCCATTGAGATGTTCCAGATGTCAGATCAGATCTCCAGATTTGAGGCCAGTCAGATTTTCCAGACTCTACAGGAGATTTCAGACTCGGCGATGATGATTTCCGATTCAGATTCAGACACGCACTTGTTTGCGGTCTTTTCATATGTGCACGTGTCATGGCCTCAAATTTCAGCGAAATTCAGTCGAATTTTTGTCGAATATCGATATCCAGTCGAAATCAAAATTTGACCGAAATGACCGACGTGTTTGCCATCATTTGTTCGTGGTCCCCATCGTTCTTCTTGTTGTTGTTTGGCCAGAGTTTTCATATGAGCCATAGGGACTCCAGAGTAGAGGACCATTCCCTATGCCATGTTGGCAAGGGTTTTCATGTGGTATCATAGGTACTCCAGTGTAGTGTACCATTCTCTATGCAGATGGGAGAGACCTAGTTCTCTGACGAGGAGACTTGTTTCAAACTCCATTCTCCAACGACCGTGGACTCCTACGAGGATTGCACTTCCACGGTCTTTTCAATTCGGCCCTTTTCAAAGATGGAGCAATTGTCTACATTATTGTAGCGGGCCAGAGTACTCTGACGAGGAGACTCATTTTCAGTTACAGTGACTCTAACAGGCGCAGTTCAGAGCACATGCTCTCCGATGAGGAGATTCAACAAACTCACACTTCAGCCCATTCGTCCTCCTCACCTACACGGCATGAGAAGCAATGTCCTCGACAACAACAGTTGTGTGCGTTGAGTTGATATTGTCCGTAGTGTCCTGTAGCGTTGAGTTGAGTTTCTTTCTCTTTGTCCAAGCTGAGCATTGCATGCTCCAGCTTTAGGGGGAGTGTTGGAGTATTTGGTTGTGTGTCATATGAGTTGTAGCAGGGTAAATGGATCCTAGAGAGATCCATTTACACCATCCACATGTTTAGTCCCACATCTACTAGCGGTGGGACTTGGAGGCTTTGTGGAGGCTATATAAGGAACCCCAGACCTCCCGTAACCATTGGAGAGAAAAAGTAATAGAAGTGTATGCCCCTTTGAGGGCTTCTCCCATGGTTTCATCCCGCTCCTTACGGAGTAGGGTTCCACGTTAAACCTTGTGTTCCATATTTATCTTTCTCCATTTCTATGCTCTGTTTATCATTCGCTTTCGCATGTTTATTTCTAACATAACAAATCGAGTATTTATGGATGTTCATTCCTGTGAAATGACTTACATCTAGTAGGATATAGAAAAGTGAGTTCTTATAACCCATTCTTCTTCCTAGCTATAAATCTTTGTCCTCTTGCTCATAGGTTCTTCAGTTCCAGAGTTGACATAATAGCACCCGTAAGTGACAAACGAGTTCGTAGTCGAAGAAGGTAGTATGCACATGTACTCTTCCTTGGAAAGTTTGCCTCCATGACTTTGATAGAGCGAGTCATTAGGTCGATTAAGAGTTAAGGTTGCTAGAGGTGAAACAAGCAAGGTTCGAAATATGAATATCGAAATCATATCAATATGTCCGGCAAAAGGATATATCAGGGATTGTTGCAGGAAAAATAGAATTGTATTCATTATTGAGACCCTAGGGCTCTCTTATATAGGAGAAAAGCCCTGAGTAAATTACATGAGAGGTACATAAAGGAAATAGAAATAACAAATAAATATAAAGACATAAATATATCTCAACACTCCCCCTCAAGCTGGAGCATATATGTCTATAAAGCTCAACTTGGAACATCTCTAAAAAAGGCCTCTAGAAAGGGCCTTGGTGAAAATATCAACTATCTGATCTCCAGTAGAAACATGGGAAGTGGATATGGGACCCTTTTGGATCATGTCTCTGGTATAGTGTCAATCGACATCTATAGGCTTGGTTCGTTCATGAAATGCACGATTATTGGCGATAAATAGAGCTGCTTGATTGTCACATAAAAATTGCATGGGAAGAGGAACCTCAACAACAAGATCAATCAAAATCGATTTAACCCACATCATCTCTGTGTTCCCTGTGCCATGGTCTTGTACTCAGATTCTGCACTGGATCTAGCAACCACTATCTTATTCTTGCTTTTCCATGAAACAAGAGAGCTCCCAACAAAAATAGCAAATCCAGAAGCAGATTTCCTGTCTTTAAAGCATCCTACATAATCTGCATCTGCACAAGCTGTCACCTCAAGAGACATAACTCAGCTGAATATAAGACTAGTACTAGGTGAAGTCTTCAAATATCTCAAAATCATATAGATATGAACCTTCCTTGGCTACTTCATGAACTGGCTTACCTTGCTTACAGCAAAGGATATATCTGGCCAGGTGATGGTAGCATATAAGAGCTTCCCAGCAAGCTCCCTGTATCTCCTCTTATCTACCTCCTCAATGTCATCATATAATCTCATACTCGGATCCAGGAGGCGTAGATCCCAGTCTTCGCTGCCGGTTCTTCCTCGGTAAGAATGTGCTTCTTACCGTTCGACTTCATGAGGCTCATGAATTGCATCACCCAGAGCTCATAATTCATCACATCCATCTTAACATTGGCGCGGGACCTTTGAACACGCCTATGGAGGGCATATCTACTTTGTTTTCTGACACGAGGTCAGAGTCGAAGAACTAGGATCCATAGATCAAATGAGAATTTTCTACATAATCTGGACATGATTTGAGTGCATATGTAGATGTTATACACTCAAATCCATGGAGAGGGAGAAGCCGATGCAGGAGGAGACGCCGGCGTCGGAGAGAGAGAGAGAGGCCGACGGTGTAGGGCCCCTACAGTGGAAAGGCTGGCGGTGAAGGGCTCGACGGCGAGAGAAGGGGAGGGGGCGGTAGTGGCGCCCAGGGAGAAGGAGAGGGGAGGGGTGGGTTGGCGGCGGCGCCGAGCGAGGAGGGGAGCGGTAGTGGAAGGGTTAGGGTTTGGCTCTTATACAAAGTTGGAAGAAAAAAGAGCAATCTGTTTATTCCATAGATACCTAGGCTCTCTTATATAGAGAGGACCCATGGGTAAATTACATAAGAGGATATCAGGAAAATAAAAATAGAACAAACAATACACCCACTACATAATTATCTCTACAATAACCCCTGCGTGTTAGTTTATTTACATTTTAGTCTAAATCTCTCTTGTTTTGTATTAAAACTTGGAGTTTTTCTTGCAAAAATGTTCTTGGATTAATTGTTGAATATTTTTTATTTATAAATTTAATTAAAGTGATTTTGGTCTCGTTTGAAAGCTTTTTTGTCGCTCTATCATTTATCTTGCTTTATTTATATTTGTGCATTAAAATTCACGTGTAAATTATTTCTTCTTCCAAGAGCTTATTTAAATTCTTAAATGAAGTCGAAAATGATACCTTAATGAACAATTGAACAAGTTATTTCTCATGACTCTTAATGACTTATTATTAAAAATTTTTAGTAATCATCATCAAGATTAATACATGGTTCAATTGCTTGTTGGAATGATTTGAAAATCAACGTGAAATTGGAATTCAAAATTGTGCTTAATTGCTTTAGAGACTATTTATTGCTTAAAGATTTCATTGGATTTGTTTTTATGACTTAATTGATATTTAATTAATTCAAGAAATTCTTGTGATTGACCCCAATTGTTTGTTGTGTTACTAATTGTATTGTGAGTGATTTCATCTCATCGTTTGTGCATTGATGTTTTCATATAAATTAAGTGTATAAAAATTGTGTAGAAAATCATCTCTATTGTGAATCATTAAATGGCTAATTAAAATATTTTACACTTAGATTTCCTTCCTTGATTGCTCGTGTCCTTGTGTTCGACCATGGACTTCCCAGGTTATAAATTAAAGCCGAATCCTCCTCACGGAGATCATTTATTCGGTTCTGTATGGTGCCCGTGCTACAACGGATCCAAATTAACTTATGCATCTAGCAGGTTATAGCTTAAAGCTGAATCCTCCTCACAGAGATCATTTATTCGATTTTGTATGACACGCTAAGTGCCCGTGCTACAACGGATCCATATTAACTACGCGTTTAGCGATTCATCAATGATCCACATACATAAATATGTATGAAATCTTGAATACCTTGGCATCTAACACCATATCTAGAGAAGGGTGCATTGGCCATTCTACTTTGAATAAATATTCTCAAGTATGTAAGATTTGAAATTTCAGATAGTCTAAAGTTTCATCTCTTACTGGTCTATTGATCTCATCAATCAACATATGTCCAAAACTCGATGTCAGATCATTGTCAAATGATCTTATCCTCTTATTGACCTTTTAAGATTTAAATTTTCACTATTTAGAAATGTCAGTGAACCATTTATTGATTTTTTTAATTTAGCAGAGCCCTCTATATGTTAGATTACAAAATGATATATATCCATCATAACTCTTTATGATAGGTCTATTCCAAATTCATGTTTATTTCCAACATTTAGTAATAAACAATGAGTGTATTCAAATATTTAGGTCATAGAGACATTCTCTAAGAAGAAGGGCTCTCCCACTGAAATTATGTAGTCTATCTATCCAATAGAGATTGTTGCAACAATTGCATCAATATCCACGTGGATGACTATTAAACCATAAGATCAAACTTTCCAGTCTTTTAAAACATATGCGACCTATAATAAATGTTAATAGAAGAGTGGGATACAATTGTTAGACTTTGATCTTATCTAATAAGCAAGTCAATTTCAATGATCAAATGTAGATTATTTTGACGCACTATCCGAGTCCTTCTCTAAGGATCCTAGATGGTCTAGATAGTCACACTATTAGCACATCGGCTTATTGCAATATTGTCATTTATCCAACTCTTTGGATGCCACATGGAAGTTACGGAAGCACAGTTAACTCTTTAACTTTCCTTCTTACTTGGATCGGACTCATGCTTCCACTGCGCTTCCTCAATCTATTAACAGCCATTACCTATGACAAAGGATCTCTTATGTTGAACTCAAAAGATTTCAATGTAAGAGCATTTCAATATTTATACATGCTTCATTTAATCCATGCAATATGGATATTATGAAGCCTCATGAATGACTAGAGTATAGATAGCAGAATTATGACACTAATCATATCTAAGGTTTAAAAAAGTGTGAGGCGGTCCGAGGCGTTTTCTCTAAAATTGAGGCGAGGCATAAGCCTCGAGGCGGTCGAGACATAAGCCTTATTTTTTTGAAAAATAAAATAAAATTAAAGCAAAATACAATAGAAAAGCATATAATAATATTAGATTTTGCCAGAAATACATTCAAAAATAATTTCGCACTAGTAAGAGATACAATACATAAGTGATTATTCTAAGATTCACAACTAACGATATTATAATAACTACTCTAAGATTCTTAACTTTATATTAATGCCAAAAATGTTGATGTGCCAGCTCTTTGTGGTTACTGTAATGTATGTCACAGATATTGATAAGAAAATTTTCCAAGCTATACTAGATAGACCCATATATCTGGAAAGTAAGCCATGTCTCTCAATATGATATATGCTAAAGATTTGGTGAGAAAGAGCTGAACATGGAGCCAACAACATTCAAACTTGCAACTAATATGAAATACTTATTATAATTCAAACTCAAATATGTGTGCAATAGAACTAGTATGTGCAGATGCATGATAAATTAAACATGATATATACAAGATCACGGAATTTTGTTTACTTCAAGATATCTTTTCTCTTTGCATGGAGCTACATATAGAAATATGCAAGGTTTAACATGGAAATAAAAACACAAACATTAAAAAATAATGCTTAGGGAAAAAATAGGGTCATGTGCAAAGCACATAATCAAAAAGCTAAAAAAAGCCTCATGCTCGAGGCTTACGCCTCTGCCTCGCCTCGAGCGCCTCACGCTCGAGCGCCTCACGAAGAGGTGAGGCGTACGCACCAGCAATAGGACTCAAGGCTTTAGGCTCTCATCACCTCAAGACGTACGCCTCAGCGCCTCGAGGCGGCGCTTTTTAAAACTATGATCATATCTACATCCATCTTAACTCTTAAAGACTTTGGTTCAGGCAAGTGCTCAAACATTTTGAGTACATCATCTTTTATCGAGCCACCATTCTGCATAATGCAGTGAACCATGTCATTCATGATTAAATGTCGAGAGCACATATGTATGCCATAACATTTACTTAGATTTTATAAGGATTTCTGATAATTACGATCATCATCGACATGATGCTTCCAAAGCACATTCGATGAAAGATCAAGACTATAAAGACACACAAACCCTAGATTGTTGTCATATTGTCTATTTAATTGTCATTCTTCATTATTATAAGGAAACTTACACATTACAATCACATACATTACGTGTCCAACTGCAAGTACACTATCTTGATCATGAATCCAATTCTTGAGAATTTACTGGTTATTATTTAGTATAGTATTCATTGGGTTTAATGAGGATTATCTGAAATAAAATATTTACATAAATACATATTTTACTTTGATTTAGGAATTTTTATATCAAACTTCTCTTACCTTGTCAACCTTGTCAACTGTGAAAGTTCATTCCTTAATCATTTTTAATATAAGAGATAAACTTACCATTATATCTCAAGCAAGATCTGAGATCTTCTTTCTTATCTTTGTTACATCTCAATACTATGAGAAACTGTAACTCGGATAAAAAGAAGCGCGAACTCATTTCAGCTTGCAAGTCCAACTTGCATTTTCCAATCCGATCTTTAGCACTCAGGTCCACCATCCCTAAGGCAATATTGACCTGTTGTTAATTGAACCAACCATCAATATGAATAGCAGTAGCTATGTGCAAACAATATCATCCCAATAATATAAGGAACTGATATTGGGGTTACTACGCATACGACCTTAGTCTTTCGAGAAGCAAAGAGCCTGATCCAGATGCGTTTGTATGCAGGAGCTGTTACTTCGGACATGCATCTCCTACATGCAATCCTTGATGGCGGAACCCTTTGCCTTGATGGAAGACCATGGATATCACTTATTGATCCTCCATATTATGTTCAAACTCTAATTAATTATTATGAATCATATTCACATAATTAGTTCTTCCAAGAGAAATACTATATTCATAATAGAGAGTTTAATTTTTAATTGGATCCAATTAATTTAATCATATTAAATTAATTATCAATCCAATCAATCAAGCAATAAATATTTTTTAATTATTACTTGAAGGATGATATAATCTCAAAAATACGTATTATTCAAATTTTAATAATTACAAAAATACATCACGATTTCTTCAAGTATTATCCTTTCCTTACCCGTTGTCATAACCAGTACCTACGGGAGTGGGACAGACCGTTCACGGAGCAACTTGCTACCCCAACGATCCCGTACTAGACACCATATTCGCCTCAGGTTAGGATAAAGCGATTTGATCATTTTGTATTTGAGATGATAATCGATCTTTCAACCGAAGTTATACCATATATAATATTCATCAAAACCCTTTTTGATAATATTATAAGGAAATTTGCTAAACAAATTCTCATTCCTAGTCAAGTAACAATGTTTGTTGGGATTGATGTTAACAATTGTGATCTAAATCATATCTAACCAATTTTGGTTAAGGTAATGCCATTTAAGGAAGTAACCATCTTTAAATATTTCACAAAATATTTATCAACAATTATTTTAACAATTAACAATTAATTTCTACTAGTTGATTAAATGACAATCACAAAGTTCTTGATTGAGAAAGTAATTTTCAGCAGTGACCCCTACTTACTAAAATTAGCATATATCAATCAATTCAAATCCAAATCACTCAAAGTAAATTTCTTTAATTTGCCAAGTTGATTTATAACAGAACCTAAGTGTTGTTCACGTATTTCAACACGTTTTAAAATCTTAATTAACTCTTTAATTACGTCAAGATTCGTCATCCTCAAAATAGTGTATATATGTACATTAAAAAGACCATATCTTGAGCAAACGGATTCCAAATCACATAAACTCAAGTTCCATAGTTTCCTTATTTAATGAGGAACATAGTTTAAGTTGATAACTTAGAGACACATTTAAACATGGCAAAAAAATCACACAAAACAGGGTTGCGTGAACAAAATGATATAAAAGTTTGCACAACCAAAAATGTCCAAGTCATCTTTGATTTAAGGATCAAATCCTAAATCTCTAACATGGATCTGATACCACTTGAAGGATATGGAGAAATCCTTAAGTGCATCACGAAAGCGTGAGAATCGCATCGTATGCGATCGGGAGTGACTAGTCATACTAGTGGCTCGGGGCAACAGAATTTAAAAAATTTTGAACGATGAAATCATATGATCCATGAACACTTCTCAGATCGTTTCATATATACCATAAACAAGTATTAGGTTTACTTCTTGAAGAGTGGTAGTGATCGATTCTCTAAACGAAGAGACCTGTCTCAAGTCTGATCCGACAGAGGAGACGCTTGCGAGCGCGTTGATGAACAAGTGCTCCTCGCAATGCACGTTGATGATCCAAGCGATGTCATGATCTCGTCTCACGAGATCTGACGTCTTCTTCACATGCAAGGTGCACGAAAGGAGGCGGAGATTCGCGAGTAGTCGAAGCGATGACACAACGTCGGGGTGGTAACAACGACGGTATCTCTCTAAGGCATCAAGATGGGCGGCCACAATGAGAGAGAAAGAGACTTGGCATGTAGAGAGAGAGAGGGAGAGAGACAACATATTTCCCATTGTCAAGAGAAGAGATAGGGTTGTCTCTTCTTATATAATATTTTAGGAGTCCATTGATCTCAATTCATGGACAAACACAAATCCTATGGTTCACATTGAATTGTATTTCTTTTAATGCCCATGATTTTGTTGTAAAAACACAACAATTAATTTAATTTAATTAAATATATATTGAATAATAATCAATATAAATTAATTTCAATGAAATCAATAATCCATAGAAATAATAGGAAGGAGGCAAGCCTCCTTCCATAAGAAGAGGGGACGACCACCTATTCCAATTAGGAATTGGTCGTTGTCCACTCTCCTCTTTAGGAAGGTGTCATGCCACTCCTATTTTATGAGATTGCATTATCTCATAATTCTCTCCAAATTTTACAACATCTTTTGTTGCAAAATATTTAACAAAAATAAATCTGGTTTATTTTGTGAATATTACAGTTATTCCATTGGAAATATGTGAATCGCATTCACAATAAAAAATAAAATGTAAATTTTATTTTCAATTAATTCTCCAATACGAATCCAATTAACATCAACATTTAAATTGTAAATGTTATTTACAAATAGCTCTTATATATATATATATATTATAAATCACATTTATATGAATTATATGGATAGTGCTATAACTCAGCCATAACTGGTTCCAAGCCCGGGTAAATGAGGAGAGTTGCGTTAGGTAGCCGACAACTAGCGTAAAGCAGCCGGAGACAACTTCCTAAATAATTTTTTTTTAAAAAAAATACTATTTAGGAAGTTGCCTCATGACAGTCGGATCTTTTCAACATGGATTTAAGCAAACATATAGATTTCGTTGGGATGTTCCCTACTTGCGACGGGTTGCATCGCCCGAAGATAATGAAAAATTGGCAACGGCCGCTACATCGCAGCCTGGATGTAGTTCAAAATTTGCAAGGGTTCTCGCATGAGGAACGCATGCAGGTAATTAAACTAGTTTTGTTGCATCATCGCTCGGATGCAGTCCAAAATTTACAAGAGTTCTCGCATAATGGACGCATGCGAGTAAAGAAGTTAGTCCAAAAGAGAATGCAATGAAAGTTGCGGATTGGTAGTTGGAATATTGGCACTTTAACTGGAAATTGATAAAGATAGTGGATACAACGGAAAGAAGGAAGATTCATATACTATGTCTTCAAGAGGCTAAATGGATTAGAGAGAAAGCAAGGGAGATCGAGAAGACAGGCTTTAAACTTTGGTATTCAGGTAAAGATAAGGGTAGAAACATTGTTGGAGTGATTGTTCATAAGGATTTGAAGGATTGTGTGGTTGAGGTGCAAAGATTCGGGGATCGGATTATTTTAGTAAAATTGGTACTTGAAGAAGAAATTCTGAATATAGTCTTAGTTTATGCACCGCAAATTGGTTTAGATGAAAGGACTAAACAAGCTTTTTGGGAGGATCTAGATAAGATTTTATAAGGAATCCCACAAAGAGAGATGATTTGCATAGGTGGAGATCTTAATGGACATGTGGGAAAAGATGCTTCGGGGTATGCTAGTGTTCATGGAGAACATGGTTTTGGGGATAGAAATGAAGAGGGAAAAGTCATTCTGGATTTGTAACTGCATATGATCTTTTCATAGCAAACACTCTCTTCAAGAAGAGGGAGGAGCATTTAATTACTTATAAGAGTGGGCCAACTAGAGCATAGATAGATTACTTTGCATTGAGAAGAAGAGATCGATTGTGTTGTAAAGACTGCAAAGTAATCCCTGGAGAGAGTTTGACAACCCAACATCTCTTGTTAGTATTAGATGTACAAATAAAAGGGCTAGTAAGGAAAAAGAGGGTTCCTAAGATCATTAGAACTAGATGGTAGAATCTTCCACTGAAGCAATCGAACTTTAGGGAGAAGGTTTTAAAAGACTTATCTTGGGATTGTAGTGGAAGTGCAAACGAGATGTGGGAGGTAGTAGCATCCTGTATCCGAAAGGTAGCCAAAGAGATGTTAGGCGAGTCAAAGGGAGGAGCCCCATGTCAAAAAGAGGCTTGGTGGTGGAGTGAAGGGGTGCAAGAGAAGCTAAAAATTTAAAAAGCATGCTTTAAAGCTATGCCTAAGAATTGAACAGAGGAAATTGTCACAAACTACAAAATAGCAAAGAAGGAAGCAAAGAAGGCTGTAAGCGAAGCTAAGTCAAAAGCGTATGAAGTTTTGTATAAAAATCTCGACTCTAAGGAGGACCAGAAGGATATATTCAGGTTGGCCAAATCAAGAGAAAGAAAGATCAAAGGTCTTTCTCTAGTTAGATGCATTAAGGATGATGAAGGTCACATGCTTGTTACTCAGAAGGATATAGAGACTAGATGGGAGCAGTACTTCCATAAACTTTTCATCGGGGAAGGAAATAGAGAGATCAATTTGGGTGATCTAGCTAGTAGTGAAAGTTACTTGAATCGTGCAAGCTATAGACGAATACAAATAAAGGAAGTAGAGGAGGTTTTAAAGGTTATGAAACTTGGGAAAGGTGTAGGATCGGATGACATCCCTGTAGAAGTATGGAGAGTTTTAGGTGAGCACGGTTTGACTTGTCTTACGAATCTATTCAATGTTATTTGGCGAAGCAAGAAAATACCTGAAGATTGGAGGAGTATCGTGGTGCCTCTTTATAAGAATAAAGGAGACATTCAAAATTGTTCAAATTACAGAGGTATCAAGATGATGAGTCACACTATGAAAATTTGGGAACGTGTGATCAAAAGAAGGTTGAGGCTAGTTTCCAACGTAAAATAAAACCAATTCAGATTCAAGCAAAGTCGCTCAAATATTGAAGCCATCCATTTGTTGAGGAGAATGGAGATTTATAGAGCTAAAAGGAAGAACCTCCATATGATCTTTTATTGATTTGGAGAAGGCTTATGATTCTATCCCACGAGAGATATTGTGGAGAGTTTTGGAGAAGAGACAAGTACATATCCTATACATTAACCTCATAAAAAGAACATGTATGATAGGACTTTATCTTGTGTAAGGATCCCGTCTGGGAAGAGTGGATATTTCGACATCAACATTGGTTTACATCAAGGTTCAATTTTGAGTCCATTTCTTTTTACATTGATTATGAAGGAGTTGACAAGTCACATTCAGGATGAGTTACCTTAGTGTATGTTATTTGTTGATGATATTGTGTTGATAAACGAGACTAGAGATGGAGTAAATGAGAAGCTTGAGGTCTGGAGACATGAGTTTGAGAGTAAAGGTTTTCATATAAGTAGGGATAAGACAGAATATATGGAGTGCACCTTTGATGAAAGCAATGGTGAATGAATCGAGCTGAAGATTAGTGATGATAACATTCGGAAGAGAGATTCTTTTAGATATCCAGGATCTATTTTGCAAAATGATGGGAAATTGATAGAGATGTTACTAATACAATAAATGCATGCTGCTTAAAGTGGAGAGGAACCTCTATTGTTCTATGTGATAAGAAAATTCTTTTAAAAATTAAAAGAAAGTTTTACAAAGCAACCGTTAGACCTGCTATGCTCTATGGATCTGAATGTTGGCCCGTGAACCACAGACATGTGCAGAGAATGGTTGTAGCAAAAATGAAAATGCTAAGGTAGGTGTGTGGACACATACGTAAAGATCGGATTCGGAATGATGCAATCAGAAAGAAAATTGGTGTAGCACTGGTGGACGATAAGATGTGAAAAAGCTGCTTAAGATGGTTTGGTCATTTGTAAAGAAGATCAACTAGGAGATGCGAGTGTTGGAATGTTGATCCGGCTACGAGAGGGCGAGGACGACCCAAGAAGTGTTGGAAAGAGACCATACGGAGAGATCTTAGTTTTGTGGATATAAGCCCGGGATTGATCCAAGATAGATCTGAATGGAGGCGAAGAATCCATGTAGCCGACCCTACTTAATTGCGGGAAAAGGCTTTGTTGTTGTTGTATATAGATAGTGCTATCCAGATTATTCATATCCTTGATAATTAAATCATATTTTATTATCTCAGATCTCAAATCTCATGCACTTAAATAATATGAGTCTCATTCACATTATTTATGATAATTAAATCATATTCAATTATCTATTTATTAATGTGCTCAAACAATATGAATCACATTCATATTTTTTACAATAATTAATCACATTTAATTATCTATTTTACTCAATGTTCATATATAATATCAACAATAAAAATAATCTTGAACTCTTTCAAAAATAATGCACTTTATCTGCGGATGCTTGGAAATAAGGGCAGGGCAATTGTATGTTCCACGTATAGTGATTTGGATATTGAGATCATATCTTAAATCCTGATCTTATGGACCTCCCATAGATGTTTGATCAAATCAAAACCGTAAATCTAATCTTTTCATTGCATCTGAATTACATTCAGATCACTGTCCAAAATTTGGACCAAGTTCAAATCACTTCTCTATTGAGAGGAGTCACTAAAATCCAAACACGTTTCATCACTTCTTAAGAATGGAAGCGTCATGGTTATACAATCGTTTATATCACATCACCCACAGATACATGTACATCCTGCATACGGGAAGACCTAGAATAAACCCAAAGTTTTAGATCTTATTTAGACTATCTCCTTCATGATTTAATTATTAAGTTTCTCATTTGATCATTAGGATTTGGTATCGACCATATACTTTCCAAAATCATATATCATACCCAGGAATTGATCATATACTTTTCAAAAGCATATATCAAACTTACAAATTCTGTCAAGCTTCCAAAGCAAGACGATCATGCACGGAATTTGATACCAATATCTCATGAGTGAGCTCATGTCTTCCAGTTCAGTGATTGAACCTGTATAATCTTTGAGAGATTGTATTACTCATATGCCCTTGTATGCACACCAGCGCATCGATGTACAAACCTTGGTTGGGCCATCAACCTATCGGTCTGCCAAATGTACATACTCAGACTATAGTAACACATCTCTCTCCGGTCAGAGGATGTGTGTCTATATCTTGACAGGAAATGACATAGGTCTTTGGTTATCTCAATCTCATTAAGTCAACTTTTTGACCTAACTTATCTAACACCTACGAATCTCTATTCCTATGTAGAGGATCTGGATCAAAAGGTCGGTTAGATATCAACCCATTAGAGAAAGGATTGCCATCTCCTACTCAGGCCGGAGATCATCTTTTAACAATCATTTGACGGTGCTTGATGAGTCCTCAATCCAACTCTTTATATATTCATCCAAGTACCAACCTCTACGATTCAATAATTGAATCAACAGTTGTATGATCATCAAGATGACCATGTTACATAACCCTAATTGTACTAAGGGACCTATTATGCAAATTAGTTATTCTTCATTTCAGATCAGGGAATGATTTGCAATAACATTTATTGCATAATGGCTCATTGTGGGCTCGCATGCCCAACACTTCTCACGCTGATGTAGTGGCTGGCTACTCATTAGCAGCGCCGCCTCCAACATGTAGCGCTCCTGTGCGTCGACCAATAGCCTGATTTGATATGAAAACGGTCTGATTTTGATCAGAAAAAGTGATTTCAGACCTAAAAAACACGTTTTCCAACCTTAGTACGCACTAAGGGTTGACGACGATGGTTGTATGAGTCTACACATACAACCAATCCTTTATATGATTGTGTAGACTCGATCAGATCGGTCTCTTTCCCAATCGAGTTCTGTTTCGACCATTCTTCCATCACGTTAGAGAACAATTGCGATCAACCTTTTAGTGCGAGGCTCGCCAACTTGGGAAGCACTATCGTTCCTCCTTTCCATCTTGTCAGAGTCGAAGCAGTTCTCAATTGTTTGAGCTCCTTCATTCAGATCTAGGTTGCGAGTCATGTTCCTGATCACCAGGGACATCGTTTTTATTTTTCTATACTTCCTTGGATTTTCCTTTTGAAGAATAAGTCTGAGGCTGAGTCTATTATCAAGTCATTCATTAATGAGATAAATAATATATTTTCAGCCGATGTCAAATATTTGTGTTCTGATAATGCCGTAGAGTTCTGCACCATACAACTTTCTGAGTTTCTCAGGTCTCTTGGCATTATACACCAGACCTCGTGTGCCCATACTTCTCAGCAGAACGGTGTTGCCGAGCACAAGCACTATTACTTACTCGATGTGACCAGAATCCTGTTGAATCAGAGTCATGCTCCTCAAGCTCACTAGGGTGATACGGCTCTCACTTCTAGCTACTTAGTGAACCACATGCTTTCCTATGTTTTGGGAGAAAAGATCCCTTTCTCGATTGTGTTTCGAGAGAAGGATCTATTCTCCTTCACACCTTGTATGTTTGGATCTGTAGCCTTTGTTCATGATTTTTCTCCTGATCATGACAAGCTCTCCCCAGAGCTGTCAAGTGTGTTTTTGTTGGCTACTCTCGTACCTAAAAGGGTTACTGTTTCTTTGATCCACTTTGGCTGAAATATTTCGTCAGTGCTGATGTTACATTTTTTGAACCTGTCATGTATTTCTCTCCTACAGATGACAAACTGGCTCCATCAAACTATGATAACGAGATCTACATGCCACCACCTCCTACAGTCCTACCGCTACCTGTATCTACTCATGTTCAGCCACCGCCCAATCCACCATTATCACCACCATCTCCTGTACCTATTCATGCTCATGTGGTTGACTCGGTTTTTGCCATGTGTGTTTACTTGCAGGACTTGCTTTATTCCCCCTGCTCGCATGTCTTCCCCATCATCCAACACGCCTCAGGTTTGCAAGTTTGCAACGAACACATTGTTTCTAATGATGGCACTATTGAGTTATCTGTGCAGTAGAATTCACTACAGGATGAGCAGATACCCTCTCAAGAGGGAAACTTACAGATTCCGGATATGGCTGGTGATCTTGATGTGTTGATTGTTCTGTGTAAGTAGAGACGTACATGTGCTACATATCCTCTTGTAGTACATGCTTCCTTGACCAGAGTTTCAGAGGATTTTAGAAGATTTACCTTGGCACTATCAGCCGTAGAGATACCACGGATATATCATGAGGCTATTCATGGCAGTCAGTGGAATTTACCCATGGAGGATGAGATGACCGTGCTACAGTCGCGTGGCACTTGCTCCAGTTGGTGCATCCGTTGTTAGGTGCAAGTGGGTGTTCACTATGAAGCATCGTATAAATGACAGTGTGGATCGCTACAAGGTGAGACTTGTGGCATGCGTGTTCACCCAGATATATGGGGTGGACTATCAGGACACTTTTTCTCCAGTTGCCAAACATTCTACTCTGCATATCCTTATATATGTCGATGTGACACGAGATTATCACCCCTATCAGCTTGATGTGAAGAATGCTTTTCTATATGGTGATTTATAGGAGGAGGTCTACATGCAGCAACCACCTTGGTTCGCTGCTAAGGGGGAGTGTCAGAAGGTTTGCATGATTCAAAAGGTTATTTATGGCCTTAAGTATAGTCCAAGAGCATGGTTCCAGAAGCTCTCGGACTTAATAGTGCAATTACAGTTTGTGCGATCGACTGTCGATCCCTCTCTATTTGTGCACAAGCCTCAGAGAGGTGCAATTGTCATTATTGTCTATGTTGATGATATATTTGTTATGAGGGATGATGAGCAGTGTATTCATGTTGTCAAGGATTTCCTAGGTAAGCCGTTTGTGACCAAGGACCTTGGTAGTTTACGCTACTTCCTTGATTTAGAGTTTGTTAGGAACCAGTAAGGTCTTGTGATGACCTAGAGGAAGTGTGTTACATATCTTTCTAAGACAGGAATGGAAGATTACAGACCTGCCACAACTCCTTTGGACTCAAGCATGAAGCTCTACGATGATGACACTGAGGAGGTCGACAAGAGGAGGTACAAGGAGCTTGTTGGGAAGTTCATGTATGTGACCACTACTAGGCCAGATATATCCTTCGCCGTGAGCAAAATGAGTTAGTTTATGGAGCAGCCAAAATAGTTATATATGGATGCAGTCCATATGATTCTAAGGTACCTGAAGGCATCACATGGCACTGAACTTCTATTCAACAAAGGTATATCTCTTTCAGTTACAACATGTGCAGATGCAGATTATGCTGAGTGTTCCAAGGACAAGAAGTCTACTTCAGGCTTCACAGCATTCATAGGGTATTCCCTGATATCTTGGAAGAGCAAGAAATAGACCGTGGTTACCAGATGCAGTAAGAAAGTTAGAATACGAGGCTATGACACAGGCTAGCACAAATATGATGAGGGTCAGATCTGTTCTTACTGACTTGAATATCGAGGTGCCTCTTCCCATGCACCTCCAATGTGACAACCAAGCTGCTTGTTTCATAGCAATCATGCCTTCCATGAGAGGACCAAGTACATATAGCTGGATTGTCACTACACTCATGACATGATACAGAAGGGTCTCATCGCCACTGCTCACATCATTCTAGAGACCAGACATCAGATGTACTTATTAAGGCCTTATCAGATATGCTACTCCAAGCTGAGCCTGGTTGATATCTACGATCTAGCTTGAGGGGAAGTGTTGAGATATTAGTTATCTTTTATAGTGTTTATGTAATTTCTATTTTCTTTGTCCTCTTCATGTAATATGCCCAACATGTTTCTTCCCCATATAAGAGAACGCTAAGGCCTCATCAATAAAGCAATTCATTCTTTCATCTTTACGGGGGCCCTTGAGAAAGATATGAATCGGACCTCCGCTTCACCTTTGAAATAAAGCTCCAATTCCATGATGAGATAGGCAAGCTATTTTCCTTCTCATAGGTCGACTTAAGCCAACTAGACTTACATCTTCGTCTTGCTATATCTCTTTCCATCCTGCTTGGGAACCATTTAACCTTCCATTTGGAATATGATCTTAGATTTTGGGGACCTCTACTTTTTATTAGCATTGGAGTCACCAGAGCAATACCAACGATGTCACCTTCAACTGGTATTACTTTCATATCTAACGACCATCATTGAGAGTTGAATTATGAGTTTATATTAGAGCTTGGACAATGTGCTAATCGTTAATAGTTTCCATTTTGAAACGGGTATTACTTTCATATCTAACGACCATCATTGAGAGTTGAATTATGAGTTTATATTAGAGCTTGGACAATGTGCTAATTGTTAATAGTTTCCATTTTGAAACGCTTGTAATTGTTGGGTCTAGTGATATGAGATGGATATAATAGTTGTAGGACCTGGTTTAATCTAGTCTAAACTAATTAATGATGATTCTAACCAAAGAATTGGTTTTGGATTAGTTGATCTCTTTCCGGTATAGAATCTCTAAGTTCTTTGACACATTCTCAGGGCTGCATCCTATCGAAAGAAAGCATGGCGGTGGCAATGCCTTTTCTACTAGTTGGTTTCTTTGAGTTCCCGATGGGTCCGAGCTGATTTTTTTTCTAGCTTAGCATTGCATCCCCTTGTACTAGTGGACGGGCAAGCCGAAATATATAATAGGAGTAAAGTGAGCATTCTTTATATGAGTTCCAAGTAGAGCCTCAAGCAAGCCTTTCTCGTCTGTTCACTCTCCCTTCAGAAGTAATTCACCTTCTTTTCTCTCTAACCTTTCTCGCTTGATTGGAAATCAGTCCCCTTTCTCTATGGTGCATACCACCGACTATGGTGCGCACCACCTACTAATGCAAGGTGTAAGAAGAGTAACCATCCTCGTATTATTAGACACACCTTGGTCTAGCGTCTTAGCATGTAGTTTCGCATGCATCGATTCTCTGGTACCAGTCCCCGATGATCATTCTATGGATCTGTGCTTGCTTGTCTAATATAATAGATCGGCTGAGTTGGATGGAATCCCTAATGCCTTCTATCCACTTCGCGGACTCACCATCTGCCCTGTAGTGATGCACCTCTCATATAATTGAAAGAGAACTGGTTGATGGGTTCCTTGAGGCATACTTCCAATGTTATTGTTAGAATCAAAAGCACTAAGCACACACAAATGTGGAGACACGGATTTATGTGGAAAACCCTATGGAGAGGGAAAAACCACAGGGGCTCTCAATCCCTAATCTCCCTCACTAGAGATTAGGGCACTCTTCACTAAAAACTTATTTTCAAATGAGGGATGAGTACAATATATAGAGAAGGATGGGTAAACGGTCTCTCATCCAAAGATCCGTTTACACATATAAGTATAATAACTCAACACCCCCCCCTCAAGTTGGGCATACATGTCTACTGTTAACGCATATAATAATAATAGTATATGTACTCTTTTCTAGTTTGTTTTTCTTCATAGTATGCTTTATGTAATTTACCCATAGGCTACTCTCCTATATAAGAGAGCCTAGGGTTCATGGAATAAACAAGCAATTCATTTTTCCCAACATGGTATCAGAGCGACGGTCCTAGACCGGAGTTCTCGAAACCCTAACCCTAACCCACCCCACCCGCCGGCCTCTCTCCTCTTCTCTCTCTACTCTCTCTCTACTCGTCGCCGTCCACCCCCGATCTCCTGCGCAGGTCTTCCTCTCCAATTGCGGCGGTGCTCCGGCCCTAGCGCATCGCCAGCCCTGCGCGCCTTCGCCCTCGCGGCGGTGCTTCACGCGCGAGACCTGCGCGTAGCGCATCGCTAGCCCTAGCGTGTAGCCCTGTGGAGATCTGCGCGTAGCCCTGCGGAGGTCTGCTAGCCAGTTCTGCGCGTAAGCGCATCGCTTGCGCATGCCCACGCTTGCGCCTCTTCACGCCCAAGCTTGAAGGTGTGATCGTGCATACACGCGCACCCCTGCGCAACTTCTTCTTGCAGTACTTGCGTGCGTGCCCTAGTTGCACACGCACGTAGCGTGCTCTTGCCTGCGCGTAACCGTGCGCCCGTGCGCGTGATCATCTGTGCGCCAGTATACTGTTTGCGTGCATATTCGTGATTGTTTGTGCGTGTAAAGACCGTAGCACGCGCATATTCATGGGGATAGTTGCTTGAGGTCTACACATGCAACTAATCCCGTCTATGTCATTGTAGACGAAGCTCATCTCCTGTCAATCGCTCCAGTCTTCCATCTCTAGTATGTCAGAAAGCAAGGCTGATATCCCGTCTATTGGCGCCTTTCGTGGTCCAGCGCCCATTGTCAAGATGGATGGTACTAACTATGAACTGTGGGCAATGCAGTTCATGAGTATGATGAAGTCTACAGGTAAGAAGCACATTCTTACCGAACCTGAGCCTGCAGAGAAGACTGGAGTCCATGCCTCATGGGAGGCCGATGATGCATATGCCAAGGTTTGGCTATCTGGTACATTGGCTATTGAAATTGCCAATGACATCCTACATCAACCCACAGCCAAGGACATGTGGGATATTCTGGCGGCAACATATTCTCAGGCGAAGAACAAAACAAAGATTCTGCAACTTCAACATGATATATTCACAATAAAGCAGAATGGCTGTCCTTTACATTCTCTCTACACATCATTGAGAGGGATGTTCGAGAAGCTCTATAGTTTCATGCCTCTTACTGCCACGCCAGAACAGCAGAAGACATACAGGAATGCGACGATGGTGGGCGTGTTCCTCGCTGCACTTGATCCAGAGTATGAGGCAGCACGGTCTCAGATTTTGGCAGACTCGACTATTCCTCCCATGGAGGAAGCTTTTCATAGATTGAGTAGGATCACAGTTCCTTCAGCAGCTGTGAGTCAGAATTCCTCAGCCATGGCGGCAAACAGAGGTCGCGGATTTCATCACCAGGGCCGTGGACGTGGACCTCGTGGAAGGAGTGGCCGCACTAGGACAACATGCACATATTGTCACCGAGTCGGACACAATGAAGATACATGCTATTCAAAGCATGGATTTCCTGCATCCGCACGAGCTGCTGAGCAGATAGAGCCCCCATCTGCTGCTACCTTGGACCAACGATTTGATGATCTAGTAGCCCGTCTGAGGGGCATTATTCCACCATCTGGTCCAGCACCGACTACAGAGAGTCATCCTGATGCTGCTGCTTCTGCCTCTGCGTCTACCAGTGCTTCAGGTAGTATACTTGCACTTCACAGTAGTAGTTCTGATACATTGCCATGGATTATGGACTCAGGCGCTACACATCACCTATGTGGCGACCAGAGTCTACTTACAGGATACACTCAGATCCCTCCAGGATGGACAGTAGTCATTGCAAATGGCACACATTCCCCCATCACTGGTCAGGGGGAGATTAGACTGACATCGTCTATGCAGCTCAAGAATGTGCTACATGCACCTGATTTTTCAATGAATCTATCCATTAGTCAGATTACGAAGGATCTCCATTGTCGGGCAATTTTTGATCCATCTTCTTTGATTTTTCAGGACATCCATACGGGCAACGTGATTGGTCGTGGCTATGAGCAAGGAGGCCTCTACCGCCTGAATCAGACCCCATTTGCTGGAACCACATCCTCTCCTTCTGGCCAAGTATCTCCTTTACTGTGGCATCTGCGTTTTGGTCATTTACCGCTTCAGAAGTTGCATCATGTATTGCCTTATAGTCTTCCTCACACATCTATTCAGTGTGAGGCATGTCAGTTGGGAAAGCATCACAGGTTGTCCTTTCCCAGTCGTCCTGGTCGGAGTAGTACCTCCAAGTTTGAGTTATTTCATGTTGATGTCTGGGGTCCAAGTCGTGTACCTGATCATCAGGGACACAGATTTTATATTGTGTTTGTGGACGATTTTTCTAGAGTGTCATGGGTGTTTCTGATGAAAAATAAATCTGAAGCCGGAAATATAATTATCCATTTTCTGAATGAAATACAAAATGTTTTTTCTACATCTGTGAAAATTGTGAGAAGTGACAATGCTTTAGAATTGTGCACTAATTTTCTTGCCAATTACTACTCATCAAAAGGAATTATTCACCAAACATCTTGTGCTCATACATCTCAACAGAATGGGATTGCTGAAAGAAAACACCGTCACCTTCTTGATGTCACTAGATCTCTACTTATACAGAGTCATGTTCCATATTCCTACTGGGGTGATGCAGTTCTTACTGCATGTTACCTAATTAATCGTATGCCTTCGTCTATCTTGAATGAACAGATTCCGTTCTCAGTTATTTATCCTGACAAGGATCTGTTCACTCTCACTCCTCATGTGTTTGGGTCAGTTGCATTTGTCCATCAGTTGTCGCCGGGTACTGACAAGCTCTCTCCTAGGGCTGTCAAGTGTGTCTTTGTTGGGTACTCTAGAACTCAAAAGGGGTACAAGTGCTTTGATCCTTTGCGTCGGCGGTATATGAGCATAAAGAACGTTCTGAAGTCGTATCCCAGGGGTCAATTGCACCTCCCCCTGACCAGTAATGGGAGAGTGTGTTCCGTCAGCAATAACCACGGAGCGTCCTGTCTGAGTCGCAATAAAATCATCCAATTGCTTTTTGTCACCACATAAATGGTGAGATGCTCCTGAGTCCATAATCCATTCTGATAGATCTGCTATGTAACAACTAGTAAGTGCATAAGTTGTACCTGAAGAGGATGCTGATGCTGAGCCGACTATCTCTGAAGATCCTGAAGTACTAGCTGGTCCTTGGCTAGGCATGATTTCCCGAAGTCTCGATACTAACTCCTCAAACCTCTGATCCGTGACCAGGGAAGGACCCCCTTCCTGCTGAGCCTGCTCCGCCATACGTGTCGTAGTAGTAGGAAACCCATGCTTAGAATAGCATGTTTCCTCAGTGTGTCCAGTCCTGCGACAGTAGGTGCATGGTTGTCTAGGAGGTCTGTTACCTCCTCCTCGACCACGACCACCTCGACCTCTGAAATGGGAATAGCCTCCTCTGCCGCGAGAAGAAGCCATGGCTTATGGTGTTGGAACTCCACCATGAGATATGGAGAGTCTACTCAACCTGCGATAGGCCTCTTCCATAGGTGGTATGGTGGCATCTGTAAGAATCTGTGCTCGGGCGGCATCATACTCCGGATCAAGGGCTTCTAGAAACACTCCAGTCATCACCGAGTCCCTGTATGCTTTGAGCTGCTCTGGTGTAGCTGTCAATGGAATGTACCCATGTAGCTTCTCAAACATACCCCTCAGAGAGGTATACAGGGTATGAAGAGGACGCCCGTTCTGCTTCGAGGTAAAGATATCATGCTGGAGTTGTAAGATCTTGGACTCGTTCTTCGCCGGAGAATACGTGGCTGCCAGGATATCCCACATAGCCTTCGCAGTGGGTTGACTCAGAATGTCGTTGGCTATTTCCATGGACACAGTACCGGATAGCCAAACACGCGCATAAGCATCGTCAGCCTCCCATGAGGCGTTAACCCCCAGTCTTGTCAACAGGTTCCTCTTATGTGAGGATATGCTTCTTGCCATTGCACTGCATAAGACTCATGAACTGCATGGCCCACAGTTCATAGTTCGTACCATCCATCTTTACAACGGGTGCTGGACCTTTGAAGGCACTCAGAGATGGAAAATCTACCTTGTTGTTAGACATGATGACAACAATAACCTGTAACTGGGGTACACAATCAGAAGACAATGTCTACTTGTACATAGACTCAAACCACAACTCCTTCCATACTCAAAGAAGCACGGCTAAGGCATATAGTGCTCACACACATGACTTGCTTGCACTGGACTGCGCGCTACAAGGGTTGATGATCACACAAGATGACACGCTCCAGGCGAGAGAACGCACCAGATTACCTGCTTGCACCGACTTGCGTGTACTGGACGACACGCTACAGAAATGCGCTACAGGTGGTCAGGCGCTACAGGCGAGGACGTGAGAGGGTCGCGAGAGGATCGCGAGAGGCGCGCTACAGGTGGTCTTCCCGCGCGCTACAGAATCGCGAGAGACGATCGCAGGCAAGAGGCGCGCGCTACAGAATCGCGAGAGCCAATCGCACGCGAGAGGACGCCAGGCGATCCAGCAGTTCGATGTTGCGTGAGGGCACCAGGCGAGAGGACCGCAGGCGCGTTGATCGCGCGAACGCTGGCGATGTTGAACGCTGGCGCACGGTGATCGCTGGGCTAGCTCGCGATGTTGGATCGGCGAAGGCGGCGCCGATCTCGAAATCGAGAGAGAGAGAAAGGGCGGCGGGTGGGGTAGGGTTAGGATTAGGGTTTCAAGAACTCCGGCCTAGGACCGTCGCTCTGATACCATGTTGAAAGGGAATGAATAAGATTAACTTTCATTTAACCCTAGAGCTCTCTTATATAGGAGAAAAGCTCTATGGGTAAATTACAGAGACAGAACAATTAAAAAACACAAATAACATAATTAGTCTAACAAGTTCCGTGTTGCTTAATTATTAGTTTTGGTTGTATTTGTGTTCTTTTATCTCAGGACTGTTTAAAATAAGATGATGCATTACAAGTACCTGGAATTCCTTTTTTAGGAAAGCCACCAAGGAGAGTTGTTTTCTGCTTGGTGCATTATATATGTTTCAGTTTTCTTTCTGCTGAAGAACGTTCTCCAAAAATTGTAACTTTTTTCTATTTGATATGTTCATGGAAGGATAGCCGGCTCAATAACAACAAGCTGACAGGTCGTATCCCAGTATCTCTTACTAACATTTCTACACTTCAAGTTCTGTAAGTTTGTTATTGATTCTTCTAGGATACCCCATGCTATCAATATTGTTAGCCGGGTTTTTATGTTTCTGCTTTTTGCTATGCAGTGATTTATCAACCAACAATCTGTCTGGAGAAGTCCCATTTAGTGGCTCATTTTCACGATTCACCCCCATCAGGTGGACTAATTATCTTGAACGTAGTTGACTCACTGGTCAATTTGTAATCTTAGTTGCCATCACTGACGAAGTGAACTTTGTGTAGTTTTGATAAAAATCCATTTTTATGCGGCCTTGGTACGGCAAAACCATGCCCAGGAGCTCCTCCCTTTTCTCCTCCGCCACCATTTGCGTCAGCACCACCAACTTCTACTACAGGTTTGGTCTCATATATTGCTAGCTTTATCTCATTTCTTATATGCATTTAATATGGCTGCTAAATATGCAGAAGTAGCTACTGTTTAATCCTTGTGTCCTTTGCCTGAACAGGAAACAGTGTGTCTAGTACTGGTGCAATTGCTGGCGGTGTTGCAGCTGGTGCTGCGTTGCTTTTTGCAGCACCCACAATTGCATTCATTTGGTGGCATCGCAGGAAACCACAAGAGTACTTCTTTGATGTACCTGGTTCGTCTTTCATTGAGTTTCCTACTTTGATTCATGCTTTAGATTGTGTTCCATGTGATATAGAGGGCTAAGATCTATATCTTTGCTTCCGTTGTTCCATCTCAAGGAAAATGAACAAAATCCGCTGCAGTTCTTGCAGGAATTATTTTCTTATTTCGCTAACTTCTCTTTGTTGGATACTTCAAAAAAGTTCTCTTTGTTGGAGGGATGATTTATCTGCCTCTTGAATTGTCTCAGCTCACGTTGTATCCTCCAGTTCATCCTTTTCGCCTTTTTCACTTCATCATCCTCTAACTTTAATTATCCTTCTCCCTTTTCTCCTTCATCAGTCACCTGCCAACATGTTCCTACCCATTGCTTAGTGCCAACAACCAACACTTCCATTTTTTAAAATGATGCATATACTACAAATGTAATTTCACTAGAGGAAAGGTTCTTAATCTGGAACGGACCCACTACTTAGGATTCAAAATCCTAATTCCTAATATGTGCAATTTCTTACCTCTGTTGCACTTGTCAGTCGGGTCACTGAATAAAAACTAAACAATGTAGATAACTGTTGAATTATTATACTTATATGGGTAAACAGATCTTTGGATGAGAGATCGTTTACCCATCCTTCTCTATATATTGTACTCATCCCTCATTTGAAAATAAGTTTTTAGTGAAGAATGCCCTAATCTCTAGTGAGGGAGATTAGGGATTGAGAGCCCCTGTGGTTTTTCCCTCTCCGTTGGGTTTTCCACATAAATCCGTGTCTCCACATTTGTGTGTGCTTAGTGCTTTTGATTCTAACATGGTATCAGAGCCTTGTTGAGGCATATGATTGTATTTTCTGCTGCTCGGAGGTGCTGGAAATTGGTTCCACTGTGCTGGATTTTGTCTTTTGGTGGTGGTTTTTTGATTTCTCTCGTCGCCGATGAACCATATTGCGTTGCGACAACCACTCGACGCGTTGTGGAGTTGTGGTGAAGGTCTGAATCCACCTGCAAGAGGCTGTTGCTGCTGCTGCTATGGTGTATTTTGGCATCTAAAATTGATCTGAAGTCCTTTGGTGTTGTGAGGTAAGTTCCCTGGTTGTTGGGGGGAACAACCCTTGGTGGGAGCTTTGTGCTCTTAAGTGTTGTTGTGGACATATAGCCCGTTTCTTGGGACATTTTCTGCCCTTGTTTTGCAAGGGAAAATTGGGTTGTTTATTGCTGTCCACCAAGTGTTCGATAAAAAGCCACAAAGAGCCTCGTTGAGATCTTCTGTGTTTCAAGTTCTTTGTGCTGAATTGCTGCTCCTATTGTACTCAAAGTGTATGATTAAATGTCTGTGAGAGATAGTCAAAGTCTAAAGGCTATGATTTTTCCGGAAAAATAATCCCATGATGTTTGGAGCATCCACAGGACCCGACTCGACAAAGGATACCATTATGGAGTTGCAGTCCTTCTTGAAGGAATCATTTACGAAAGAACATGTCTCCTTGCAATCGACAGACAATGGTTCAACTTTTAATATGAGGAGAACTACCAATGCTTGCTCTACCAAATCTGAGTGGATTATTGACAGTGGTGCTTCCGATCACATGACAGGTGATCATAGAATATTTCATGATTACAAGTTATCGTCTGGAAGAGAGGAAGTTACAGTTGCAGATGGGTCTCCAGCTACTGTTGCTGGAAAAAGAACGATTTCTGTTGTTGATCGTTTCCTCCTTACCGATGCACTTCATGTCCCGGATTTCCCAATAAATCTTTTGTCAGTCAGTAAGATTACTAAAGAATTGCACTGCAGGTTGATTTTTGATCATGTGTTTTAGAAGACTTACAGACAGGAAAGAAGATTGGAATTGGATTAGTTGAGGATGGATTATATCGTCTTCCAGCTCGAGTGAGTCAAGCCCTGACATCTGTGATGAAAGCTCGCTTTGAAAAGGACAATTCTACTTTAGTACGAAAATGGCATGAGCTTCTTGGTTATATCAATTTTTCTTCTCTACATAAGTTGATGCCTAATATTTTCTCTGGATTGTCTGAGGATGATTTGCAATGTGAGGTTTGTCAATTTGCAAAACAAACACGAACTACATTTCCTGCATCTAGTAGTAAATCTACTTATGCATTCGAATTGGTACATTCTGATGTTTGGGGTCCGTCAAGTGTGAAGAGCATGGGTGGCCATATGTACTACATCACTTTCATTGACGATTTTTCACGGATTACTTACGTGTACCTTTTAAAACATAGAAGTGAGGTTCCTGCTGCTGTAAAGAACTTTATAAATATGGTAAGCACTCAGTATGTAACAAGAGTAAGAACTCTCAGGACTGATAATGCCAAGGAGTACATGGAAAGTTCCCTACATGCTTTTCTTGATGAGAAGGGTATCATCCATGAAACCTCATGTACTTACACACCTCAACAGAATGGGATAGCTGAAAGGAAAAATCGTCATTTGTTGAATGTCACAAGAGCACTCCTACTACAGCGAAATGTGCCCAAGAATTTTTGGGGAGAAGCCGTCTTAATAGCTGCCTATATAATCAATAGGACATCATCTGCCGTAATCGGAAAGAGAACTCCTTTCTCTGTCATCCATCCATATACCTCTCCCTATAGTTTGGACCCACGTGTTTTTGAATGTGTCTGCTTTCTTCATAATTCTGGACCAGGTTGGCGTAAATTGGATCCAAGAGCCACGAAATGCATCTTTCTTGGATATTCTGGAACATAAAAAGGATACAAATGTTATGATCCCGTGGCACGTCTCCATGTAAGTAAAGATGTTACTTTCTTCGAGAGTGAGTCCTATTTCTCTAAGAGATTTCCTCAAGAGGAATCTGCGAGTAGAAATGTTGAGAAAAATGAGAATGGGATTTACTTTCTTGGTGATATACCAGAGACTATCCATGTGGGGGAAAATAATGAACAAGATACATATAAATATAGTGAAAATGCATGCAGATTTGGACAGACTTATAGCAGAAGAAAGGGATCAGATAAAGTGGTGGAAGTCGAAGAAGAGATGATACCGAACCAGGGTGACAACCTTTCCTCCGACCATAATGTCAACACTTACATGGGCGATTTTGGCCATGAAAGCTCTACAAGTGTTTCTCTCCCTCCTGATATTCATACTGATAATGTCAACCCTTTACTGGATGAGCGTCCCATTGTTATGAGAAAATCTACTAGAACTGTTAGAGCTTCTACTCGTTATCCAGTGGAAGACTTTGTTGCTTATACTAATATGAGTTCAAGATATAAATGCTTTATTACCTCTCTAGATGCTCATCATGTTCCAAAAAATTTTGATGAAGCCAAAAAGGATTCGAAATGGATTAATGCTATGAAGGAAGAAATGGATGCCTTGGTTAAAAATCATACCTGGGATATTGTTGATGCTCCTAAGGGAGTTCACCTTGTTGGCTCTAAATGGGCCTATGCAATCAAATATGATGCGGATGGAAATGTCGACAGATTCAAAGCTCGACTTGTGGCTAGAGGATACAACCAGAAATATGGGATTGACTACCTGGAGACATTTGCTCCTGTTGCCAAGATGAATACTATCAGGGTTGTTATTTGTCTAGCAACCCATTTTTCCTGGAAAATAAATCAGTTAGATGTAAAAAATGCTTTCTTGAATGGTGATCTTAAAGAAGAAGTGTATATGAAAATGCCACCTGGGTTTGAAAAGGACAACAAGTGTTGCAAACTAAAAAGGTCTTTATATGGATTAAAGCAGTCACCAAGAGCTTGTTTGAACGTCTCCGTGTGGTTATGATTAAGAATGGATATATCCAAGTGAATGGAGACCACACCTTGTTTATAAGAAGGAATGATGAAAGAAGATATATTCTTTTAGTGTATGTCGATGACATGATCCTTACAGGTGATGATGAAGAAGAAATTTTCAGGATAAAGAAAATACTTGCAGATGAATTTGAATTGAAAGACTTGGGGAAGTTAAAGTACTTTCTAGGCATTGAGATGGCTCGATCTCCAGGAGGTATGTGTCTAAGTCAACGAAAATATGCTCTGGACTTATTGAAAGATTGTGGCATATTGGGATGCAAGCCTACTACTACTCCTATTGAGGCAAAGAATAATCTGAATAAAGAGGATGGTGACCTTCTTGATGATGCAGGAAATGGTAGGTATCAAAGATTGGTGGGAAAGTTGATCTATCTTACCCTTACTAGACCGGATATTACATACGCTGTAAATGTGATGAGTCAATTCATGCATGCTCCTACTACCTCTCATGCTAATGCGGTAAATAGAATTCTATGCTACATAAAAGGATCACCGGGAAAAGGTCTTATGTTCAAGAAGAATCATGAGGTCACTATTGAATGATACACTGATGCTGATTGGGCTGGTTCCATTGATGACAGAAGATCCACCTCAGGTTATGCGATATATTTGTGCGGGAATTTGGTTATTTGGAGAAGCAAGAAGCAGAATGTGGTTTCAAGATCAAGTGTTGAAGCGGAATACCGAGCTCTTGCCAATGACGTTACATAAATTTTATGGCTAAAGATTTTGCTCCGTGACTTGGGAATCAAAGTTAGTATGCCAATGCAGATGTTTTGTGACAACAAGGCTGCAATAAATTTGGCCAACAATCCCGTAATGCATGACAGAACGAAGCATTTGGAGATTGATAGACACTTCATCCGTGAGAAGATTGATGATGGGCTGTTGTGTCTGCCTTACCTGAAATCTACTGATCAGGTTGCTGATCTCTTTACAAAAGGGCTGCCTACGGTACAATTTGAGTTGAATGTAGGAAAGTTGGGCATGGTAGATGTTGGGAAAAATGAATTGCTTGTTTATTCCATGAACCCTAGGCTCTCTTATATAGGAGAGTAGCCTATGGGTAAATTACATAAAGCATACTATGAAGAAAAACAAACTAGAAAAGAGTACAGATACTATTATTATTATATGCGTTAACACTCCCCCTCAAGATGGAGCATAGATATCAATCATGCTCAGCTTGGAAGTACACTTCTGAAATGGACCTCTTAGCAATTCCTTGGTGAATATGTCTGCCGTCTGATTCTCTGAGGTAACATGAGATGTAGCAATGAACCCTTTTTGAATCATACCACGTATGAAGTGACAATCCACCTCAATATGCTTGGTCCGCTCATGGAATGCTGGGTTGTTTGCAATAAACAGGGCAACCTGATTATCACATTCCAAGTTCATAGGAAGTGGTACATCTAAACATAGATCTGTAAGCACAGCTTTCACCCACATCATCTCTGTAGTAGCCTGGGCCATAGCCCTATATTCGGATTCAGCACTAGATCTAGCTACCACCGTTTGTTTCTTACTTCTCCATGAGACTAGGGCATCTCCAATATAGACAGCATACCCTGAGGTGGACTTCCTATCCTTGGGACATCTTGCATAGTCTGCATCTGCACATGCTGAGATAGAAATCCCCTTTCCTTTCTTGAATAGCAGACCTGCACCTGGAGAAGATTTGAGATATCTAAGTATCATATGTATTGCATCCATATGCACCTAGCGTGGTTGCTCCATGAACTGGCTCACACGGCTCACTGCAAATAATATATTTGGTCTAGTGATCGTGACATACAACAGTTTGCCTACCAGTTCTCTATATCTTCTCCTGTCCACCTCCTCTGTGTTATCTTCATAAAGCTTCATGCTGGGGTCCATTGGTGTCGTAGCAGGTCGACACTCAAGCATACCTGTTTCACTCAACAGATCTGTAACATATTTCCTTTGTGACATGACTAGCCCATAGGAATTTCTAGCAAATTCAAGCCCCAGAAAGTATCTAAGGACCCCAAGATCCTTAGTGACAAACTCACTACCCAACATTTCTTTCGCCTGCCTTATGCCCTGCTCCTCATCTCCTGTAATGAAGATGTGATTTTTCCATGAATCTACTATCCATTAGTCAAATCACTAAAGATTTACATTGTCGTGCCATATTTGACCCATCTGCTCTTGAGTTTCAGGACATCCTAACGGGCAGAGTGATTGGAACTGGCCGTGAGCAAGGGGGTCTTTATAGACTGGTGCAATCTCCTTATGCTGGTGTCTCTTCTATGAGGGCTGGATCGGTGTCACCCTACACTTGGCATCTTCGATTTGGCCATCTTCCGTTGCAAAAGATGGTCCATATTCTTCCACAGATTTCTCCCAAGTCTAATTTTCAGTGTGAGGCATGCCAACTTGGCAAACATCACAGGTCGTCATTTCCGAGTCGTATAGGTCCAAGTCGTCATGGTCTGTTTGAGCTGCTACATTTTGATATTTGGGGTCCCAGTCGTGTCCCTGATCTTCAAGGACACATGTTTTATCTTGTTGTTGTTGATGAATTTTCTAGGTTATGTTGGGTTTTTCTACTTAAGAATAAGTCTGATGCTGCGTCTGTTAACCAGTCTTTCATTATTGAAATAAAAAAAATTTATTCTGCTAGAGTGAAGTTCATACGATCGGATAATGCTCTTGAATTATGTAGTTCTCATGTCTCAAAATTTCTTATGTCTCATGGCATTGTGCATCAGAAGTCAAGTGCTTACACCTCCCAACAAAATGGGATAGCTGAGAGGAAACATCGTCATTTGTTGGACATTACCAGGACCCTATTGATTCAGAGTCGTGCCCCTCACTCCTATTGGGGAGATGCGGTTCTAACTGCTTGTTATCTGGTCAACCGTATGCCTTCGTCAGTGTTAGGCGAGAAGATCCCGTTCTTGACTGTGTTTCCCGAGAAGGATCTTTTCTCCCTAACACCTCGTGTCTTTGCTCCGTTGCATTTGTTCACTGCTTCTCTCATGGTCTTGACAAGCTCTCTCCCAGAGCTGTCAAATGCATTTTTGTGGGTTATTCCAAAATCCAAAAAGGGTATCAGTGTTTTGATCCAGTTAGACGACGGTACCATGTTAGTGCTGATGTCACCTTCTTTGAATCCATTATGTATTTCTCTCCTACAGGTGACAGCCTCACTCACTCAGACGGAGGAGATGATATCTATGTGCCTCCTCCACCATCTATTCCATGCTCTACTTTGCCGCCACCACCACCACAGCCTATACCACCACCACCTCCACCATCACCTTCTAATTTTATCCTCAGGTCTATCAGCGTCGACCCTCTGCTCATGTGCCTCCTCCATCATCCAGCACGCCCGAGGTATGTAATGAACATTTGAGTACTAATAATGGTACGGGTGATTTGCATGCGCAGACAGATGTACAGGGCACAGATGATACTACCACTAATCCAGTTGATGATCTTGATCTTTCTATTGTCCATAGAAGGCAAAAGCGTGCGTGGACAATGAATCCCAAATATGGGATGGACTTTGCATCACAGGCCTGTTTGGAGCGGTTGTCCCCGGAGTTTCGCAAGTTCGTCCTTGGGTTATCAGCAGTAGAGATCCCAAGGTCATATCAGGAGGCACTACAGAGCAGTCCATGGCGTTTGGCTATGGAAGAGGAGATGGCAGCGTTGCAGTCACGTGGTACGTGGAGTGTTGTGCATCCTCCACCAGGTGCGTCAATAGTCGGAAGCAAATGGGTTTTTATTGTTAAGCATCGGGCTGATGGTACGGTTGATAGATACAAAGCCAGGTTGGTTGCTCGTGGGTTCACCCAAACATATGGGGTGGACTATCAGGAGACGTTTTCTCCAGTAGCCCGTCATTCTACCTTACGGATTCTCATTGCAGTTGCTATTGTCCGTGACTGGCCCCTGTGTCAGTTAGATGTCAAGAACGCTTTCTTGTATGGTGACTTGCAGGAAGAGGTCTATATGCAGCAGCCACCAGGGTTTGCTGCTGAGGGGGAGTCCAGTATGGTGTGTCGTCTTCATAAGGCCATATATGGCCTGAAGCAGAGTCCACGGGCTTGGTTTCAGAAGCTCTCGGAGTTGATTGAACAGAAGGGCTTCGTCAGATCTACAGCAGATCATACTCTCTTTGTAAAGAGAGACCAGCAAGGTATTGTGATCATCTTAGTGTATGTTGATGATATTGTTATCACTGGTAGTAATAAGCAGGGCATTCAAGCAGCCAAGGATTTTCTTGGTGAGCAGTTTGTTACGAAGGACCTGGGTACACTTCGTTACTTTTTGGGATTGGACTTTGCAAGAAATGAGCAAGGCATGGTAATGACACAAAGGAAGTATGTTACTGATCTGTTATCTGAGGCAGGAATGGCAAGATGTAGACCAGCTACTACTCCTATGGATCCTAATGTTAAACTCTATGATGATGACTCTGAGGAGGTGGACAAGAGACGGTATAGAGAGCTCGTGGGGAAGTTGTTATATGTCACTATTACCCGAACAGATATAAACTTTGCTGTTAGTAGGGTAAGTCAATTCATGGAGCAACCCAGACAGGCTCACATGAATGTTGTTTTTATGATGTTGAGATATCTGAAGTCGTCTCCAGGTGTTGGTCTTCTGTTTAGGAAAGATACCTCTATATCTGTCACAGGTTGTGCTGATACTGACTATGCTGGGTGCCCTAATGATAGAAAGTCTACTTCAGGCTTTATTGTATTTGTTGGCAGCTCACCAGTAGCGTGGAAGAGTAAGAAACAAACTGTTGTGGCTCGATCTAGTACAGAGTCAGAATATAGGGCAATGGCCCAAGGTAGTGCTGAGATGATGTGGGTTAAATCGGTGTTGACTGATTTAACTATTGAAGTACCTCTTCCTATGCATCTTAAATGTGATAATCAGGCAGCCTTGTTCATAGCCAATAATCCAGCCTTCCATGAAAGGACAAAGCACATTGAAGTGGATTGTCATTATACAAGGGACTTAATTCAAAAAGGGTTGATTTCAACTTCTTATGTATCATCAGGAGAGCAGATTGCAGACATGTTCACCAAGGCTCTTGCTAGAGGTCCTTTTCATCTATGTTGTTCCAAGCTGAGCATGTTAGATATATATGCTCCAGCTTGAGGGGGAGTGTTAGAGTAATTATGTTATTTGTGTTTTTTAATTGTTCTTTCTCTGTAATTTATCCATAGAGCTTTTCTCCTATATAAGAGAGCTCTAGGGTTAGATGAAAGTTAATCTTATTCATTCCCTTTCAACAGAACTGAAATATACACTTGGTATGCCTGTCATTGGAGAACTAGGTCTTACAGCCTTACATCAGGACACTAGCATAGCTTTGTAAAATTAGCATGACATGCATTCTTATATATGTCCACTCTGGAACTTCAATCATGTGAATGGAGGACAAACGCCCAAATCAAAGACAAGAGATATTTTATCTCCTTTTATTAATTTTTCTATAATTCATATTGCAATTCTTATCAGCTGACCGGATTCATCAAAATCCATTACGAGTGGAACATCAAAATTCAAAGAATTACCAGCATACCTTCCACCACCATCCACATTCCATGCCTCTTCCACGAGTTTGTTGGCACCCCTGCTAGACTGCCAACATCCAAGGCAAATTCCGAAGTAGCGTACAGGGATTACAAAAATACTTGGGTAATGCCCAGTGCTTTTTTTTACTTGGGATTTTATCATTTGTGCCCCTCCGAGATAACGTAATTTCAGTTATGCCCCTATCTTTTTGGTAATATCAGTTGTGCCCCTCAAAACTTGCTAATTTATCACTTGTGCCCCTCGGGTTAGTGACCGTCCATCCACAGTGCAAACGGCCGTTAACTTTGAGAGCAAAAGCGGAATTAGTTTTAACTTTTTAGGTTATATCGTCATTTTACATCATCTTCTTCCTCCTCTTTCCCCATCTTCTTCCTCCTCCTCCAACCTCCTCCTCCCCATCCCACAGCTCCTCCCAGCTCCGCCCCGAGCTCCCCGCAACTCCTCCCTATCCCAGCACCGCCCCCTCCCGCACGGCGCCGCCCCCTGCCTTGCACGGCTCCACCACCTCCCCCGCACCGTCCCCTCCCGCACGGTACCGCCCCCTACGTCCCCTCCCCCTACCCCTTCCCTCCCCCGCGCCGCCCAGCCAGCCCCTCCCCTGCGCCACCGAACTTATCGAACTTATCGAAACATCCAAAGCAAAGTGTGGACAGAAACTCCGATCAGGATTCTCGCACCAATGCCGCCGCCTTCTCCAACCAAGGACATGTCTATATCCGGACTCACCTATTATCCCGCGAGGATATCCCCCTCCCATCCCACCTGCAGACCATCCCCGCTGCTTCGATGGAGCGCATGGCAAACGGGGAGGGGAGGGGAGATTACTTTCTCGACACGAGAATCCGTCCTTTTGAGTTTTCGTTTCGGTGTTGAAATTCCTATCATCGGCAGAAGCTTAACGGTGCATCCGTGCGGCCCGAGAGCTTCAATGGCGTCGGGGAGGGGAGGGGGCGGCTCAGGGGAGGGAACACGACGTTGGGGAGGGGAGGGGGCAGGGGCGGGGGCGGCGGGCTGGGAGGGGGCACGGGGCAGGGCCGCGCGGGGCAGGGGCAGAGGCTGGGCGGTGCCGGTGAGGGGAGGAGGTGCGGGGCTGGGAGGGAGGGGGAGCAGGGGGCGATGCGTGCGGGGGAGGGGTGCAGCCCACGGGGAGGGGGAGCAGGGGGCGGCGCCGGGGAGGGGAGGGGAGCTCGGGGCGGCGCCGGGGAGGGGAGGGGAGCTCGGGGCGGCGCCGGGGAGGGGAGGGGAGCTCGGGGCGGAGCTGGGCAGCGCGGGGCAGCGTGGTGCAGGTGCAGGCGAACTCCGGGCGGAGAGGGAGGAGGAGGAGGTTGGAGGAGGAAGAAGAGGCCTCTGGACAATAATACCCCTCTTAAATGCACCAAGGTTTGAAAAAACCATGGTTAAGTCAATTCATTGACGGTCAACCTGACGGAAGGGCACAACTGATGACGGAGAAAGTTTTGAGGGGCACAACTGATATTACCAAAAAGATAGGGGCATAACTGAAATTGCGATATCTCGGAGGGGCACAAGTGATAAAATCCCTTTTTACTTTACTATTGTAGGCATATCACTGTTGTCAATGCGGCATCAAGGTCGTATTATATGAATGTGACATGCATGTTGCATGCCGAAAATGCAACATGAGTGTAATCCCCTGGAAATTTAAGCCCTTCCACGCGGAGCTTCTCCGCATTAGGCTTTTTTTCCATGCATGTACATCAAAGCCCGAGTCGTGCCTGGTGCTCCATTTTGCCCTCTGTCGTTGCCTCCTCGCTTCCCTCTTGCCGACACCGTGTCTCCATGCCTCCAAAGACCTTTGTGTCTCCCTTCCGTGTTGTGCATTCATCGTTGGTGCTCCTCCAGCTTCTCCAAGCTCTGGTTAGTATGTAAAACATGGCCAAATTGTTGTTCTTGTGTTGTTGGGTTCACATTTTCATACTTATAAATCCATTGTCACCATGTGTTAGGTTGGAATAGAGCAGATTTATTGCATGTTCCAGTTGAAGGGTACTATTGGTGATTCATCAAACACCAATGTACATGGTATTGGGTTAATGTCGAGCATTACCAACGATGAGATATTGAATTTAGTTCATCAGAAGTTCAACTTGGACAAGGACAACCATCTAATTAAATTGCCACATTGCATCCCGCGCGGGGTAGGCAAAAAGCCAATGCTGACGTCCATTGTGGACGATGATTGATGCAAATCGGTTTTGCGCGGCAACGGAAAAATTATTTATTTTGAACGGTGGATTTATGTGGAGAAAATAGAGGGGTTGAGAAGAGCAAAACTCGTCGGGAACGAGAGGTTTGAGGAAGAAGAAGCACGTAGATCGCGCAGGGGAGAGAGGGAGAGACAAGAGAGAGAGAGATAAAATCTCAAATTTTATAAATACTCAACTGACTAAAACAATGGACCACCATCCCTTTATATAGGAGGGATGAGATTACAAAAATAGAAATCAAATTCAAATTGAAACTAATTATTCTAATTTGACTCTAACCAATTAACCGACTAATTTTGAAGTTCAAATCTCTAACTAATTGATTGAGATCACATGCGATCTCATTTTATTTAATTAAAATTATGACAACTCAAATAAACGTAAATAAAATTAACGGCTAAAATTAAATAGATATGCAGAGTGGATTTATGTGGAGAAAATAGAGGGGTTGAGAAGAGCAAAACTCGTCGGGAACGAGAGGTTTGAGGAAGAAGCGCGTAGATCGCGCAGAGGAGGGAGAGACAAGAGAGAGAGAGAGATAAAATCTCAAATTTTATAAATACTCAACTGACTAAAACAATGGACCACCATCCTTTTATATAGGAGGGATGAGATTACAAAAATAGAAATCAAATTCAAATTGAAACTAATTATCCTAATTTGACTCTAACCAATTAACCGACTAATTTTGAAGTTCAAATCTCTAACTAATTGATTGAGATCACATGCGATCTCATTTTATTTAATTAAAATTGCAACAACTCAAATAAACGTAAATAAAATTAACGGCTAAAATTAAATAGATATGCAGTCCTATATTTCGGTTCCGCGTTGCATCAATGATGTACACGGTGTATTTGTATATGCCTAGGTTTTGATCGATGCCCGACACACATAGTTTGGGGTTCGAGGCTGCAAAAGGTACACGGCGAACCTGGGGTAGCATACATGTACATGTAATAAATGACAGATTTATCGCATTCCATGTTCTCACTCTATCGCTGTCATTTCCCATGGTAGTCAGAGATAGATATATATGTTGGTGAATGGTACAAATGGGAGAATCAACTCAAGGTGTATGAAGATAGGTTTTTTACTACTGCCGATTGGGATACATGGACTTCATTAGAATACCCAAAAATATGTCAACATTAGGCCGTTAGGAGTGCGGTGGGTTGTCGCATTCATGCACCGTAGACAGTCGATGCTTGAAGTTAGGTCGTACATCGACACGTTTGATATACAATCGCCTGATTAGGTACATAAACCGTAACACATTCAATATATTTTCTTTAAATAATTATCTTTTAACAATATATGAATTTTTCATGCATGTGTTGTGGATGTCATATGCCGACGATGTGATAGCCTCCCTTTCCGAGTAGTGTGTCGATGGGCAACATTTGGATGTAACAGGTACCACTTAATTACTTCCACATTGTGGAGTATTATTTTCAAAACCGCATTTTACCTAGTTTGGTGGATGCCAAGGTATCCCTACAACATGCAATATATACGAGGAACTTCATGCCATTAACTTGAGGGGAAAGGGGACATTGATTGGAGGCTTCGACGTTGTAGTATTTGGTTGTGCGCCTATTGTGTTGTAGATGGGTAAATGAATACCTCCAGGAACCATTTACCTATCCAATTGTTTAGTCCCGCATCTACCAGTTTGGAGATGTGGAGACTCAGTGGGCGCTATATATAGACCCCCACACCCATGTAGACAGATGAGAAAGTTCAATAGACTATCAGCCCTCTGAGGCATTCTCCCGTGGTTTCATCCCGCTCCTTAAGGAGTAGGGTTCCACGTAAAATTTTTGTTCTTCCAGTTTATATTTCTTTATCTATGCTCTGTTTATCATTCGCTTCCGTATTATCTATTTTCTAACATGGTATCAGAGCGCATTCGATTCTCGAGGATGTATTTTATATATTTTGTTCGAGATTCGAGTCTTGTTTTTATGTTCCTGGAGATTCATTAGTTGAATATTGTTATCATGTATTGTTGGAAAACGTGAATGAGTTGTTCTATTCCATAGCCCTAGGCTCTCTTATATAGGAGAATAGCCTATGAGTAAATTACATAAAGAGAATAACAAGAAAATAAAATAACAAAGAGATACAAAAATAGCTATGCGTCAACACTCCCCCTCAAGATGGAGCATAGATATCAATCATGCTCAGCTTGGACGCACACTTCTGGAATGGGCCTCTAAATAGTGCCTTGGTGAAAATATCAGCAGTCTGATTCTCTGATGTGACGTGAGATGTAGCAATGAACCCCTTCTGAATCATGTCACGTATGTAGTGACAGTCGACCTCAATATGTTTGGTCCTCTCATGAAAAGCTGGGTTATTTGCAATGAACAAGGCGGCCTGATTGTCACATTCCAACATCATAGGAAGAGGTATATCAATACATAGGTCTGCAAGTAAGGATTTTACCCACATCATTTATGTGCTCGCCTGGGCCATAGCCCGATACTCTGATTCAGCACTGGATCTAGCTACTACTGTCTGCTTCTTGCTCTTCCACGAAACTAGAGCATCTCCAACATAGACTGCAAACCCTGATGTTGACTTCCTGTCCTTGGGGCATCCTGCATAGTCTGCATCCGCACATCCTGTAACAGAAATCTCCTTTCCTTTCTTAAATAGCAAGCCTGCACCTGGAGATGATTTTAGATATCTCAGAATCATGTGTATGGCATCCATATGGGCCTGGCGTGGTTGCTCCATGAACTGGCTCACACGACTCACTGCAAACTGTATATCAGGTCTAGTGATAGTGACATACAGTAATTTGCCTACCAGTTCTCTGTACCTTCTCTGATCCACCTCTTCTGTGTCATCATCATACAGCTTCATGCTAGGGTCCATTGGTGTCGTAGCAGGTCGACACCCTAGCATACCTGTCTCACTCAGTAGATCTGTGACATACTTCCTCTGTGTCATGACTAATCCATATGGATTTCTAGCAAATTCCAGCCCCAGAAAATATCTAAGAACTCCCAAGTCCTTGGTGACAAACTCGGTCCCCAGCCTTTCCTTTGCTTGCTTAATGCCTTGGTCATCATCACCTGTAATCAAGATATCATCAACATAAACCATGATTACAATGATACCTCTCGCCGTCTTCTGCACGAACAAGGAATGATCAGCATTGGAGCGTTTATATCCTTGTTTCTCAAAGAGGTCTGAAAGCTTCTGAAACCATGCTCTGGGGCTCTGCTTAAGACCATAGATGGCCTTATGCAATCTGCAAACCTTGGAACACTCCCCCTCAACAGCAAAACCAGGTGGCTGTTGCATATAGACTTCCTCCTGCAAGTCTCCATACAAAAATGCATTCTTTACGTCCAGTTGATATAGTGGCCAGTCTTTAGCAACCGCAACAGATAGCAGGATCCGTAAAGTGGAATGACGCGCCACAGGGGAGAAGGTGTCTAGGTAATCTACCCCATATGTCTGCGTGAAGCCCCGAGCAACAAGGCGTGCCTTGTACCTGTCAATGGAACCATCTGCATTTTGCTTAACTGTAAACACCCATTTGCAACTCACCGGGCTAACATCTGGAGGTATAGGAACCAAACTCCAGGTTCCTCTAGACTGAAGTGCCTCCATCTCTTCTTCCATTGCTAGTCGCCATCTAGCATCCTGCATAGCATCCTGATGGTTCCGTGGGATGGCTGTAGCTGAAAGTGCCAATGCAAACGTCCTGAATGGTCCAGATAGCCTCTCAAACGACACCACTGCTGATACAGGATACTTGACACAGCTTCTCTTCGGCTTGCGTAGAGCGATTGGAACATCTAGGTCCTCTGTGGTATCACCATGCTCCTGTAATGCATCCTGCTGAGAAATGTCGTCAGATCCATCAACATTAATATTCTCATTACATACCATAGGCGAGCTAGTTGACTGGTCAGGACCATGAGCTTGATTCGGCCTCCGGGTGTAATGGAATGGTAACGGAGATACTATTGATGGCGGTGGTGGTGGCGGTGGTGGTGGTGGTTGAGATGTTGGTGGCGCCATGAATACAATGTCAGGGGATATAGGTGGCGGCTGCATCTTCCCAGAATCTGAGAAATACATGATGGATTCAAAGAATGTAACATCTGCACTGATCATATACCGCCGACGCACAGGGTTAAAACACTTGTACCCCTTTTGAGTTCTGGAGTACCCCACAAAGACACACTTGACAGCCCTAGGAGAGAGCTTGTCAGAACCGGGCGACAACTGATGGACAAAGGCGACTGACCCAAACACACGAGGGGTAAGAGTGAACAGATCCTTGTCAGGATAAATAAGTGAGAAAGGAACCTGTTCATTCAAGACAGACGAGGGCATACGATTTATAAGATAACATGCAGTAAGGACTGCATCACCCCAGTATGAATACGGAACATGACTCTGAATGAGAAGTGACCTTGTGACATCAAGAAGGTGACGGTGTTTTCTTTCTGCAACCCCATTTTGTTGAGACGTATGGGCACATGATGTTTGGTGAACAATTCCTTTAGAGGAGTAGTAGTTGGCTAGATTATTGGTGCACAACTCTAAGGCATTGTCACTTCTCATAATTTTGACAGTTGTGGAAAAAACATTCTGAATCTCATTTAGAAATTGAATAATAATATTTCCAGCTTCAGACTTATTTTTCATTAGAAATACCCATGATGCTCTAGAGAAATCATCCACAAATACAATATAAAACCTGTGCCCCTGATGATCGGGAACACGACTTGGACCCCAGACATCAACATGAAACAACTCAAATTTGGAGTTACTACTCCGACCTTGACTACTGGGAAACGATGACCTGTGATGTTTTCCCAACTGACACGCCTCACACTGGATAGGTGTGTGAGAAAAACTATAAGGTAAGACAAGACGCAACTTCTGAAGCGGTAGATGACCAAAACGCAGATGCCACAGGAGAGAAGATACTTGTCCAGCGGGAGAAGATGTGATTCCGGCAAATGGGGTCTGGTTCAGACGATAGAGGCCTCCTCGCTCATAGCCATGACCAATCACGTTGCCCGTACGGATGTCCTGAAAAATCAAAGAAGATGGATCAAAAATAGCTCGACATTGGAGATCCTTCGTAATCTGACTGATCGACAAAAGATTCATAGAAAAATGCGGTGCATGTAAAACATTCTTGAGATGCATAGAGGATGTCAATCTAATCTCCCCCTGACCCGTGATGGGGGAATGTGTGCCATCGGCAATCACTACTGTCCGTCCTGGAGGGATCTGAGTATATCCTGAAAGTAGACTCTGGTCGCCACATAGATGATGTGTAGCGCCTGAGTCCATGATCCATGGCAATGTATCCGATCTACTACTATGAAGTGCAAGTGTACTACCTGAAGTACTCGTAGAGGCAGAAGCAGAAGCAGCAACATCAGTATGACTCTCTGTCGTCGGTGCTGGGCCAGATGGTGGGATAATGCCCCTGAGGCGGGCAACCAGATCATCAAAACGCTGATCCAGTGAAGCAGCAGAAGGAGGCTCTATCTGCTCAGCGACTCGTGCAGATGCAGGAAATCCATGCTTTGAGTAGCATGTGTCCTCAGTATGTCCGATGCGGTGACAATATGAGCATGTAGGCCTAGTGCGACCACCCCTTCCACGGGGAGTACGTCCACGGCCCTGGTAATGAGAACCACGGCCCCTGTTGACCGCCATGGCTGAGGGATTCTGACTGGCAGCTGCTGAAGGTACAGTGATCCTACTCAATCTGTGAAAAGCCTCCTCCATGGGAGGAATAATCGAGTCCGCCAAAATCTGTGAATGTGCGGCCTCATACTCTGGATCGAGTGCAGCGAGAAACACACCCACCATCGTTGCATTCCTGTATGTCTTCTGCTGCTCTGGTGTGGCGGTAAGAGGCATGAAGCTGTAAAGCTTCTCAAACATTCCTCTCAAAGATGTATAGAGAGAATGTAACGGGCGGCTATTCTGCTTTATCGTGAATATATCATGTTGTAGTTGCAGGATCTTCGTCTCATTCTTCGCCTGAGAATAGGTCGCTGCCAGGATATCCCACATGTCTTTGGCTGTGGGTTGATGTAGAATGTCATTGGCGATTTCAATAGCCAATGTGCCAGATAGCCACACCTTGGCGTATGCGTCGTCTGCCTCCCATGAGGCATGAACTCCAGTCTTCTCTGCAGGCTCGGGCTCTGTGAGAATATGCTTCTTGCCCGTGGACTTCATCATACTCATGAACTGCATTGCCCACAGTTCATAGTTCGTGCCATCCATCTTGACGATGGGCGCTGGACCACGAAACGCGCCCATAGATGGGGTATCTGCCTTGCTTTCTGACATACTGGAGACTGAAGACTGGAGCGAATGACAATGGATAATATTTGTCTACAATGACATAGACGGGATTAGTTGCTTGTGTAGACCTCAGGCAACTATCCACATGGATCTGCGCGCGCTACAATCCGCACGCGCACAATATGTACACGCACTATGTAATCCTCACGCGCTGGAGATGACGCGCGGTATCTAATGCCCTAGTGCTCGCTAGATGTGCACAGATATGGCACAGCGCGCAGATGCCTAGCACGCAGATGTTCACAGCACAGCACAGCCCCTCCTTGTTGAAGATGCGTAGGAGGTGCTATGCCGTACAGGATCTGGCGACGCACAGGATCTGTCGGGAGTCGCAGGAGTCGCTCAGATGCACCAGATGCGGCTGTGCGCCAGATGCGCGAGAGGCGCAGAACGCCAGAGCCGATCGCCGCAGATCCGATGCGAGCACAGATGGGGATCTGCGGCCTAGATCACCGCAGATCACCTCAGATCACCGCAGATCGGAGAAGAAGAAGAGGAGCCTCCGATCGGATCTGGCGGTGCCGAGAGGGAGAGAGAGAAGAGAGGCCGGCGGGTGTGGATGGGGTAGGTTTAGGGTTTCGAGAACTCCGGTCTAGGACCGTCGCTCTGATACCATGTTGGAAAACGTGAATGAGTTGTTCTATTCCATAGCCCTAGGCTCTCTTATATAGGAGAGTAGCCTATGAGTAAATTACATAAAGAGAATAACAAGAAAATAAAATAACAAAGAGATACAAAAATAGCTATGCGTCAACATGTATTAATCATTCCAAGTTGGATTCTTAGTTTTAGGATTTTTTTAACCCTAGTTTTTCAATCAAGATCGAGAGGGTTTTTGTTTGAGGTTTCTCTTGAACCCTCGATCTGGAGTTACAGTTCTTCGATTCCAGTTGCATCTCCAGCAACAACAGTTTCTCATCCCTTCCACGCAATGGAGGTTGTTGGAGTATTTGGTAGTGCACCTATTGAGTTGTAGCAGGGTAAATGGATCCTGGAGAAGATCCATTTACCCCATCCTGTGTTTAGTCCCATACCGCCCAGTGGTGGGACTTGGAGGCTCTGGGAAGGCTATATAAGGAGCCCCAGACCTCCTGTACTCATTGAGAAAAAGGAATAGAATATCCGCCCCTTTGAGGGCTTCTCCCGTGGTTTCATCCCGCTCCTTCTGGAGTAGGGTTCCACGTAAAAAACTTTGTGTTCTTCGTGATTATTCTTCTTTATTCTGTTATTCCGCTTCAGCTTTCTATTTTATAACATGGTATCAGAGCGGGTTCGATTCTCGAGGTGTTTATGTTAATTCATTATTTGAGATTCGATTTGTATTCTCGAAGTTTTCTTTTTCTTCAAGATTCGATTATCAAGTTGTTCGTGAAGAAGATTATTATTTCTGTTCAAAGTTTGGTTCAAATTCTAGGGTTTCAATCGAAACCCTAATTTTTGGAATATCTGGAATTTCCTAATGGAGATGGAGGCAGCGCATCCCCGTTCCCCCTCAGGCCCAGGCAACGCGTGAAAACTCCTTCACAACAAGGAGCATCATTTTCTGCACAAAGGCACGGAGGATCTCCAGGTCACAAGATCCCCAGCAAAGCCTCCAGCGTTGCACGCCCTCCTCTTCAAGTCCACCCCATGCGGCAGTCTCCTTCCGCACAACGAAGCGGCCCTTCCCAACAGGCGGCTCTAACATCTCGCGTGCCCGATCTCCTCCTGGCGACACATCTCGCAAGTTCTCCAAGATCTGGGAGGCGCTCAACAAGCCCATCCTTCAACAGCGAGCCCGCAATGCGCAGGCGACACAGCAGGCACGCGGTGACACAGCTTCTTCCTAACAGATCATGCCATCGCAGTCCTGGCAGAGACCCCCGCCCTCCTCCCTCGCATGCACTCCAGATGAAGAAACCCCACCGAGGGGCGCAGTTCTCGCATCGATGAAGGGGGCCCACCGAGTGGCGGCAGCGAACCTCGCCGTAGATCTCCTGGCAAGGACCCCACAGGCTCCCAGCAACAAACACCCAGCGGTCCCATCTCGCGCCTTCCCCTCTCGGACCTCGCGCAGGCGATGCGAGGTTAGATCTCAGATGGCGGCTCCTCCGTGAATCGCTCCTCCGTGCCAGGAGCCCTCGACACTCTCCTTTCTCCATCGCCCATCAGGGGGCGGCAGTGCTTCGACTAGATGGGTTCCTGCAAGAGGGAACCCTAGCGGCGCTCGTTTCCTTCAGACTGAGCGGGTCCTATGGCCCTTTATCAAAAAAAAATGTTCTGTGTAAGGCTGAGATTTGGGCCCAAATGAAAAAAAAGGGTTGGGGGGGCTCAATCAGATTTAAAAAAAAGAAAGTGAGAGAGGTAGAGATTCGAGTTTGCTAAAAAAAATGGATCATTATTTGAAAAAAAAATTTGAGAAAAGGCGCGTACAAATTAAAAAAGTACGTAAAGTTAAAAAAAACGTATGTAAAAAAAAAGAAGAGGAAAAGCCGTAAAAAAAAGGAACGGCCTACGAAAAAAAATATAAAAATAAAATGTGACGGCTTTGTAAAAAAAATGATGAAAAGCCGCAAATTTCATGTTTTATTTTCCCCATATCATTGTCTTCTCACAAACTTTGTCGATGTTCATCTTCCGATTAGTATGGGAGAAAGGGGGAGTGTATATGTAGAGTCCACGGGTCTTCTCCAGATTGCAGATTCCTCAGACCAGTCGGATGTTGTTCAGACTCTACAATTGATGATCAGGCTCGATGTCAGATGTTTTCGAGTCTCCAGATTCAGACACGCACATGGATGCGGTCTTATGAGCATATGTTGCCATCAGTTGTTCGAGGTCCCCATAATTCTTATTGTTGTTCGGCCAGAGTTTTCATGTGAGCCATAGGGACTCCATAGCAGAGGACCATTCCCTTGAGGTCAAGGGTTTTCATGTGGTATCATAGGTACACCAGAAGTGCACCATTCTCTGAGCCAGATGGAGAGACCCAGTTCTCCGACGAGGAGACTTCAGGTGCAGTTTCAGACTCGATGGTCAGATTCCGAGTCTTCAGTTGACTCACACTCCAGCCCGTTCATTTTCCTCACCTGCACGGCATGAGAAGCAACGTCCTCGACTGCAGCATTTGCGCGTTGGGTTGATATTGTCCGTAGTGTCCTGTAGCGTGAGTTGAGTTTCTTTCTGTTTGTTTGTCCAAGCTGAGCATTGCATGCTCCAGCTTGAGGGGGAGTGTTGGAGTATTTGGGTAGTGCACCTATTGAGTTGTAGCAGGGTAAATGGATCCTGGAGAAGATCCATTTACCCCATCCTGTGTTTAGTCCCATACCGCCCAGTGGTGGGACTTGGAGGCTCTGGGAAGGCTATATAAGGAGCCCCAGACCTCCTGTACTCATTGAGAAAAAGGAATAGAATATCCGCCCCTTTGAGGGCTTCTCCCGTGGTTTCATCCCGCTCCTTCTGGAGTAGGGTTCCACGTAAAAATCTTTGTGTTCTTCGTGATTATTCTTCTTTATTCTGTTATTCCGCTTCCGCTTTCTATTTTATAACAGAGGTGCTCCAGTTCTGCATCCCTAGTGTTTCTAGGACATATAGGAGGTTGCTCTAGGGTTCCAATGGAACCCCAATGCTGAAAGTGCCCAAGCTCAAGCTTCTGCGCATCAAGGATGCGCATACTGCAGCATGCTCTCGCCCTTTTGAGCTCCACGGGACATCACGTGCACCCTCCAGGCCGCCTAGCAATGCATCCCCAGCACAACACCATCAAGGAGCACATGAGACTTCTTAAATCAGATCTCCAGCACCCTCCAAGGATGATGTCGCCAACTCCTCCTCCCAGGCAACAACATTGTATCTAGCGACATCTCGCCTCCTGGCAATTAACCCCAACAGTGTGGTGCCCATCGCACGTATCCCCTTCCAGTCCAGAGGCGTCCGCCACCCACTTCCTCCAGGAAAAGCATCCCTTCTTCTCGTGCCGCCCCTCCTCCAATCCAAGCGACATACCTCCAACATCGTCGAATCTTCAAGGCAGCCTTCCTTCACCTTTGTGGTCACCTCCTCTTCAGATCACTGTCGCGGCCATCGACGCTCCTCCTCTCCTTGCACACATAGAATCCCAAGCGAGTCCCTAGCACTGCATCAGAAGCCCTCGCGCGCTTCCATATGAGCACCTCCCGCCTCCCTCTTAGAGGCAACGACGACAGGAAGCCCCAAGCGGCGGCAACCCTTGGCGGTGCTTGTTGCGAAGGGTTTCCCTATGGGGGACCCCGATGTAGGGTTTGCCCCAAAGGAGAGTTGTCGTTATTTAAAAAAAGGGAGATTAAAGGAGAATGAGAGAGAGAGAGAGGCAGACTCGATTTAATAAACAAAGGTAGCTGCGTTCTATGGAGCCCTATTGGACTAAGGCATATTTCGGGCCCAAGTGGGCCGAGAGAAAATTGTTGCAAAAAAAATGATTGAAGCCGAAAAAAAAACATGGCTTATTATGAGAATACAAGATGTGCCATAGCCAAAAAATGGAAATAGTCAGAAAGAAATTTGCAAGAAAAGCCATAAAAAATGTTGAAACGGCTTACAAAAATGTTTTAAAAAAATGCGACGGCTTATAAAAAATTATTATTGAAGAAAAGCCGCAAGAAATTTTTGAGAATATTATGTTTAGCCCCATGTTATTGTCCTCTCCTAAAATGATCGATGTTTGTCATTCCGACGGGAGAAAGGGGGAGTATCTGTAGAGTCACAAGTTTGTTGGAGATTCAGATTTCAGATTTCAAACCAGCCAGATTTCCAGACTCTACAGTAGATGTTCAGACTCGACGTTAGATTCTGAGTCAATTTCAGACTCGCACGTGTATGCGGTCTTCTTTCAGATGAGCACATGAATGCCAGCATCTGTCGTGGTCCCCATCATTCTTGTTGTTTTGGCCATAGTTTTCATGTGAGCCATAGAGACTCCAGAGTAGAGGACCATTCCCTATGCCATGTGAGCAAGGGTTTTTATGTGGTATCATAGGTACTTCACAGTAGAGTACCATTCTTTGAGCCGAATGGGAGAAACCCGGTTCTCCGACGAGGAGACTTCTTTCAGACTCCATTCTCGAAGCGACTGTGGACTCCGACGAGGATTGCACCTCCACGACCTTTTTCAGTTCGGTCCTTTTCAGAGATGGAGCAATTGTTTACATGTTGTGGCGGGCCAGAGTACTCCGACGATGAGACAATTGAGACCTTGACTTGACTTGCTAGAAATCATAGTTGTTAAAGTCAGTAGATTAGTTCGACTAGTTAGTATGACTAGTCGAGTTGATAGGGTGGCGAATTGACTATTGACTACTCGGCCAATAGTCTACCAGCCGACTAGTCAGATTGATTAATCGGTTGATTTTACATTTGGACATTTGTTTTGCTTTTTCAAAGCAAAATTAATCTAAGATGATTAATGCTGATTTTAATTCAATAATTTATTTTATTTTAATGTGTTACTAAAGAAAATGTGAAAATCCTTTTAAATATGTAAATATATAAGAATATATGTCTAAAAATGATTATATATTTAAAATAATTAAAAATACGAAATCGACTAAATATGATTAGTCGCCCAACTGCAACGTTGTTAGAAATTCTCCATAGTACTCATTGTCAATGATTCTCTATTTTATTGAACTTGTATCGAAATCATTCTTAATATACTAAACAAGAAAATCAGAGACAAAAAGGCAAAAATACCAGTTTCAGGCAAAATTTGCTAATGCATATAAAAATAGAGATAAAACCCCAGATGGAGGATCTTACAGGAACTGTAGTTTGGTTAACTTCCCCAACGTATCTGGGATTGGTCCAGTAAAGTTATTCATGTAGAGATCCAAGCTCACTAAATTTGTCAAGTTTCCAAGATTGCTAGGAATTGTCCCACTCAAGTTATTACCGTAAAGCTCCCTGTCAAGAGAAAAAATGTTTGCTGAAAATTAACTAAGGCGAAGAAAGAATGCATGTATCATAGCTCCAAGCTTGAAATCTATAGGTTACTGATGAGCGCTCCCGCACCCTTAGTTAATTCGGTCAAATTAATGGTCCAAATCAATTTTAAGTGTTCGTTGCAGTCGGATGCGGGAGGTTGATCAAAAACCACTTAAGACAGATTTTGGTCAATTTTAAGCAGTGATATTTTTTTACTTGGTGGAGTCCAAGGTCGATCTCAGGGAGGCAACTGTCTCCTTAGGTGGATTACAGCAATTTTCAAGTGTTGATATTCAAGGGTCAATTTTTTTTGGTCTTTTTATTTCTTATTCAGACATATGCAGACAAGTCTTAGCCAATTTAACTTTAAATTTAATTGATGTATCAAACGAAGTCCAAAAATAATGAAAATTGGCCAGATGGTTATTTATGATGAAAATGACCTACACTAATTTTTTTGGAATTTTTCGACTCAAAATAAATTTTCTGTGAATTAAACAAACAGACAGAGTGATTTTCAATGTTTAATTTTTAATAAATATCAAACCACAATTTCTCCAAGAACTAAAATTATCCTAGGAAGGTCTAATGATCAGGGACCTAGGAAAATTGACAGAACTTAAATTTATTGTGAAATGAATTAATTAAAATTAATTAAAGAAAATCACTAAACTATTTATTGAGGCCTCGTTATGCGTGCAAATGACATGAAATTTTTATGGAGTGTTGAAAATGGTGTCCTTAAGCTACTGTGAATTTTTGGTGATTTTTGAAGGCAATGATATTTAATTAAAAATCAAAAGGCATCACTGGGCAAAATATGACACAAATGAACCAATTAATTCATTGATAATTCAATTAAGCCAACAAAAATAAGACACGTGTACAAACTGATAGAGGACAAAATTCTCAACAACTTGCAATTTTTAGAATTTCAAAATGATGAAAAATGCATGCTATGGACACGTGCAAACATAAGGGTGTAAATGCAATACTGGAAATTAAAAATTCAATAAGTAAACGTGCTGACAGGGACTAAAATGCAATTACCTATAATATGCAGGACTTCTATGCAATTTTTCCACGAAGCACGTGCTCCTCACGTGATGTCTGCTTCACAGGGGCCTTTTTGCAATTTGTGAAAGCTCCAGGGGCGTCGGTGCAAATAACCCAGGCCGCACGTGCTCCTCACGTGAGGCGGCCTAGGTTCGGAGGGCGTCGCAGGCTCGGAGTGAGGCTCGGGTTCTCTGGAGGCTCGGGATAGCCTCGGAGCAGCTTCGGGTTACCCGAGCCTAGGCTTGGAGGCCGAGGCTCGGATAGGGCGACGTGGCGGCCTGAAGGCCCTTGGATCAAGATGGATCCAAGGGGTGTCGGTGAAGACGCGTGGCAGCGGGAGGATCGTCCGATCTGAGGTGTGATCGACGGTCGAGGACGAGGGCAGCGAAGGGACGCGTGGCGAGGCGAGGACCGTTTGATCAGATGATCGAACGGCGACTGCTTCTTCTCCTTCAACGGGCCTCCGCCGCCTGCGGAGGAGATGGCTGCGCTCCGGTGAAGGCTGCTGAGCTCCGCCTCGGCTGCCAAGCTCAGGAGATGAGCTCCGTCAGCTCCCACCGAGCTCGGAAGACTCGGAAGTGAAAGGCGAAGCCTCCGGTGGTCTCTGGATGACTGGAGGAGGGCTGGAGCTCTGAGTCGATGAAGCTCGAGGAAAGCTCCGACGAGGCTCCGGCCAATGATCAAAGGCGTACCTGCAAGTGTTAGACGTATAGCCGAGGCTCGTGCGTGCGTCTGTGGAAGTGATTGGAGTGATCGGAGAGGCCTGCGGCGAAGGGAGGTGGTCGGGTGTCGGAGCTCCGGCCAGGTGGTGGAGCTGCAGGTCGATGGCTGGTGAAATAGGGTATCTGAAGGTGTAAAGATGCCAGCGAAGATCAGAGCTTCATCGCGAAGCTCATCGGAGTGTCGAGGAGGCGCGGAGATGACCGTGGACGGCGAATAAAAGCGGAGAAAATAGAGGAAAAAGAAGAACAAGATCGGAGAAGAAATGGAGGGAGTTTCACCTGGGGATGGGGCCTCCTGCTTGAGGTCCAGGTCGTCGCTCGAGGGCCGGTGATCGCCCGAGCTCGTGCAGCGTCACGGAAGGCAGCTGCGACACGGCGGAGATGCCGTGGATCTCGCCGGAGAAGACGCCGGTCTTCGCTCGAAGAGACGGCCAATTGCTGTCACCAATTGAGAGCTCTGAGCTCGGGGGTTTCTCCTGGAGTGGCGGATGCGGATGAAGGTGGCCGGAGGGGGGGTATTTAAAGGGTGAAGGTGACGGCTGGAGTGGGTGAGTGGCGAAGTTGGTGGCTGTCGTGGGGCGAGTGTGGCGGAGATGGTGGTGTTTGAGGGAGCTGGCGAGGGAGAGGGACGAGTGGCGATGAACGTGGAGGTGATGGTGGTCGAAGAAGGTGGCTAGAGTGCGGCCAAGAATAGGAAGGGGCAGCCCCTCCCGCAAGGCGGAGATCGTGGGAGAGAGGGTTGCCAGAGGTAGGAGACGAGGTCCTGGCCGTTGGATCTCGTGATCCAACGGCCAGATCGAAGTGCAAAGGGACGTCTGGGATTAGATCAAGGATGCCCAGATGAAGGGTTCTGACGGGGGCCACGTGGCGCGTTGTAGAGCGGTGCGAGCGGATGGTTCAGATAAAAGGGGGGAAGTCGATCTGATGGTCGAGACTCGCTGGAAGGTGGGCGGCTGTGATGAGAGGATCGGGGGCGCGATCGAGCGGCGTAGATGACGCCACGTGGAGGGCTGAGAGTGCGGCGCTAACGGATGGTGGTGATGAGGAGTAGGAGACAATCGGACGGCTGAGGGAGTGAGCGCACGTGGTCACAGAGAGGCCGTTGGATCTGAGGCGCGATCCAACGGTGGGGGGCGAAGGCGGATCAGACAAAGGGCAGCGGGCCGCGTGGCGCAATCAGAGGGCGCCACGTGGCCTGCTGTGAATGGCTGGAAGGGAAAACACGTGTAGAGAGAAGAGGAAGCCGAATTTGGAAAAACTCAAAACATGAAAGTTGTAGATCTTGATGAGATCTACAAGTTTCATGTTGACCAAAGACGGAGATAAGGTCAAATATGGTACATAAATACAAGGATACATAAATATACATATGTAGTATACAAAATGACCCAAAAACCCAAGTTTCTCATACAAGCTCCAATTGCAATGAAATTAGTCTCATTTTAAAGGTCTTTTCATATGTAGTATTCTAAGAGTGAGTAGACCTAATTATGGGTTTGTATGAGGGCTTTATGTGTGTTTTAATGTACACGGGTTCTCAGGATATTTGGCTATTTTACAAGGGTGATTTTTGGCATTCTTCCCTATATTATTAAGGAATATATACATATATATTATAGAGAAGAAGTTATTTGATGAAGATGTATTTTACAAGGGATTTTTGGCATTCTCATTTAAATGCAGATGAGCTGCTAAAATGCATGAATTATGAATGCATGCATGAGTGTTATTTATGCAAGATAAAAGGAAATATGCCTCTATTTTCTCGGGAACAAGGCTCTATTTTTGACTTTTGATGTGATGAATCACAGATTCATCAGTTACATAAACAAAATGTCCTTTGTATGGCTGAAACCGAAAATGTGGAATTGGAAACAAAGGTCTGGAAACATTTTTACACATCCGCTGAAAGAAATATTACATATTCAATGATAATGTTAATGATCATTGAAACTTAAGTATGGTAATTCATCTCATTAGGTCACACGGCTGCTAAATATAAATCTTCTAACTATGTGATTATTAGTTGTATGTTAACTGTTTCACAATGTGTATTGCAAACCGGAAACAAACATAAGATCTTTCCCCACCCCAAATTGGTAAAGTTCATAGCATGGTTTGAAAGGTATTCTGAACAATCAAAGTATAAAATTCTCTTTCTTTATTTTGTCCATGTGGCTAAATTTGCATCCGATTTTCATAGAAAACGATGTCATTATGTTCTCATTCTTTACCATTACACTTATCCAATTGGTAGTTCCTGCATCCATGTCATTCTTGTGAAGCTTAGCTTTTTTCTACTTAAATACTATCTATCTTCGACAAGCATACTTACAAATATTTTAAATTTTTTAAAAGACCAAGCTGAGGAGCCAATTCACCGGATAAAGCGAAATTTCCAAGATCACTGGGAGAACAAAAAGAAAATATGTGTTAGAGGATCAATATGTGTATCCTTTCCATATAATCTTGAAACTTACATGCGCGTGACACTATTTTCTTCGCAGGTAATATGAAACCAAGTGCACGGATTCACAAGGTTGTTCTCCCAGCTATTCAGTGCATTACTAGGATCTTTCAAATTTAACTTCAAGAAGTACAATGCGTCGCCTGCGAACGTAGTGAAATCAATTGCAAACATCACTGACTTGAAAATAAATAGAAGATAATAGAGAAGTAGACGCCTAATTATACAAGTATCTAACTAATTTTGATAGGAAAATGGTGGAGCCCCAAGTTGACCCACCTCAAAAAATATTTTATATAATATAATAAAAAAACGATTAGGTTACATCATTCCAGGCAGAAAGCAACGCCCTATAATGTTCAATCACATCCTGGGTATAGAAATGTTGTCAACGAAAAATAACCTCACTTCTCCCACAACAAATAGCCCACATCACCGCGAACGGATAGGAGTTGTCTTCATGCCCATTTCCACACACCATTCTGATGGATCTCCAAAAACTCATGCCACAATCTGCTCTAAGCCAAGAGATGCTAGACTTCCTCCAGAACTCCATGGAGTGACACCATGTATAAAAAAGATGTTCCAAATCTCCTGACATTAAGCCACCTCTACCACAAGTAATGTCCTCCATCCTCAAAAGTTGACCCTTACGCTTCTTTGTAAGCACCCTACCGAGGCTGACAAGCCAAAGGTATACCTTAACTCTATTTGGTATTCTACTCTTCCATATTAATCCAACATCCAAACTAACATCACCCTGCACATCGATGTTATCCTCGAAAAAAAACGATATGTCTTTTTTACCGTGAACCTACCATCACTCCTATGAAATGATCCTGCCTGGTTGACGGATGTTCCAGTTGTGCCAATTCTCCCTGCAATCTCATGAATTCATCAAGCCTCTAATCTAACAGGTCACTAATGAAGGTAGGTGCCCAAGATCCATGTCCCCACACCTGTCCTACAACTACATCTATTTTTAGCCATGGTGAAAAGGTGAGGGAACGAATCTCCAAACAACCATCCCCCATCCAATCATCTGTTCGAAATCTGAAACCTTCCCCATCTCCTAGCACCGGCCGCATCTTCATCACCATCGTCGGAAGGATGTTGGTGACCCCCTTTCACAACGAAGACGTAGCATGCACCTAACCAGTATCCAAAGAAACTGATCCTCAATAGACGGCAAACCAAATCATCAGATATGTTCCAAACTTTGACAATCAACTTAGCCAACAACCCCTTGTTCATGACTTCTATTTTCTGCATCCCTAATCCACCTTTCATCTTTGGCCTCGTAATTTTACCCACATTCAACCAAATGAATCCCTCCCTTCTCCTGTTTACCATCTGACCAGAAAAATCTTCTCATAAAAGCTTCTATTTTAGAACATATATCGGGGGGAGCATCTTCGTGGAGCAAAAAAAACCGGCACCGTTGAGATCACATGTTTAAGAAGCACCAATTTCCCCCTTTCGACACTATCGCAACTTTCCATCACGCCATTTGCCCCTCCAGTCTGTCCAAAATTGGCCTCCATTCTGCAGACTTCAAACGACCAGCTACCAGGGACAAACCCAGATAAGTGATAGGCAAACTGTAAATGGGATCCCAGCAGCCCTACCGCCTCCTGAGTGACGTGTGGGGACATGCCAAAAGGTACCATAATTGGCTTCTCCCTGTTAATCTGCAATAGCAGCATGTCACCAAAGATGACCATAATAAGTGACGTATGTCAAATCTTTTCGATGTTATAACCAAGGAAAACCATTATGTCATCAGCATACTGCAACATAGGGATCGAGATATCCTCCTTCATATATCCAGAGCACCACTCCGCCTCGGATGCTAACCTCGTCATAACAACCAACGCATCCACAACAATGACAAAGAGTAAGGGGGCCAGCAGACAACCCTGTCTTACTCCCCGTTGTGGTTGGTAAAATCCATCTTCTGGATTCCCATTTATCAACATAGCAAAAGACGTGATCGTAACACGACGCTTAACCCATGAGATCCATAAACTAGGGAATCCCCTTCTTCACCAGCGATGCCCAGAGGAAACGCTAATCAACACAATCATAGGTTTTAGAGAAGTCCACATTCCACAACAGTCCCTTAGTCTTATTTCTCTTCCAATCTGCAACCATTTCTGATGCCAACACAAGCCCATCCGCCATACATCTCCCAAGTACAAATGTAGTCTTCTCACGCGAAATAATGCTTGGTAGAATATCCCTAAGACGATTTGCAAGAATCTTGGCCATGATTAAATATGTCCCACTAGAAAGTGTAATAGGCTCTAGTCCTCAATTCTGCTCGGACCTCTTTCTTAGGCAACAAGAAGAGCAACGCCTTATTCAAAGGTTCAAAACCATGATTTCAATCACAAAATTTCTGCAGCACCTCCATCACATCTTTTTAACCACCTCCTAGAGTTCCTTGTAAAAAGCAATAGAAAATCCATCAGGTCCTGACAGTCCATCTGCATTGAGTTGAAATAAAGTTGCCTTGGTCTATTTCTCAATGAACTCACGTAGGAAAGAAACCGCCTCACTCTCATAGATCCTCTTCACACCTCTACCACGCCACCCCCAGCTTGCTCGCGGTCTCCTCCTGCTGAACTCCTGAAAGTGTGATCGAAGAGTTGCACTCACTTCCTGATCCCCATGCACCATCGTGCCACCAACGATTATAGAGTGAATGTAATTCTTTCGCCTTTGCCTGCTCGCCATGTTATGAAAGAATCGTGTATTAAAATCCCCCTCCTTGAGCCATCGCTGCCTGGACCTTTGTCTCCACACCCCCTCCTCCTTGTCCTCTAAGTGAATCTCCTCAAGGTGCATCACCCTCTCTTGGGTGTTGTTCACCGTCAACAACCTATCCTTGTTAAACTTCATAAGTTGCTTCCATAAATCACACAACTTCACTGCCAATCTAATCGAAGCAGATCCACTTGATTGGTTCTATGTCCAAAATTCGACAACCACATCCTGAAAACCATCTTCCAAGATCAATGCCTTCTCAAACTGGAAAAAAGATTTAGGTCTACCGTCCTCATCAGATGACACAACAAAAACTTGTGGTCCGAGTGTGACCTCCGAATGGCCCAATCCCTATCCAGTGAGAAAGTCTCTATCATTTCCATAGACACCAAGAAACGATACAGATGAGACCTAGTTCCGAAACTCCAAGGGTAAACACAACCTGCAACATCCACAATCTGCAACCCCCCCCCCCCCAATGATGAAAGCAAATAGAACCTCCGAATTCACATCACAACCCCCGTGCATCCCAGGGCGATCCTCTGAACAAAGGGTTACATTAAAATTTCCCATAATAATCCAAGTCGCAGACGAGAAATTCGTACATACCAAGAGCACCTTCTCAATCAATTCCGAGAATCGTATACCATTGCATGGCCCATATATATTCGTAATCAGCATCTTCACTTCAGTTGCCTTCTGTCGCAATAGCAAAGAAATTGAGTGCCTTCCTGCCAGCTCTCCTCCATTATTATACCCCCAGAAACACCTTCAGAAGCAATGCTCCTGCAATTCAGCATTCTTCTACCTCCAATGTCTTTCCAAATTATGTAAAATAAGAAATGCATATATGGTAAATTACGGTGTATTAGAGTGATCACGGGAATTACATACAGAGTAACTTGAAATCCATTTCTTTTCCATGCAAGTAGCTATAAATTTTATATAGCAATGCCTTTTTATTTGCTTCTATTTGACAACATTAAAATTTCCTATTATTTTTAACATGATGGATTGTATGCAACAATTGTTAACATTCTTTTGTTCCTTGCGTGTTTGGCAGGCAAAATGCTTGTGACTCAGTAGCTGATTGATAATCCCGAGCATTTGCTGTTATACCACACGGTACACATTTTGTAGTTTCTGTACAGTTGATTATTTATAATACTTTTATTTTAGTTCTATCACTTTTTGGGAGGCATGTATACAATGTAATATTCTTTTTGTTACATGTAAACTATATGGAAATTAATGCAATGAAAAGTTGGTGACCTTTCTTGTTGGATCTGTGGTTTTAATATATTGATTGTAAATGTCATTGCAAAACATGAAAATCCCACCCCCCCCATTTTCAGTTAAACTAATGCGATCAATTAAGAATCTAACACTATGAGTGTCGTGTAAACAGTTACCCGGATCCGAGGGCATCACACAAATTCCCCTCCAGAAGTGATAGGGTGCATGACTAAGCTCCCATGGACCCAGTAGAGAGGAGGAAGATCCATATATCTTACGAATCATAGTGCATATCAAGCTGCCACAACCATCCAAACTCCGAGTGATCCACTTGTAAAGCAATGCCTTGTTCATCTCCTCCAGGCTACGAACACCAAGAACTGCATCCTCCTTGGATAGAGAAATTGTCTTCAAGTGCACCAATGGCAGTCCATCACAATATGAGAACCAAAAGAGCTATCTCACTATGCTCTCTAGTCTATTTCTAATGTCAATAGATAAAAGTCTAGATGAAAGGAAGAAAATCCAAATCTTTGATAGGACTGACTTCAACACCACCAACCTACCACCTCTAGATTAATCATATAAATTTCCAGTTATCGAGCCACTTTTTCATTTTCTCAATCAACGATAACCAATCACCATAATGTAATATCCCACCTACTAATAGAAGACCAAGGTATCTGGGGTAGACCTATACACAATGACCTCGGCCAGCTCGCACATAAGTATATCTCCTCATTTAAGACAAAAATCATCAATTTTGACTTGGTTGTGTTAAGCCTCGAACTATGAACCATACCAAAAAGACCAGAACTACAAACATCCCCATATAGCTCTCTAGGCCACCCTTCGCAAACAGAATAGTATCATCCCTATATTGAAAAATAGGCAAAGATAATTCTTGACTCGAATAACCCTTGAAAAATCCACATATCACCGCTCGATTGATCATAACTGACAAAGCATCTACTACTACGACAAACAAAAGTGGAGCCAAAGGGCATCCTTAGCGGATCCTTCGCTGGGGGTAGAAGTAATCATCTCTAGACTGGCATTCTATAATATGGTACTGGAAGAAATCGCAACATACATTCACGAAATCCAAATATCAAGAAAGCCATGTAACAAAGCATAGAGAACGACTATCAAGACAATCATTTGCCCTAAAAAAGCCAACCTTCCACAAAACATTCTGAGTCTTCTACCTCCAACAATCGGTCACAATTTTCGAGGCCATCATCACATTGTCCATCATCTGCTTCCCAAGTAAAAACACACTGCACCAATAAGATAATCCTAATCAGCACCCCAAGCAACTGATTTGCCAAAACTTTTGCAGTGATCAAGATATTGCATTCAATAATGCAATGGGGTGAAAATCCTCCATCTTCGTGGGGGCATCCTTCTTGGATAGAAAAAATAAGAATGAACAATTCAACCACTTAAAATCAGAGAAGATTATCAAAAATCCATCCAACCTAGGGCATCTGTCAAGGTTGAGTGTAAATATTGCCTCCCTAACCTTTAACAAATCAATATCCCCCATCGTTGAGTAGCATCATTACTTGAAATCAAGGTAAGCCCCAAGCTAAGCCATTTGAAACCAATGTACGGCATGCGTCGACTAGAAGTCTTAGAATACTTGGTTCCCACCTTCGCCACCACATCCTTCCCATCAAACACCTCATTTTAATTATATGTATCAGGTTTTGTAACCGTCGATCATTTACCACAGTATGGAAGAATCTAGTATTTGCATAACTCTATTTCAGAAATGCATGTTGTGATCTCTGCCAACATTTCGCTATCTATTTCCTATCCTCTTCAATAACCTTCTGAACCACTATACTCACCATCTCTACCTCATCCAGACCTTTCAAAACCAGACCATATAAGAAAGGTTTGGTTTGGATTTTCTTATCATATTAAAAGACCCAAAAAACTAAATGGAGACCTTTTTTAGATCTTAGCATGCTCGTTGATTTCTTGAATGTGCTCTAGTGGAATAATGATAACATGTTATTAATTGTCACTTTCATGTAGAAGTTTCTTAGAATCTTTTATGAGAGATCAAAGGTCTAATGCAATGTAGATAACAAAAAAGGAATGGTGCATGGAGAAGGGAGAAGTTATAAATGCCCAATGAAGTGAAAGGGTCTTGGTGGATTGCAGTTGGGAGGTTATTGTGTGTATGGAATCGCAATATTGATGATATTTTTTGGAAGGAAATAGATGGTGATATTATCAGTGGGTTTAGTATTGTTGGTGGCAAGGTTTGAAGTAACGAAAGGTGAAATGAGGTTTTTCCTTGGTAGCCTCGAGGGGGTCGAGGCGTAAGCCTGAGTTTATAAAGAAAAATATGCAGAAAACTATAATTATATGTAGCAATGTAATTATATGTTCTTTTCCCAATATATAATATTTAGCACTATAAAATATGATGAAATAATAGAGATAAGAACACCATAATAGAAGATAGAACAACATCATATCCCTTTCTATGCATTTTCATCCAATCAAAGAGGAATTCATTGTCTATTAATGTTGTGAAAGAATTAAACAATACATATCTATTTTTGAAATTATTTTGTAATTAAAATTACAATTAAATATACATCGAAGAAATTTATATTATGTGTCTAATATATGACCACACGAGAAACCGTGAATCCTATCCATTTCGAGCAAACCTTTGACATATTGTTGTAATTAAAAGTAAGATTAAATATACATCAAAGAAATTTAGGCTATATGTCAAACAAATAATATATGACAAGATGATAAATTGCGAACCTTATCTATTTCATTTTGCATGATATATCACAAAGCTCATTAAGTTTACGAGTATTGTTGGATTTGAAATTATGAATTCATTCGTTAAAAGAGAAATAGTAAGCGTTTGTAAAATAGTTGGCACAATTAATAATAAATATGAAGTTATGGGCACGAAAGACAAGTCGGATTTAGGCATTTATCTCGTAAAATCATTATCCTAAAGAAGTATATACTTATAAGCTTCTCAAACTACCAAGTAAACCATCAAAATCATAAAAAATACCTCAAGAAAGCAAAAACATCTCGCAAAACGCCTCGACCACCTCGAGGCGGACCGCCTTGAGGCGAAATGCCTCAAGGCTATGACTCAGCCTCTTGAGGCGCACGCCTCACTGGACTGGACACAGGCGCACGCCTCGAGGCTAAAAAGGACTGCCTTACCTCGAGGCGTATGCCTCGACGACCTCGAGGCGTGTTTTTTCATACAATGGTTGGTGGTGGTGGTGGTGATGCTTATAATGGTATTTAAGTTGTTAGTGGTGGAAATAGAAGGGCATAAACCAAGAAGCCCACGAGGAAGAGAGAGGCTAGTGTGGTCGGAGAACCAGCTAGCTTAGGGTTCATGGTGGTCCAAATATTCAAAACTCGTATCATTGTACAAAGAAGAAAGAGTATTGGCATGTAAGAAAATCCTTGCTAAGACTGTAAACGGTCATTTTGTGGTCTGAGGTTTTGATTGCAAGGGGAGAAGGATGTATATGTTATAAAGCAAGCTAGGCACGTTATCTTTCTACTCTTGGTGTGATTAAACAGTTTGTTGTTCTTCAATTAATGTGAAATATCATGATACAACTTAACTAGCAAGCACAGTGCAAAGGGAGGATTTACATCAACAAAAATAAACCATGATTGACGAACAACTGAACTACATAATGAATGCAAAAGGAGGGTTTACATTAAAAAAATACATTCATTATTAATGTAGAATAGTCACTGCAATAGCGAATATCGTACTCGCAAAATTATAATGGGAGTTTCAGGTAAAATTTTCACCTATCTAAGTAAAGGAAACAAAGAATCCATGTATAACAATTGTAAAAGAGTTTATGGATCTCAACCCATGTGTATGACCGAAATTAGATTTGTTTGCAAATGAAGAATTCAAGTAGAGGAAAGGCTCGGTTGTTCTCATTGTATCTAAATTGAGAAAATGAAAACCAGACCTTCGTATTAAATACAAGCGAACTGCCAAGCATCTATCGTCTTACTTAAATTTCATATAAAGTAGCAAAATAGCATTACCATATGATCTTTGAGCACTGGAGGCGGTTTGCAAGTACACAGGTAAAAGGAAATGTACAGGTGAAAGGAAATGCAATCTGAACTGAAGCACAAATTTGGACAGGGAATCAATACATATTGTTGGGATATTTGCTATGACCTCAAAGGCCATCAAAAAGATTCAATGTCGTAGTAAGGGCACGCAGCTTGTAACATATGGATTTATATGGGTCAGATTTGGGGGGCTTACAGGAAGGCCCTATATATGGTTGTTCGAAGTAAAGCAAGGGCACAAGACAAGACAGTGATGCCTGAGAGCCCTCGAATCTCCAGTTAAGAAATGTTCTCATCCAAAAGACAAGGAAGAAAAGAGCCCCCGCACCAAACAGAAGCAAAAAAAAAGAGGAGCACCAATGGATCCACAGTTTTACTTAAATTTTATTCTTCTTCCTTATTTAGACATAAATTGATTCTATGAAAGCCTAAATAAGTCCCCATTTCTCAAAGTCGCGTATTTTGCAACTCTCGATGGACAAAATTCGCTTTCTTTTCTTAGCCCCTCTGTCCCATCCCACGCGGCTCCTTTTGCTAACAATAACCATCCTTTTATGGAAACAAGCTAATTCATACCAGATACAGAAAGAAATATACTCAACAATACAGTGCGAGGCGCATCAAATCCAAACGACGCTGGATCTTTTCACTCCACTACCATTTGAAGAAGATAGCACACGATATCCACAACAAAAACAAATGAGGAACCAAGACGAGAGCCAAGTTCGCACCTTCCACGTTCGCGAGAGCCCTAGCAAACGGGTGGAAAACGAGGATCACCCACAGGAACCCCGCCGCCCCCGCCATCCCTCGAGAAAGTCCTCAAAGCTCCACGGGATCCCTCGGAAGCATCCACAACACAAGAAATCGCCCGAATTGGCGAAATTCGGGCGAGAAGACCAGCCGCAAGGGCGTCGATCGACGGCGCCCACGAGATGATCGGCAATCGGGACGGATCCTGCAGGAAAACGCCTCGAAATCTCGAGAAGGCGCTCCTCAAGGGCGTGAGCTTCGTGGTCTATCGAGAGAGATGCGGGTGGGAGTGGAGGGCAGAAGGGTGGGGAAGAGGCGGCGTGCAGTGGTGTCGCAGCTGACGGCTGACCATAGGTAGCTGCGACATTCTGGTCAAAAGCGCGGGAAGGGGTTTTGGATATCGCGAGAACGGGGAGAGGATCGTTAGGGTCCAAGATGCCATGTAGGACGGTGTTGGCACATTTGGCCAACTATGGTGGATGGATGTCGATCAATTTTATTAATTTTATTATAATAAAAATCAAATCAATCATTCAACTTTGGAGGGTAGAATATATTACATTGTGATATTTTTCCAAAAAAAATAAAAAAAATTGCGAAAAATGAGGTGGTGGCAGCCATGTTAGCTACCCCTAGGGGGCAGCCCCATTTTTCCCTAATTTAAATTATATCACCATTCAAATTATCAATTTATTTTTTTACGGATATGAAAATGATATGGATTCTTTCCATTTTTTAAGTATACGAATATGGATAATGTTAATATTTTTGTAGATATATCATGCACCTTTGTCCGCCATCATATACATTTTCAATTACATATAAATATGTAATTTTTTTATTTTAGTAGATAAAAATAGACAAAATATAAATTTTTTATTTTTTTACTGATATGGATATTATTTTCAAATTTTAAGGAAGTGGATATAAATAAAAGTTACATTTTTAACAAATATGGATATAGACATATATATTTGTCATCGTATATATTTTAAGCGTGAATGTACTTTTATTTTCACAGATATAGAAATGTATAAGGATACAAAATTAATTTTTTGTTGATATGAATATGAGTACGGATATCATTTTTATTTTTTATACTCACGCATGGATGGGTTATAAGTTACTTTTTTTAGGATTTGGATGCATCCATATTAGTCAAGTATTATGAAGAATATATGGATTTTTTACGAATTCAAAAGTGGATAAAGATATTAATTTATATTTTTTGATAGGGGTATGGATATGGATATTGTTCTTATTTTTTAAGGACATGGACAAGGATAAGTTACATTATATGGTAGATGTGGATACGGATATCCATATTACCAGATCCGCTTAAAACGAATACGATATCAGACGAATATGGATATAACTAAATCCACACAAAAAAATAACATTATTTGTGTCTTTTATATCCTTAAAAATAAAAAGAGTATCCATCTGTTTATCGATAAAAAATTAAAAAATAGCATTCTTATCCATTTCTAAATCCATTCAAAACAAAAAAAAATCCATTCAAAACAAAAAAAACATACCTCGTATATTACTATATATTAAGCAGGGGATGCTGGCTGCCTCCCATTGATTTTTGCCACATCTTGTTCTACCCTTCTGACGGATCCGTAAATGCCGAGTTTAAAAAGTTGTTTTTATCGTTCGTGCATTGTAGGCGGCAATCGGAAACAGTCAAGAAAATAACCACACAAAATTTGATCAATTTTTAATTAAGTGGTTTTATGTTTATTTTACTTGGGCAAGTCCCAAGTGAAGGATATTGTGAATCCTTAAGCGCATCACGGAAGCGTGTCGATCGCATCGTATGCAATCGGAGTAACTAGTCGTACTAGATGCTAGATGCAGCGGAAATTAAAATTTTAACTTTAAAGATGAAACCACATGATCACGAGAACACTTCTCGGATCGTTTCATCAAACCACAAAGTATAAGGAATACCTCTTGAAGCGTGGTTGTGATCGCGAGATCCCAAAGTAGAGATCCTCCTGTCTCAAGTCCGACCCACGAAGAACGCACTTGCAGGCACGATGATGAGTCGCGTCCTTCCCGCAATCCTTGACGAAGATCCAAGCGTCGGAGGCGAAGCCAAAATGCTCTCCTTCTCAATATGCAAAGTGGACGGCCACTTGGATATTAAGAGAGAGCCCACACGAGAATGAGAGAGAGAGTAGTCTTCTACAACTTTAGATGATGTACCTTGGAAGGCTACCCTAGCCCTCCTTTTATATTAGTTTAGGATCCAATGGATCTCAATCCATGGGACACATAGATCCAACGACTAGGCTTGGTCTATGTAAGATCAATGGCTATGATTGTTGTTGGTTAAAACCAACAATATTAATTTAAATTAAAATATGTTGCAACATTATCAACATAATTTAATTTAACATTAACTAATAAAGAGATAATGTGATAATAAAAATTGGAGTCAACCAACCACCCTTGAATATAGGGGTGTCACCCATGAACAATTCATAGGTGACGCCACCTATGAAATTGGTGGTTATTTTGGATCCTTTTTATTTATCTCATTATTCCTTAATTAATTTTGTAATAACAATTATCACAAAATTATTCACCAAATTAATTCCGAATTAATTTGTGAATATTTCAATCATGCCATTGAATATTATGTGAATCATATTCACAACCCAAACTAATTAGTAAATTGCATTTCCAATTAATTAATAAATGTGAATCCAATCCACATTATTAATTAACAAATGCTATTTACATAAATTCTCTCTCTGATACATATATATTATAAATCACATTTATAATACACATATATCATGGATTGTGTTATCCACATTCTCTTAATCCTTGATAATTAAATCCCATTTAATTATCTTAGATTATCATTCTCACAATATGAATCATACTCATATTAAGCTTGATAATTAAATCTCATTTAATCATCAAGTTTTTCTTCTTGGATTATAATATGAATCATATTCATATTATGCTTGATCATTAAATCTCATTTAATCATCAAGTCCTTCTTGCTTGGATATACATTTCATCAAATGAATTATTCTTGAACCCTTTCAAGAATAATGTGCTTTCTCCGCAGATACTTGGAGATAAGGACAGGGCGATTGTATTATTCCATGTATAGTGACTTGGATATTGAGATCTTATCTCAAATCCAGATCTTACGAACCTCCCACAGATGCTTGATTAAATCAAGACCGCAAATCCAATCTTCTCATTGAATCTGAATCTCATTCAGACCAATGTCCAACACTTGGACTAAGATTGGATTGCTTCTCTACTGAAAGGAGTCACTAAAATCCAGACCTGTTTCATCACTCCCTCGGAATGGAAGCGTCATGGATATACAATCGTTTATGATCACATCACCCTCAGGTATTCCCAATACCTGTACATCCTGCATACTGGAAGACCCATGATCAACCCGAAGATCAAGATCAATTTTACACTGTCTTCTTCAGGGTTTAATCAAGTTTCTCAATCTTGGTCATTGGGAGTTGGTATCGATCATATGCTTTCCCAAAGCATATATCATACCTTCAAATTCATGTCATGCTTCCAAAGCACGACGACCATGCATGGAATTTGATCGGTCCCAATACCTCATGAGTGAGCTCATGTCTTCCGGTTCACAAGTGAACCTGTATGATCCCTTTGAGAGATCATATTGCTCATATACCCTTATATGCACACCAGCTCGCCGGTGTATAGACCTTGGTTAGATCATTAACCTATTGGTCTGCCAAATGTACATACTCAGACATATAGCAATACATCTGTCTCTGGTCAGAGGATGCATGCCTATGCTGTGACAGCATTCAACATAGGACTTAGGTTATCTCGATCTCATTAAGTCAACCCATTGACCTAACTAATCTGACACCTCCGAATCACTATTCTCATGCAGAGGACCTGCATTGAGAGGTTGGTCAGATATCAGCCTATGTGAGAAAGGATTGCCATCTCCTACTCAGGCTGGAGATCTCCACTTGACTATTATTTGACGGTGCTTGATGAGTCCTCTATCTAACTCCTTAGATATTCATTCAAACACCAGCCTCTATGATTCATTTAATGAATCAACAGTTATATGATCATCAAGTTGGCCATGGTACATAACCCTAATTGTACAGAGGGACCTTATAGTGCATTCATTCATATAATTTCAGAAAGGGAGTGAAACATCAATGACTTTTATTGATAAACATAAATATTACAATAACATTTATTGTAAGAATGGTTCGCCCAGGGCTCACAAGTCTAACAATCTCCCACTAGCCCTCAGAACCATTCAGGTACAATCCATAAACCCATACTCATTACATGCTGGTCAAAAACCTTCTGTGTCAGAGGTTTGTAAGAGGATCAGCAATGTTGTCGGCAGAGGCCACCTTTGTGATGATGATATCACCACGCTTTTGAATCTCCCGAATGATGTGGTATTTCCTTTCCACGTGCTTGCTCTTTTGATGGCACCTGGGCTCCTTTGCTTGGGCAATGGCTCCAGTGTTATCACAGAGTAACGGGACGGGAGTATCAGAGGAAACTACACCAAGCTCCAAGATGAACTTGCGCAACCACATCGCCTCCTTTGCAGCATCCGATGCGGCAATGTATTCGGCTTCTGTTGTTGAATCCGCCGTAGTGTCCTGCTTCTTGCTTCTCCAGCTCACAGCACCACCGTTCAACAGGAATACAAACCCTGATGTTGACTTTTGATCATCAATATCTGACTGGAAGTCTGAATCAGTATATCCCAAGACTTGGAGATCACCATCCCCATAGACCAAGATGTAATCTTGCGTCCGTCTTAGATATTTGAATATGTTCTTTACTGCATTCCAGTGTTTTTCTCCATAGCAGGATTGGTAACGACTTACCACTCTCACTGCATGGCATATGTCTGGCCTAGTACACATCATGGCATACATCAAGCTTCCTACGGCTGATGCATAAGGGCATCCAACCATGGCCTTCTTTTCCTCAACACTTTGAGGAGCCGTCCCTTTGGACAGATGGATACCGTGTCCTAAGGGGAGGAATCCTTTCTTCGAACTATCCATATGGAATCGTTCAAGAATCTTCTTGATGTATCCATGTTGTGATAATCCCAATATTCTCTTTTCTCGGTTTCTGAACAACTTCAGGCCTAAGATGTAAGAAGCTTCTCCAAGATCTTTCATCTCGAAGGTATGGGATAGCCAAATCTTCACACTGGTCATCATTCCTGTATCATTCCCAATGATAAGGATGTCAACTACGTAAAGCACGATGAACACAATGGCGCTCCCACTAAGCTTCTTGTACACACAAGGTTCATCAGGGTTTTGCACAAAATCATAACTCTTTATGGTTTCGTCAAATCTGATGTTCCAGCTACGAGAAGCTTGTTTGAGCCCATAGATGGATTTCTTCAGCTTGCATACTTTACCATCCTCAGCTATGAAGCCCTGGGGCTGCTCCATATAGATATCCTCCTCGAGGTATCCATTGAGGAAAGCCGTCTTGACGTCCATCTGCCAGATGTCGTAGTCAAGAGATGCAGCTATAGCTAGCAGTGTCCTGATGGATTTAAGCATGGCCACAGGAGAGAATGTCTCATCGTAGTCGATGCCTTCTCCCTGTGTGTAGCCCTTGGCTACGAGCCGTGCCTTGAAAGTCTCTACTTTCCCATCAGGTCCCCTTTTTATTTTGAAGATCCATTTACACCCAATGGGTTTTACCCCCTCTAGGTGGATCCTCTAAGGTCCATACACCATTCTTATGCATGGAGTCAATATCTGACTTCATTGCTAGCATCCATCTATCCATGTCATGATCCGCAAGTGCTTCATCATATGAAGAAGGATCATTGTCAGTCTCACCTAACACATGGAATCCATACCTTTCAGGTGGTGCAACCACCCTCGAACTCCTTCGAAGAGGTATGGGTGTTTCATCTTCATTTATCTCTTCAGTTTCTGGTTCAGGAATCTCAGAATTCTCAGGGGATTCAATGAGTTCCTCTACTTCATTCTTGTCTTGACCTTTAAGGAAATCATCCTCCAGGAATTTCACATCCCTAGAGACAAAAACCTTTTGGGTCTCAGGGACATAAAGCTGGTATCCAATACCATCTTTAACATACCCAATGAAGTAGCACCCACGAGTGTGAGATTCTAGCTTACTTGCATCCACGTTCTTTGCATGGACCAAGCATCCCCAAACCCTCAAGTGTTTAACGCTAGGCTTGGTACCATACCAAAGCTCGTGAGGAGTCTTTGGTATAGACTTGCTAGGAATCTTGTTCAGGATATATATTGCAGTCTCTACTGCATATCCCCAGAAACTAAGAGGTAAATGTGCTTTGCTCATCATTGAACGGACCATGTCCATGATAGTCCTGTTGCGTCTTTCAGCAACACCATTAAGTTGGGGAGTTCTAGAAGGAGTGAGATTGGAGACAATTCCATTCTCTTTAAGGTATTCCTTGAATTCATCTGAGAGGTACTCACCACCTCGGTCAGACCGAATCCATTTGATCTTCATGTCGGCTTGGTTCTCAACCAAAGCCTTAAACTATTTGAACTTTTCAAAGGTTTCAGATTTATGACGTAGCAGGAAGATAAACCCGTATCGCGAATGGTCATCAATAAACGTCAAATAATATCGATATCCATTTCTAGTCGCGGTACTGAAGGGACCACATACATCAGTATGTATTAGGTCAAGAATACCTTCGCATCTCGTAACCTTGTTATAAAAGGGCATCCTGGTCATTTTACCTCGAATGCAATGTTCACAGGTAGGTAAAGATTGAACCTGTAGAAAATCCAAAGGTCCATCCTTTATCAATATATTGATCCTATCAACAGATAAATGACCGTGCCTTTGATGCCAAATCACATTCGAATGATTTCCATTCTCCCTGGATCTCTTAGGGTTTTTATTATCAGTGGTAGTGACATTTATGACACATTCATTAATGCACAATTCATAGTCCACCAGAAGTCAGAACACCTTCCGCAACAAATTTATCATATTGATTAATGACTAATTTATTACAGAACAGGAAGGAGTACCCATGTCTAACAAGCTTAGACACAGATATCAAATTCCTCCTGACCTCAGGTACATAAAGACACTCTTTAAGTACTAGGACTCGACCACTAGATAACGACAGTTTGCACGTCCCGATGGCGACTGCTGCAACACTTGCATCAGATCCCATCTGGATAACTATCTCCCCTTGCTCCAGATTCCTAGTTTCCTGAAACAAATGCAACGAATTACATACATGAACAGAAGCACCAGAATCTACAACCCAACTTCCTTCTCGTCCAACGAGAAAGCTAGTTTCAATGATGAAAGTAGATTTCATACCTGCTGGGGCTTTACCTTTGTCGGTAGACTTCAGGTAATCCGGGCAGTTACGCCGCCAGTGCCCCGGCTTTTTGCAGTGGTGACAGACATCGGTCTTTTTCGACGTCATCAGTGTGGAAGCACTAGAAGATGAACCAACTCCTTGATTCTTCTTCTTTCTCTTCGGGGCCGGGCCCTTCCGAGAACCTTGCTTCCGCCCACATTTTCCTCTCACTTGTGCAACCATTGCACTAGCAGAGGGGCCGTCCTTTTTCATGACGTCTTCTGCAGACTTCAATGCAGCTAACAACCCAGCGTTTGTGAAGTCACCTTTGTTCATTTGGTAAGACACAACAAGGTTGTTGAAAGACTTAGGGAGCGATAGGAGAATGAAATCAGCTTGCATTTCAGAATCCAAGTAGACCCCCAGGGTTTCCAGCTAAGAGAGGTACCCAAACATTTTGAGTATGTGATCTCTGACAGATGTCCCTTCCTGCATCTTGCAGCGAATAAGCTCTTTCATCACATTGTAACGCTGTGTGCGGTTTATGTCACCGAACATCTCCTTCAGATTTAGCATAATCTCTTGGCAATGGTTCATTTCACATGTTGCTTCTGAAGCACATTGGACAATGACCCAAGGATGTAACACCTTGCCAGATTATGGTCTTCATCATATTTATCATTATATGATTTATCTTCATCAGTCAGAGGATTTGCTATCTTATCCTTGCTAAGCACATAGGAGATGCGCTCCCAGAGAGAACAAGATCCAAATTTCGGATCCAATCCGAATAATTTGGTCCGGTCAACTGGTTGCCCTCCAGAAGCCTGCTAAGTGGGTTCATGGACTTCATTTTCCGAAATTAAGAATGCACTATATTAGAATATATAGATAAATATATATTCATTTTAAAAATAATTTGATTAAGGTATTTTAAATCAAATTTGTCTTGCTAGGTCAACTTTGAAAGTTTATTCTCTATTTTTCTTTCAAAGTAAGAGATACACTTACCGCCGTACCTCAAGCAAGAACTGGGATCTCCTTTCCTATCTTTGTCACATCCCAATAATATGAGAACTTGCGACTCCGATAAAAAGAAGCAAGAAATCATTCCGTCATTTGCAAGTCCAACTTGCATTCCCAATTCGGTCTTTAACACCCGAGCCCACCACCCCTAAGATGATGTTGACCCGCTGTTAATTGAACCAACCGTCAACATGCTTAATACTCGTTATACGCAATCCAATATCGCCCCATTAATATGAGGACTCGATATTAGGGTCACTACATATACGGCCTTACTCTTTCGAGAAGCAAAGAACCCGATCCAATTAAATCATGTACAGGATCTGTCACTTCGGACAGGCGTCTCCTATACACAACAACTGGCGACGGAATCCTTTGCCTTGACGGGAGACCATGGATGTCATTTATGTGATCCTCCACCTCATATTTAAATTTTATAATTAATTATCGTGAATCATATTCACATATCACATTAAATTAATCATTAATCCAATCATCAACAAACATGTCTTTTACTTGAATAGTAGGTATATTCTCAAAATACGTATTATTCGAATTTTAATAATTAGAAAAAAATACACATTGACTTTCTCTGGTATTATACAGTCCCTACCCGCTGTCATGGCCAGTACCGACGAGAGTGGGACGGACCACATACGTTGCAACCCGCGACCCCAATGCTCTCCGACTAGGCACCACATCCGCCTCGGGAAAGTATAATACCAGATAGATCATCATGTACTTTGAGATGCTCATCGGTTTTTCAACCGAAATTATACCATATAATATACATCAAAACATTTTTTATTATATTATAAGGAGATTTGCTAGACAAATCCCCAATCCTATTCAAGCAAGAGGGTTTTTCATGTAAATGTTGTCCCACAACTATTGTAGGATAAAGTATGGTTTTCATGAAATCAATGTTTGTTGATGAACCAATGATCAAGATCTAATATCTCATCATTGTGATTTAGGCAAGTGTCATTCAATGAAATAATTATCTCTATAAATATTTCACAAATATTTATCATTAATTATTCCAGAAAATTAACAACTAATTTTCATCAAGATAATTGAATGACTTATCACAAGGTTCAAAATCAAAAATTGTTAATTTCCAGCAGTGACCCCCAATCACTAAAATTAACTTATCATGATCAATTTAAATCCAAAAAATGCAAACTCAGTTTCCAAAGATTGCCTATTTGATTTATTAAAGAACTAAAGTGATAATTCACGCATTTCAAGGCAGATTAAAACCGTAATTATCTCATTAATCACGTTTAAATCCGCAGTTCCCGCAACAGTAAATATAGTCATATTCAAAAAGCCATATCTTGAGCAAATGAAGTACAAATTTAGTAAATTCAAGTCCTATGGTTTCCTTGTTTAATGAGGAATAAAATCCAATTGAAAATTTCATGTTTAAACATTTTAAACAGTACAGAAAAATTCAATTAGACAGAGGTGCGAAAATTGAAATGTAGTAAAAATTTCGAAACTCTTTCAAGAACCAAATCGTCTAAGGTCTATGGATCATATCCAAAACCTTATTCAACCTGGCTCTGATACCACTTGAAGGATATTGTGAATCCTTAAGCGCATCACGGAAGCGTGTCGATCGCATCGTATGCAATCGGAGCAACTAGTCGTACTATATGCTAGATGCAGCGGAAATTAAAATTTTAACTTTAAAGATGAAACCACATGATCATGAGAACACTTCTCGGATCGTTTCATCAAACCACAAAGTATAAGGAATACCTCTTGAAGCGTGGTTGTGATCGCGAGATCCCAAAGTAGAGATCCTCCTGTCTCAAGTCCGACCCACGAAGAACGCACTTGCGGGCACAATGATGAGTCGCGTCCTTCCCGCAATCCTTGATGAAGATCCAAGCGTTGGAGGCGAAGCCAAAATTCTCTCCTTCTCAATATGAAAAGTGGACAACCACTTGGATATTAAGAGAGAGCCCACACGAGAATGAGAGAGAGAGAGAGAGTAGTAGTCTTCTATAACTCTAGATGATGTACCTTGGAAGGCTACCCTAGCCCTCCTTTTATATTAGTTTAGGATCCAATGGATCTCAATCCATGGGACACATAGATCCAACGGCTAGGCTTCGTCTATGTAAGATCAATGGTTATGATTGTTGTTGGTTAAAACCAACAATATTAATTTAAATTAAAATATGTTGCAACATTATCAACATAATTTAATTTAACATTAACTAATTAAGAGATAATGTGATAATAAAAATTGGATTCAACCAACTACCCTTGAATATAGGGGGTGTCACCCATGAACAATTCATAGGTGACGCCACCTATGAAATTGGTGGTTATTTTGTCTCCTTTTTATTTATCTCATTATTCCTTAATTAATTTTGTAATAACAATTAGCACAAAATTATTCACCAAATTAATTCCGAATTAATTTGTGAATATTTCAATCATGCTATTTAATATTATGTGAATCATATTCACAACCCAAACTAATTAGTAAATTGCATTTTCACTTAATTAATAAATGTGAATCCAATCCACATTATTAATTAACAAATGCTATTTACATAAATCCTCTCTTATACATATATATTATAAATCACATTTATAATACACATATATCACGGATAGTGTTATCCACATTCTCTTAATCCTTGATAATTAAATCCCATTTAATTATCTTAGATTATCATTCCCACAATATGAATCATATTCATATTAAGCTTGATAATTAAATCTCATTTAATCATCAAGTTTTTCTGCTTGGATAATAATATGAAACATATTCATATTATGCTTGATAATTAAATCTCATTTAATCATCAAGTCCTTCTTGCTTGGATATACATTTCATCAAATGAATTATTCTTGAACCCTTTCAAGAATAATGTGCTTTCTCCGCAGATACTTGGAGATAAGGACATGGCGATTTGTATTATTCCATGTATAGTGACTTGGATATTGAGATCTTATCTCAAATCAAGATCTTACGAACCTCCCACAGATCTTGATTAAATCAAGACCACAAATCCAATCTTCTCATTGAATCTGAATCTCATTCAGACCAATGTCCAACACTTGGACTAAGATCGGATTGCTTCTCTACTGAAAGGAGTCACTAAAATCCAGACCTGTTTCATCACTCCCTCAGAATGATAGCGTCATGGATATACAATCGTTTATGATCACATTACCCTCAGGTATTCCCAATACTTGTACATCCTGCATACTGGAAGACCCTTGATCAACCCAAAGATCAAGATCAATTTTACACTGTCTTCTTCAGGGTTTAATCATTAAGTTTGTCAATCTTGGTCATTGGGAGTTGGTATCGATCATATGCTTTCCCAAAGCATATATCATACCTTCAAGTTCATGTCATGTTTCCAAAGCACGACGACCATGCATGGAATTTGATCGGTCCCAATATCTCATGAGTGAGCTCATGTCTTCCGGTTCACAAGTGAACCTGTATAATCCCTTTGAGAGATCATATTGCTCATATACCCTTATATGCACACCAGCTCGCCGGTGTATAGACCTTGGTTAGATCATTAACCTATTGGTCTGCCAAATGTACATACTCAGACATATAACAATACACATGTCTCTGGTCAAAGGATGCGTGCCTATGCTGTGACAGCATTCAACATAGGACTTAGGTTATCTCGATCTCGTTAAGTCAACCCATTGACCTAACTAATCTGACACCTCCGAATCACTATTCCCATGCCGAGGATCTGCATCGAGAGGTTGGTCAGATATCATCCTATATGAGAAAGGATTGCCATCTCCTACTCAGGCTGGAGATCTCCACTTGACTATCATTTGACGGTGCTTGATGAATCCTCTATCTAACTCCTTAGATATTCATCCAAACACCAGCCTCTATGATTCATTTAATGAATCAACAGCTATATGATCATCAAGCTGGCCAAGGTACATAGCCCTAATTGTACAGAGGGACCTTATAATGCATTCATTCATATATTTTCAGAAAGGGAGTGAAACATAAATAACTTTTATGGATAAACATAAATATTACAATAACATTTATTGTAAGAATGGTTCGCCCAGGGCTCACAAGTCTAACACCAAGGTCGATCACAAGGAGGCAAAGGAACAATCTAGATTAATGTCTATCCACGTTCATGTTCGGTTTTTGAGACGGTCTTTTTTTTAGAATTTTCAATGTAATTAAAGGTGCAATATGCAAATTCCGCCTATTTTAGGGACTAAAATGAAAATTTCGATCAAACGATGTCCGAAAAATACGAAACTTGGCAACAATGTAAATTATGATGAAATGAGTGCACTGTAATTTTTTTGGAATTTTTGAATGCAATATGGATTTTTTATGAATTTTTAAATGCAAATAGAATGATTTTCAATATTTAATTATAATAAATATTAAACCTACATCTCTAGGTGATAAATCTCAGAAAAATCCTAAACCTTGAAAATGTGGGGTTTAATACCTATTAAAAATTAAATACTAAAAATATGCAAAATGATTTTTACAGAGAAATGTATGCATGCAAATGCAAATCTTTTTGGGCACAATGTCAAGCACAATTAATTCTACAATATATGATTTTTCGGGGATTTTTAGAGCAATGGTTAATCAACTATGAATTTCCGAGTAAGAAATGGGTAAAATATGTAAATTTACACAAAATAATTATTTATTAATTAACCATCAATCAGAAAAATGCCCACAATATGTCAAAATGTAGAGAATTACTTGACAAACAAAATGCTATTTTTGAATTGATAAAATAATGTAGAGAGAAGGTTCAAAATTACAAAGGAACACAGGGGTATGTCTGCAATAACTATAATTATAAAATGCAAAGGGGGGTTTAAATGCAATTACCAATAATCAGATGGGTTGTCTTGCAAAATTCACAGAGGAACACGTGCGCAGCACGTGCCCTCTGGACGGCGGGGGGTCTCTGCACAATAAGGATGAAATGGCCGGGGCTCCTTGTAATTTACCCAGAAAGTCACGTGTAATGCACGTGACTCCGGAGTCTTCTGGCGAATTGGAGAGAGGACGGGGGTGTTGGTGCAAGTTCCCCCAAACGCATGTGCGTAGCACGTGCGTGGGGGTCTCGGGCTGCGGCCCGGAGCGATAGCGGCGGAGGGCCGCTCCAGGCGAAGGTGCCGGCGATATTCGAGGCGGTTGGTGGATGGCTTGCGAGAGGCGGCGAGACGGGAGGTCAGAGGTGTCGATGAAGCGGCGTAGGTGAAGAGGCGGCGAGGACGGAGGTGGCTGTTGAACTTGGAGTTGGCGGAGGGCTGAGCAACCGTGCTCCTGCGGATAAATAGTCGTGGATGGTGGCGGCGTTGAAGAGGGCCTCTGGTGATGCGGAGGTTGTCGGCGAGGAGGCGCCTGGAGCTACTCGTCGAGGCAGAGGTGGTTGTCGACAGTAGCGGTTCAAGGTCGATGAAGAGGTGGCATTGTTGATGTTGATGGAGATAATGCGTTGGCTCAACGGAGATCGGAGCAAGGTAGCGGCGGAAGAACTCCGCAGGGGCTACGACGAGGCGGGGAGCCTCGGACCTCGCCGGAGGGGAAGATGGCGTCGTGGCGTTGTCACCGCCACGAGGGGAACGAAGAGGTGCAGCCGACGGATAATCCACGAGGGACATGGTGGCGAAGCTTAAATAGATGAGGGGGTTCGTCGGGGAAGGAAGGTTATCGGAGATTGGAGGGGCGGCGAGATTCGATTTAGGGATTTGCATAATCGAGGATTGACGGGAGAAGGGCGGCGCGGTAGAGATCTCGGAGGAGATCGGCGGAGGTGAGTCAAAAGGGGAAAGGCGGCTTGATGAGGACGATGCACAGCGGCCGTCCGATCGGCCGAGATCGGACGACCGAGAAGAAGCCACGTGGCGGAGAGAGGGGAGCAGGAGAGGCACGTGCGTGGCGCGTGCCTGGGAGGCACGTGCCTTGCATGTGCGATTTTTATTATATTTTTATTTTTTTATTTTATTTTTTAATAAACGAATATAAAAACCTCAAAAATAGCTGACACGTGGCGATACCAGGTGCTGCCACGTGTCAGCACAAAAAAATTCGAAATATAATTATCTTGTAAAATAGAGAAAAAAAATAGTAAACGACCTTGGATTGAAAAAAATTCTTTAAAAAATAGCTCGTCTCGATGAGATCTACAACTTTCATGAAGACATCAAAACCAAATTCGATCATTTGCACAAAGTCGTATTTTTGGGTATCCCATGTACATAGAACACCTTGATTTTGGGGTTTTGTAATTTTTATATCATTTTTAGATTAGATAAAAATCCGGAAAAATAGAGATAAATAATTACACATTATAAATTTTTTTGGATTTTTATAAATTGATAAAATATGTACATAAAATAATAAGTCAAAAAACCGCTAAAATACACAATATACAAAAGAGGCCTAAAACCCAACTTTCACATATGAGCTCTGATTCACTTGAACTTGGTCTTGTTTTGAAGCTAATTGAATGTATATTAGTTCAAAAGTGAATAGGATTTAATCAGACACTGGATGAGGAAGATATGAGGTTTTTAATCCGGAAATCCTAAAACTAGGGTTTGGGTTTTTGGTCCACTTATTTGGCTTAGTTATTTTTTTGTATTTTCATTTATTCTTGTTAGTGATATGTACATAGTGGAAGTGGTTTTGGCTTATTCGGAGTTAGAATGAATGAGTTAAAAATTGGGGAAGTTAGGCTATTTACAGGTCATTTTTGGCTGAGATTTTTGCCTTCTTATTTTGTGCAGAAATTTGTGCTAAAATGTAATTCTTATGAAATCATATACTAATGCTAATTATGCAGAATAAATGCAGGAATGCTGTTGATTTTAAGGGATTTGAGCTTAATAAATGAGATTTAAAGAGATGTCATGAAGTGAAATGAGATTGGGTTCCATACCAAGACCATGAGCTGAAGGTGAAAGTGAAACTAGACTTAACCTTTGGATTAATAGTGTGGCGGAACTTCTGTGAGACTTAGAATTTTAAAATCAGCAGCCCTCAAGTTCTACACATCATTGCTACAGTTTCGACTCAGAAGTCATCTTAGATCGATCCTCTTCCCAAAGCATACCCTATGAACATTGAACAATCGACTCTTGTGTGTGAAAGGCTTTAGCTCTTCCCACCCAGAATGCCGGACTACCGTGTAAACCTCCTCTCCAGTAACTCGTCCTCAGGGAGTCTGGTATTTCCTTCTAAGGTCTGTCGCGCTGTGTTCACAATCGAATTGGGGGGAGAAGATAGATTAAGGGGAACAGAACTGGAGGGTGGCCAGTGTAGTCACCTCTCCTTGTGAAGATGGCCAGTGTAGCCGAGTCTCCACCAAGATCTGCAGGTTTTCTTGAAACTTGGACCTTTTTGGTCAGATATTTATTTGGTAGAATGCTTCTTTGTATTTGGAAATTTTTGGTGGTTCTACTTGGATCTTGTTGTGCCCCTACGGATATAGCATCTTTTTATTCCGTACATTTTTTGGGGTCTTAGAAAAAATTGTGCCCAGCCGTCCATCCCTTTTCCGAAGCTTTATTTCAACCCGTACTCCGATCTTTAGATTTCCACGCTACCAGAAAAGAAACTCACACAGCCTTCCAACATCCCGTCTGAGTTGAGCTAAGTGCATAGTGCGAGAGTACAAATTAATTCCTTATTCCAGAGTTATACCCAGAATGAAGAGACCAGGTTAGACACTAAGAGTCAAACTCTGCACATTGTCATGTGGAACTCAAAGAATTAAGTCAAAGACCTGAAGCTTCTAAAATCCTATTTCTTGGTGAAGTTCCTCCGAAAATTGGGTTGATTAAGGTCAAGTCCAGACCACTCTCGATTTCGGCTCATAACTCGATTCAGAAACCGATGACTTTTTACATATGCAAATGCGATGCTGGATGAAGTGCAGGTGTGTGAAATGCAGACACATTTTTTTTCAAAAATATTTTTTTTGAAAATTTTTATGCAAAGGTTTTTTGTTGTTTGTTTTTTTATGCAAAAAAGAAAATGAATAAGAAGCCATTTTTTTAAAAAAAAATTGGGTACAGTCAGTGTTAGTAGCAAAACACTTTTTTTAATTACCCACCCTGTAAATACATATAGACTTACACAAAAGTATGATGTATGGCTAAAATATATACACAGTATATATACAGACCCCCCTATACTTAGCGAGTGTTGTGTCCTCAGAGCACAAGAAGCGTAAAGAAGACATAGCTCGGGCTAAGCGTAAGAGAGTAAAAATTTGATATACAATGGTCTGTCCCCCTATACTTAGACTGTGAATATTCTAAGTATAGAAGAAGAGCGCAAAAAGAGGCGGTCGGGATATGTAAATGAAGAGAGTATATACAGGTGGGTGTCGGTTTCCCTATACTTAGGCTCTGGTCAGCCTAAGTATAAAAGAAAGGTAGAAGTGGAGCGATCGGGAGAAAGAGTGTGATGTGGGAAAATGGTATATACAGATGGCATCGCCCCCCCCCCCTATACTTAGGCCTTCGCCTAAGTAGAGTAAGAAGCTGTACAAGGAGACCGATGTGGTTGGGAGAGAGGGTGGGTAGCCGATGATTAAGGCGGTTTACGGCTGATCTTCTTGTGAGCCTGTGGTGGGAGATCGTAATGATGAGACCGAGATGAAGCATATGATTCCCCACCATTATCAGTGTCATCCTCAGAAAAATCATGATGGATAGTAGATGAAATATTTGAGTCAGATGAAAGATAGCCATCATCAGAGCTATCCTCAGAGGAATAGTATTTGAAAGTGGGCATACTCCAGATATTCATGTCTTTTTATTTCTTTAATTGTTTCCTTTTTAAGATCAATCCGTTTGTCCTCAGATGAATGTTCAGATGCTCCGGTCTCAGTCAGCTCATAAGAAATAATTCCAGTGTACTTGTGGAAGGTAGGAGCATCAGCTTTGGGTGAGTAATAATTAGGAACGGGAGTTGTCCAATGAGAATCGAATTTTGGATCCTTGCGAATATATGGCTTTAGAGCTGTCGAACAGACTTCACTCATGTAGACCACTTTTTTCGGACCTGATGCGGGATCATCAATCGATTCCTCTTCCGAAAGGTCAAAAGTGACTTTCTTTCTCTTGTTTCATGAAGAATGTCGGTTCACTTGAGTAACCAGATGAATAGCCACTGGAATTCTTCTCCTTGGTTGGTGTTTGGGCTGCATGTTTATTTTTAGTCTCCTGAATGTTGATGCACTCTCGATTTGGGAGGATTTGGTCAAGATAATCAGAGTATGTTGCTCCAGGGTGCGACCATGCATACGTCTCAGGATCGTAGTAGAAGGATTTGTCTATTTTGAGATCCGCAGGAATTGAGATATCGGGGAGAGTCTCTGCATATTCATTCTCAATTGATTTGACATTTGAGCATTCCTGTGTCAAGTTGATGTAATCCATGTAGTCAGCATAGGTTGACCCAGGGTGTGACCATGCATAAGTCTCCGGATCATAAGATTCATATGCTCGATTTTCCATGTAGAGCGCGGCTGGGAATGGAGCAGGGGGAGATTCTCTAAACCAATAGTCTCATCAACAACCGCAATTTCAGGTGTAGCTGCAGGGTAGGGATCTTCTACCGTTTCAGGTTTGCGGTTGTTGGGGACTCTGTGGGTTGCCTTAGAAAATCGTGGTTCCTCAAAGATTGTATCAGATCGTAGTGATTCCAATGCCGTAAAATTTATTTGCCGAGTCCCGCAATCAATAATTGCCTTAGACAATGCTAAGAATGGTTTTCCGAGAATAATTGGAGACTGGGTGAATTCTACTTGATGCTTAATATCAATGATCGTGAATTCCATTTTGAGCGGAGCACCTTGGAATATCATGATGACAGAAATGATTCCTCTCGGTCGTTTTATTGATCGGTCCGCCAATTGAACAATCTCTCGTATTTTCCTGATCGGTCCGAATTTAAGTTCGTGAAACACAGAGGTCGGGAGGATATTGATTGGTGAATCGTTATCAATTCGAGCATGGGAGAAAGTTGTGTCTTTGATTCTACAATCGAATCTGGGCAACTGCTTCACTATGCGGCTTTTGGTTTTTCTCCTCAACACCAAGGAGGAGGCCATTGACAAGGTATGTCTTTCCGTTTTTGTTCTAATCCTTCCCAACTTTTTGATCATTAATTTGTCTATTAAAAATTTCTTTAGGTCGGGGAAGTGTTCAATGGCCTTTATGAAGGGAAGTTCAAAAATCAAGTGTTTTTCCAGTGCTTCCCGTACTGTAGGATCCAAATTATTTAGATCTTCTTCAGTCTCAATTTTGATTTTTTTGTAGTTTTCAAAATTTTCAATTTTTTTGGTATTTTCTGTGTGGTGTGGTGATGTGGTGTCTACCAGAGATGAGAAGGGGCCTTGATATTCAGAGTATGGATCAACGGCATAATCATTCCTAGGGGAATAATGAGCAGAAATATTGATGTTAGAATCATCCCTAGGTTTTTGAATATCCTCAAAATTTTCATCATGAGATCCAATCCTTTCCTCATTCATTTTTATATCCGAGCCACCATAGAATGAGATTACTCGATCGGCAAATTTTTGAAATCTATCCTCCATCAATTCAAATCTTGTTTTTATCCTCGAAACATCATGATCATTCATGAGAGCAGTTGTTTTGTATTCAACAATTTCATCTTCCATTTTCCTGTATGTGCGGGGAGGAGAGTTTCTCGGAATGTCCGACTTATGATCCTTATTTTCTGAAAATTTCTCCTCAAAAATTATTGAAGGAGGTTGCTCATATGGTCCAGGCATGTGTATTTGATCTGAGTAGATATCAATCCTTTGATCATGATTGGTCAGACCTTGATATTGTGGAGTCAGTATACAGGGTTTATGTGTGTCTAGAAGATCAGTCCAGTCCTCTGTATGAGTATCATATCTGAGTAGGGGTCTGTTATGGTCAATCCAATGCTGGTGATTATTAAGTGCAAGTCCTTCCATCTGGATTTGGTTTCTCTGCCAGTCATGGGACTTAAAGGGATTTTGATCTTGAAATGTTTCATTGGCGAGAAACTGATAATAAGGCGGTTCAGTCCAAGATGGTGGGTGGTCATGTTGGATGACTTGAGTAAGAATTCAATAAAGTGACCGATTTCATTTGCGGGTGAAAGTTTTCCGCAAATGTTGGAGGATTAAAAGAAGAGGATGTAGTTGATTTGGGCCTAACCGAGACAAATTCATTTTCATAGTAGAGCATTGATGGATTCTTGGATACTTGTTTGGTTATTTTTGAAAGATTTGGACAGAATGGGTTGGATCTGAAATTTGAAAAAAGTTACATGATGATGTTTAAATCAAGAAATGAGATATGGTTGCACGGGATAGTCAAAAGAATTTTTATCAAGTGTGCGGCTTTTGATATTCGAAAACGGTTTACGCACGCCAATGCAAACACAAATCAAACTCCAGGTTCACCAACTCACACAATGAAGCCGTAAGAGTTCGGCTATTATTTTTTTCGATTTTAATTGGTGATAAAACAATCTTGGAAAAAATTTAGCGAGCTGTTAGATGCCGAAATTTTCTTAAAGACTGTCCTGAGTTCGTACGACTAGTTGCATCCACTTTCAGCCAATATAGGTGTAAGTACGGACCGTAAAACGGCTACCCGTGTTACTTAAGGACGGAGCCTTACGCGGTGTCCTTTAAACCACCCACTCTGCTAAGGAAGTCCGGACCGAGAACCGGCTACCCGTATTCCTCACTGAGAAGTAACTAATCATTTTTAAAATCAGTAGTCTGGATGAAATTATCGGAGCTTGGTTCTAACCTTAAGTGTCGTCTCTCGCTCACTCAGAAAAATAAAAACATCCAAGGTCGGGGTTACTCTCCCGCAAAAATTCTTGATTTTATGGGTTAATTTGAAATCGACTATATTTAGCAGTCTCAATTTTAGTTAGGTGATCACTGAAGAAATTAAGTGAGCAGAAATGCACATCTACCGTTCAGTCCCGATTTTCTTTTAGAATTATGTGACAAAACAAGAGGGAGAAATTCGGGAAAAGCCGATACACGTGAAAACCGATGATGTATGCTCAATTAGAAGACTTACAGTGAATCCTCACAATCTCCATGTGGGATGCTAGACAGAATTTGAAAACTTATTCTAGATGAAATGAAAGCCGATAAAAACCGCACCTAAGCAGAAAGTTCTATTAGCGGGGAAGAATTGAGTTAAATTTTTGGCTAAATTGAACGATCTATGTGCATCTCAGTTAATGTGAAGTGTGGTTTAATCCTACGAGCGTAATCAAAAATTAAAATGCTCTCGAGAGCTGTAGGTGCAGGTCTAGCCTAATCGCCACTCATGTCGAGCCCCACCCTCACCGGAGAGTGAAACAAGCACGACACACCACTGAATAAAGTTAGAGGTATTTTTACACACGCGAGAGTCCGAACGGACACCGCTATAAATGAGCAATTAATTACAGGAATTAAAAATTGCAAAAATAAAATCCTAGACTCTACGCTCTCTCACGACTCGACTCGATATTAATTTTAATTGCGGCTTTCGCGGAAGTCGGTGAAGTTGCATCGGTTCTTGGAAAACCGCTCCACGTATCGGGTACCTCACAAGAACAATAATATAGATAATGTAAGAGAGTGACTCAAAAATATATGAAAAATAAATGCTGAAAATAAATTGTAGGAAAAAAATGGAATTTACAGCGAAAAATTCGAGAGTCAGACTACCCAAATGCGGAAAACCGAACGAAAATTTTCAAGACAAAAATTTAAGCCGTTTGCCTCCCAGCAACGGCGCCATTTGACGGATACGTAAATGCCGAGTTTAAAAAGTTGTTTTTATCGTTCGTGCGTTGTAGGTGGCAATCGGAAACAGTCAAGAAAATAACCACATAAAATTTGATCAATATTTAATTAAGTGTTTTTATGTTTATTTTACTTGGACAAGTCCCAAGGTCGATCACAAGGAGGCAAAGGAACAACCTAGATTAATGTCTATCCAAGTTTGTGTTCGGTTTTCGAGACGGTCTTTTTTTTAGAATTTTCAATGTAATTAAAGGTGCAATATGCAAATTCGGCCGATTTTAGGAATTAAAATGTAAATTTCGATCAAACGATGTCCGAAAAATACGAAACTTGGCAACAATGTAAATTATGATGAGTGCACTGTAATTTTTTTTTGAATTTTTGGATGAAATATGAATTTTTTATGAATTTTTAAATGCACACAGAATAATTTTCAATATTTAATTATAAAAATAAACCTACTTATTATCAAGAAATAAAATTATCTAAGATCTATCTCTAGGTGATAAATCTTAGAAAAATCCTAAAACTCGAAAATGTGGGGTTTAATACTTACTAAAAATTAAATATTAAAATATGCAAAATGATTTTTACATAGCAATATATACATGCAAATGCAAATCTTTTTGGGCACATTGTCAAGCACAATTAATTCTACAATATGTGATTTTTCGGAGATTTTTAGAGCAATGGTTAATCAACTATGAATTTCAGAGCAAGAAATGGGTAAAATATGCAAATTTCCACAAAATAATTATTTACTAATTAACCAACAATCAGAAAAATGCCCACAATATGTCAAAATGTAGAGAATTACTTGACAAACAAAATGATATTTTTGAATTGATAAAATAGTGTAGAGAGAAGGTTCAAAATTACAAAGGAACACAGGGGTCTGTCTGCAATAACTATAATTATAAAATGCAAAGGGGGGTTTAAATGCAATTACCAATAATCAGATGTGCTGTCTTGCAAAATTCACAGAGGAACACGTGCGCAGCACGTGCCCTCTGGACGGCGGGGGGTCACTGCGTAATAAGGATGAAGTGGTCGGGGCTCCTTGTAATTTACCCAGAAAGTCACGTGTAATGCACGTGACTCCTGGGTCTTCTGGCGAATTGGAGAGAGGCCGGGGGTGTTGGTGCAAGTTCCCCCAAACGCACGTGCGTAGCACGTGCGTGGGGGTCTCGGGCTGCGGCCCGGAGCGATAGCAGCGAAGGACCGCTCCAGGCGTAGGTGCCGGCGATATTCGAGGCGGCTGGTGGATGGATTGCGAGAGGCGGTGAGACGGGAGGTCGGAGGTGTCGATGAAGCGGCGTAGGTGAAGTGGCGGCGAGGACGGAGGTGGCTGTTGAACTTGGAGTTGGCGGAGGGTTGAGCAACCGTGCTCCTGCGGATAAGTAGTCGTGGACGGTGGCAGCGATGAAGAGGGCCTCTGGAGATGCGGAGGATGTCGGTGAGGAGGCACCTGGAGCTACTCATCGAGGCAGAGGTGGTTGTCGACAGTAGCGGTTGAAGGTCGATGAAGAGGCGGCGTTGTTGATGTTGATGGAGATAACGCGTTGGCTCAACGGAGATCGGAGCAAGGTAGCGGCGGAGGAACTCCGCAGGGGCTACGACGAGGCGGGGAGCCTCGGACCTCGCCGGAGGGGAAGATGGCGTCGTGGCGCTTTCACCGCCACGAGGGGAACGAAGAGGTGCAGCCGGCGGATAATCCACGAGGGACGCGGTGGCGAATCTTAAATAGATGAGGGGGTTCATCGGGGAAGGAAGGTTATCGGAGATTGGAGGGGCGGCGAGATTCGATTTAGGGATTTGCAGAATCAAGGATTGACGGGAGAAGGGCAATGCGGCGGAGATCTCGGAGGAGATCAGCGGAGGCGAGTCAAAAGGGGAAAGGCAGCCTGATGAGGACGATGCACAACGGCCGTCCGATCGGCCGAGATCGGACGGCCGAGAAGAAGCCACGTGGCGGAGAGAGGGGAGCAGGTGAGGCACGTGCGTGGCGCGTGCCTGGGAGGCGCGTGCCTAGCACGTGCGGTTTTTATTATATTTTTTATTTTTTTATTTTTTAATAAAACGAATATTAAAACCTCAAAAATAGCTGACACGTGGCGGCACCAGGTGCGGCCACGTGTCAGCACAAAAAAATTCGAAATATAATTATCTTGTAAAATAGAGAAAAAATAGTAAACGACCTCGGATCGAAAATGTTTCTTCAAAAAAATTGCTCGTCTCGATGAGATCTACAACTTTCATGAAGACATCAAAATCAAATTCGATCATTTGCACAAAGTGGTATTTTTGGGGTATCCCATGTACATAGAACACCTTGATTTTGGGGTTTTGTAATTTTTATATCATTTTTAGATTAGATAAAAATCCGGAAAAAAATAAAAAATTACACATTATGTATATATTTTGGATTTTTATAAATTGATAAAATATGTACATAAAATAATAAGTCAAAAACCGCTAAAATACACAATATACAAAAGAGGCCCAAAACCCAACTTTCACATATGAGCTCCGATTCACTTGAACTTGGTCTTGTTTTGAAGGTAATTGAATGTATATTAGTTCAAAAGTGAGTAGGATTTAATCGGACGCTGGATGAGGAAGATATGAGGTTTTTAGTCCGGAAATCCTAAAACTAGGGTTTGGGTTTTTGGTCCACTTATTTGGGTTAGTTATTTTTTTGTTCATTTATTCTTGTTAGCGATATGTACATAGTGGAAGTGGTTTTGGCTTATTCGGAGTTAGCATGAATGAGTTAAAAATCAGGGAATTAGGCTATTTACAGGTCATTTTTGGCTGAGATTTTTGGCTTATTTTGTGCAGAAATTTGTGCTAAAATGTAATTCTTATGAAATCATGTACTAATGCTAATTATGCAGAATAAATGCAGGAATGTTGTTGATTTTAAGGGATTTGAGCTTAATAAATGAGATTTAGAGTGATGAATTCGAGATTTATTACCTTCCCAGTTCTTCTCCTTCCCGTCTGTCCAACTTTATTCTCGCCCTATTAGAGAAATTACAAAAATCACCCCCACCCTTCCCTCCTTTCCCTCGGTCAATGACACCTTCATGCTACCGAAACCCTAACAACTGTTGTGTCGATTTCTCTCCGCCTCCTCCTCCTGCCAGTCACACGTCACCTCCGCCCTCTGTCTCCCTCGACCGCAACACATGCTTCCTCGAGTTCTGGATCCGTCAACAATGCATTATCCATTTTCACCGAGATGGAAGCATCCCCCATGTCTGCTTGATCAAAGGGTCCCTTTCTTTGTGGTGAGAGTCGTATCGTCAGTCTCTCGTGGTAACTCTGTTGTGCCGATCACAAGGCATGTATGCATGAGCACTTGCCACTTCAAGAGGGATTCACCACATTTTAGGTAAAAATTGACATGCAAATTCCAGAAGGTGTGTTTTCCTGATATCTATGTTGACATCATTGAGTATTTGTCCCTTCCCATTTTCCATTATGAATAGAACAAGGTCAATTTATTTTCTTCAACTTCTTTCAATATGCATGCAGTCTATCCAATTAGTTTGATCACGACCACCTACAGGTACATGGACTGCTATTGTCATAGTTCATATGTTTTCTCTTTTTTCCTTTCTTCGGATTAGGTCAGGACGCCAGAGGTTGTATAGTTGACATTGTAATCCTATTTTTGCATCATAATTAATAAAACCTATACGGGGCAAAATCATATACAATGAAAGAAGTTGTTTGAAAGGAGATAAGGAGATGGATTTTCAATAATAGTCTCTTTATATTCAAATTGAGGTTGTGATTCTACATAAAACAGAGCTGAAATTTTAACTACGTCCAACTACGTCCTCATTTAATAATCTCATGAAGTTATAGTGTATTGATACTTTTTTTGTTTTCAGTATTGTTATTTATAACATAACTTCATTTTTGTTATGGAGAAGGATGGAATTTCATGTTGTTTTTTCATTCGCCTTGCACATGTCGAATTCTTTGTCTTTAAATTACATTGCAAGGTGCAATCATGTAGCATATAATAATACAATAAACCTTAATTGTGTCATTTTTTTATTCTAAGCAGCCCCATAAAATTTTGAAGGAAGGGAACATCAGATGTCATCATGTGCATCTTAATCTTCAGCCGTAATAAAAGGAATCGTGGATCCCACTAAGACAAAGTTGCTTCTCAATGCAGATACCCTTTGAACTTAAGTTGTAAAGTAAGAGATATGTAAACTGTCCTAATGAGACTATGGACCTGTTACTTTGGATTTATTGTTGCCATGTAAATTGTCGGCATGTTCATTCTTTCTATAGTCGATTGTTGAGGGGAATCGGTCAAAGGTAAATTCAGTATATCGAATGTGAAAGTTGTCTATAAATGGTAACAAATCTCTTTTTCCTATCAGGGGAATCTCAATTTCCATTTTATCTTTTGGATATGTTGGTTCATTGTATTTGTGTCTAAAGTCATGGAGCTTTATCTATAGTGTTGGACTGTTCTGATTGTTCCATGGACTGGATAGAAATGCAGTCTCACAATGTGTAGTAGTGGAGCCCGTTTACATAATGAGAATAGAAACAAAGAACACACATATATAGTTGCTTATTATTCATATCTACCTTATTGGGATAGGACACTTACTCTTCTCTTTTCTATGAAAGGTAAATTCATCACGGTATTTACGAGCTAAATTAACAAAGCATGAGAAGTGGGTTCAAAGAGTTGCGAGAGGCAACTCATCGCATGCCCTTCTAGGATACGCCCTATCTCGATCGGGGACGGTTTACTTAAGATCGTCCCTTATGAGCTCTGAAACAACACAAATTCCCGCCTGCAAAATTTGATACGACGGAATAGGACAGTCACAACCATCCCCTTCATTTGAACTGAAAGAGATGTTCACAAAGAGCGGGAGGCGACAGTCTTAACCATCCTATGTACGACTCATCGAGAACGGGCACACAACCGTCCCCTATAGCACTCGGTAGAGACGGTTAATTACTAAACCGTCGCCTTGCATGGTGTTGAAAAGGGACGGTTGATTTTAAACATCCCCTCTGGTCATCAAAGGGGGCGGTGCTTTGCAAGTGTCACATATAGTATTTAAAGGGACGATTTCTGAGTAACCATTCCCAATGAGCATCCCTAAAGACATGTCTTTGTAGTGTATAAAGTGGAAACCCATAACTGAAGCCTCTGATATACGACATCAACCATCCTTTTCTTTTCTTTTCTTTTCAAGTGGAACATTAAACTTGGTAAGAATGGAATAACTGATGCTTATTTGACAGGAGAATCTACTCACCATAGGAAATTAAACTTCATAAATCAGGTTTGTAACCACGGTGATAAGATCAGAAGATCGCAAACAGGGCAATATCAAAAATAAAAAACATATTTTAGTTAGTTAATTTCTCCCATCTCGTAGTTTAGTTAGGATATATCCGCATTCATAATTAGCATCATAAAATACTCTCTCTTATTGATAAAGTTTAATTACTTTTTCGATTAGAAATATCAAATTGTCAATCAGTAGCTTCTCACCTTAACTTCATCTGTGAGATATCAGATTACTGTAACAATTTGTTGTGTCTTTTCTGATATTCCCTCTGAATTTGGTGACTGATTGAGTAATTTTAAGTAAGTTTTCAGGCTATTGATTTAATGATTAACCGTTAAGAATGTTAATAATATTATACGAATGATAATTATATCATGTCCGATTGAGCCATAACCTCTACAATATTGATAACTACACCAAGACTCATAATCTCACTCTAATTAACATGTATGCCTCCATGAAGCATTACAGTGTACGGTGATGCAATTAATTATAAGGTTTGTAATTGTGAATATTTGGGGGATTGTGATACATTATCAAGAATTTCGTGATTTCTTTAACATTGAATTGTTGGCTAACTTGAGGTCTTCAGGAACTCCATGCATGAGTTGATTCATGATAGGGTTTTCTGGAATTCAACTACACTAGCTAATATATAGATCTTACATAATTGTAAATAAATTTATAATTATATTTATATATTACAATTACTGTATTATTATATAAACCTTTTTACAAACAATTATAATACATCTACAATTGTTGTATGATGATAGATACGGATACGTACAGATTTAAAGTGATGCTGGCATATGTGCCTATTTCTAAATAGATACGAATGCAATTATTAACATATGTATAAAATAGGTATGAATGGTAGTATCTATTTTGACTTGTATCTATATTTTATGATATATTATATAGAGATAGGATTTTTATCCAATGCGCACAAGGCTTATTAGCGTTTCGGTGAGCACCATTTGTAGGCCACACATGTGTATTACCAATTGAGCGGTTACCTATTTCGAAGGATGTTATTTTTGGAAGGTGATTTAACAATAAGTGGTATTCCAATTATATCGCGTCCTAAAAAATAGGAAGATCGTTTTAGAAAGAAAACATTCGAATCGATGATTTCTTGTAGAAAATCGAGATCCAAATGTTCATGTCAGTAATATATATACAATAATCAAGTAAATGGTTGTTGCGAGATCAGTAATATCCAAACAACGGTCAGTAATTTACATTCATTTTATTATATGGTGTAGAATTCAATAATATATACACAATGGTCAAGTAAGTGCTTGTTGTGAAGTCAGTAAAACCATAACAAATGGTCAGTAATTTCTATAGGTATTATTAATTTGAATATAATTCAGTAATTTAGAGACAATACTCACATAAATGGTTGTTGCGAGATCAATAATATCCAAACAACAGTCAGTAATTTACATTCATTTTATTACATGTTGCGGAATTCAGTAATATATACACAAAGGACAAGTAAGTGCTTGTTGTGAAGTCAGTAAAACCATAAAAAATGGTCAGTAATTCCCATACAGTTTATTACTTTGAAAGAATTCAGTAATTTAGAGATGATACTCAAGTAATATATATACAGTTATCAAGTAAGTTATTGTTTGTGTTCAGTAACGTATATATCTATGTCTTATATCACATGTTCAGTAATATGTGTACGATTCTCAAGTAATAGATACTATGAGATCAGTAATAACAAAGTAATGGTCAGTAAGTCTTGGGCATTGCTCAACTAAGAAAGTAACTATTTGTTAATGCAATGTGCATTACATACACAATGGTATTACTAATCATTTGTTATGTATTATTGATCTCACAACACACATTTACTTGACCATTTTATGCATATTACTAAATTATGTACAATGTAACTATTTGGATGTAAATTATTGATCATTGTCTTGATATTACCGATCTCACAACAAGTATTTACTTGACCGAATTATATTTATTACTATCATAGCGTTTGGATCCTTAATCATCCGCGTGGAATCATTTATTTGAATCGTTTCTTTCCAAAACCGTCTTCTAATTTTTAAGGACGTTGTATAATAGAAAATATAGGATTTTTTTAAATACGTGATAGCCTATAATTAGAAATATAGTTATTGCTAATACACGTGATGCCCAGAATGTGTGCTCATCAAAACGTTAATGGGCACAGGGCTTATTGGATAAGCCATATATATATATATATATGTATGTATGTATGTATGTATGTATGTATGTATGTATGTATATGTATATATATAGGAACCCTTTCAAATGAGGCGGGATCTCACCAATATTGTGGTGAGCCATCAATCAGATTCTTCAGATCTCGATCTGACGGTTGCATCAAAAAACTTATCCAAAAGGGTATTTCTGTCATCTTAATTTTATTAAATTCGAGTTTCATTTAATAGATTCAAATTGCTATTTTAAGATTTTCTGTATTTGGTATTTTTCACTAATACCTTTATTGATCAATTTCTAATTTTATTCTGGATTATTTGAACTCAACGATATCTTATTAAACTCCAGCGAGTTTTTTATAAAATAATTTTTCTCTTTATAATTTCATTAATAATTCCATCTTCGTATTTTTGTTTTGTAAATGGGTATTTATGTTTTGTGAATGTGCACAATCATTTTGTAAACTCCATCGAGTTTTTGTAAGAGTAACTTTCCTCTTTGTAGACTTCAGCCTATTTTGTAAATGTTTATTTTTATTTTGTAAATGGGTATCTCCGTTTTGTGAATGGGCATATTCATTTTTTAAACGCCAACGAGCTTTTGTAATAGTAAATTTTCCTCTTCGTAGACTTCAGCCTTTTTGTAAATGTGTATGTTTGTTTTTGTAAAATTTGTGTGAATCTTTGTAATTGTATCTCGCTCCTTTGTAAAATTCACGTAGAGCTCTGCAAAACAAGAAAACAAACATTGAGATTTTGTAAAAAATGAATCAATATGTAAATATGAATGTCATATATGTAAAATAATTGCATCACAATATAAATCCATGCCTGATTACCTCCCATGTGCGGTCCTCCACTTTGTCCATCCACGATCTACTTTCTACCTTCACCTCCAAATGCAACCACCCTCCTCCTCCATTTATGTGGACTGCCACAACCATATTCTGTCGCATTCACTACGTGTTGCGACCTCCATGGTCAACCACCATCTCATGCACGAGCTTTCTCCTCTGCATGGCGCCCTGGTCCTCTACGCCTTTCTCCTATAGGCCATCTCCTCTATGGCTTTCTCCTCTACGATCGAGAAGCATTTCGTGGAGAGGAAGTTGACGGCGTCGTCGACGATTCGAGAGAGAGAGAGAGAGAGAGAGAGAGGTGCGTCGCCATCGACAAATCGCAGAAGAGGGGGGGAGGGGGCGTCGTCGTCAATCAATAGAGAGAGAGAGAAAGAAAGAATGGAAATATAATTGCTCCCCACAAAAATAAGATGTAGGATTGTCACATTCTATTTTTAGAATGTGATAATGACGAAAATGGATTTTTCATTAATAGAATATTAGCATTAATCACGATTTAATTTCAATCGCATGATTAAGATCTAAAAGCTCTTATTAGTAGCTTGCCACAAAAGTAGTGAGACACCACCTCATTTGAAGTTTCTCATATATATATATATATATATATATATATATATATATATATATAGAAAATATTTCAAATGAGGTGCACCTTTCTTGGGTGCATGGAAAGCCCATCATCCTAACCGTAAGCAATCAATCCGATGGTTGTCATTAATAACTCGTTATTAATATATTTTTAATGTTGAAAACCCCGTTATGGTCATTTTAAATATTCTAAATTTAGAATGCAACAAAAACTTCACAATTATCTCCTCTCTCCTCTCTCTCTCTTCCTCTATCTCTCTCCCCGTCTCTCTCGATCTCGATTGCCGCATGAGGTTCCTCTCCTCCATCTCTCTTTCTCGACGACGGCATGATGAGAGGAGGTTGTTGCTCGTCGCTGATGGCGTGCAAGACGGTGGATGCAACGCGCTGCTCTACGGTGGCTGATGATGGCGTTCTCCAAGGTTGTTTTCTTGTATGTAATAAAGGCGACATCGTGTGGGGGTGATGGCTACGCGTGGAGGAGGTGGATCATAGAGGAGAAGGTTGAAGGAGTGCGTGAATGGAGGTGTGTGGGCGGAGGAGGACGTGCATGAAGGAGGTGGGTCGTGGAGGAGAAGGGCGGAGGAGGTGTGGGTAGAGAGGATGCTGGAGATGGAGGGCATGCCCAGTTTTTTACAATCAGAGATCCTATTTTGCAATCTCGAGTATTTTTTTACAATCTCAGATCGTATTTGACAATCTCATATCATTTTTTTACAAATTTCAGGTGGGTCGTGGAGGAGAAGGGCGGAGGAGGTGCGAGTAGAGAGGATGCTGGAGATGGAGGGCGTACCCAGTTTTTTACAATCAGAGATCCTATTTTGCAAGCTCGAGTATTTTTTTACAATCTCAGATCGTATTTTACAATCTCATATCATTTTTTTTACAAATTTCAGAATATTTTTTTACATTTATTTAAATTCGGTGATATGGCAAAAACTATTTACATTTATTTTACAATGCAAGATGCAAAATTACAATATGGATTCAAATTTTACAAAGATGTTTGGCATTCTGCAGGGTGCGAAAGTACCGTACATTTTTGTGAAAAGCGCACATAATTGTGAGAGGGGATTTACAATCTTCATACAGATTTTACAAAACGTGCATGAATTTTTACAATAGTGTTATCAAAATTACAATTATAATAATATAACTATTACTAATTGTGATTTTATTTTACAATGCAGGATACAATTTTTATAATATCAACGGAAATTTTACAAAAAGATCTGCTATTCTACATTGCGCGAAATTGCTACCACATTGGTGAAATTTCATTAACTAAAAGGCAACAAAAAATACCAAATCAGACACGCTAAAAATGAAAAATACAAGGACGAAATAAATTTCAAATTCGAAATTAAATTCAAATTTAACAGATCTCGTGATCTAACGGATCTCGTGATGGGCTTTCCATGCACCCAGGAAAGGTGCAACTCATTGGAAGGACCCTCTAAGAGAAACTTCAAATGAGACGGGGTCTCACCATATATATGGTGAGCCACCCTCAATTTAAGCATTTTCCCATATATTTTACAATTTCTTTTTTCGTAATATAACAATAAATATTAACACAACATGTTTAGTGAAATAAAATTATGAAAATATTATTATATTGATGGAAATGTTAATTTAAATTTCGTTATATTTTACAAAATTCATTTTTTTACAATTTGCACTTTATACTTTTACAAAATTGTTATAGAGTTTTTACTAAATTCACAGTGACCTTTACAATTTCAAAAAAAAACCCCTGCCTCATTTGAAAGGTCCTATATATGTGTGTGAGGAAAAGGAGCCTACTTTGTGAAGTACGTAACTTACCTACTTCACATTTCATTTTTTGCAAGTTTTTTTATTTTTTTTAAAAATTCCACCATGGGTTTTCATAATTATATCCCTTTAATATGTCATTGAAATTTCATCATAAACAGAGACTCTTACGGCCTCCATCAAGACAGTCATTTTCTAATGGTCATAGATTTGCTGCATTTTACATGTTCTGGATGAAGGCCGTAGGAGTCTCCATTTCTGATGAAATTTGAATGACATATTAGAGGGATTTAATTATAAAAATCCACGGTGTCATTTTTCAAAAAATAAAAAATTGCAAAAATTGGATGTAAAGTAGGTAAGGTTACCTACTTCACAAAGTAGGCTCCCTTTCCTCTCTCTCTCTCTCTCTATATATATATATATATATATATATAGGGCCCTTCCAATGAGGTGCACCTTTCCTTGATGCTTGGAAAGCCACTCATAATGACCATAAGATGGGGATCTAATGGATGAGATTAAAACCACCAAGGAAAAGGTAGGAGTGGTATTCGAACTAACTAATTAGCTAAGATTAAGGAGGACAAATAGCGTTTAACATAAAATTAAATATTTTGAAATATTTTGAAATCTAAACAGTTCTACAATTAATTCGAATTTCAAATATAAAACATCCAAAAATAAATTATAACCTTATCAAAAACGTACGACCTGTATACATAATCGCATCTGTTATTGTCGTTCTGTGTACATTAAATTTCTAAGATTTACAAATTAATAACACACAATACAAAACCCTGCAAAATAATACAACAAAAATCCAAGACTTTGTGAAATTGTTGACAGTTATAACGAAATTGTAAACAAATTTATGATATAAAAGACTTCCAATTACAATATAACAATCCACAACACATTTTCTGCATTTACAATTTCAACTCTTACTACCAAAACGAATTGAAAAATTCCTAAAACATAGCTTCACACTATAAGTAAAACCTACCTTAAACCTACGACTTGTAACCTGATAAGCTAAATTTGTTACTTTAAATTACAAATAATTACAATAATATGTACTACAATACAAAACAATGCAAAGGAATACAAAATGAATATTCACATATATGCAATACTTGTCATGTAATTGATATTTGTTATAGCACGAATGCGATATGTCTCCAAAAGATACTATATGAGAACGCATAACACAATATGTGCATACAAGAGCTCTATCTTTGTAAACAAGTTTGAAAGAGAAAATTTTCTATAAAAAACTTAACAGTATTACTCGAACTTGATTAAAAATTTGAATTCACTAGTGAAAATAGCGTTGTGATTGCTTTAATTTACATAGATTTACAGATTATAACAATACAATACATTAGATATCATTAAAATATAAACTATTACAAAAGGATCAGTAAATTATATCCCGTACATTACTATTTTTAACTTTGAAATACAAAGTTGAACGACCAAATACATTTTATAACGTAAAAAATACAATATCAAAATAAAATTTAATGTTATGAATCTTAAGATAATTAGAGGATGAAAATTACTATATAATAAATCATGAACTTGTTAAATAAATGAATCACTTTAAAAATATTAACCATTTTTATTAAAAATACATTATCTAATATAAAATAAAACGATTCCTTAACATGGGTTCAAATTAATAGATAACATCTTCTGATATATAAGAAATTTTGAAAAACATTCAATTAGAATGAACTAAGAAAAATTGATCTTACGAAAATTAACTAATAAATATATTTTTGGAATGAACCAATGAATACTATGTACTAACAACGATGCAAAAAAAAAATTTCTTCTAAATTTTTATAAAGAATAGCATTGAAAAATTGAAAGAAGGATGAAAGAATTCGTACCTGGAAACGTGAAGAAGCAAAAGACGTTGTGGAATGAACATTGACGGCAAAAAATTTGAAATTTGAGAGTCTAGGATTATTTGAGAATAATAAGTTTCTATTTTTAGCTAATACAAACATCTATTAATTTCTAATTATACAGCTACATAATTAATTTGACTTAAATAACTTAAAGTAATATATAGGAAGACTTTATCGCCGAGATTTCCGCCTTCAGTTACAAGTTGACAGAGACAGAGTTGCCTCCCTCTCCGAACGACTTTGGCGACTCAAGAACCCTAAGGGTTTCGTGACCTTCGATCGACGGCGGCAAAGGCAAGAAGAGGACGAAACTAAGAAGAAGACAACCAGGTCAGAAAAAATGCTATTTTGATTATACTATAACCATCTGATTATCTGTAAATTGCATAGAATGGAATTTTAAATCATCATATTACTCATATCTCGTTACAATGATCTTTGCAAAGTTACGACAGAAAAAAACATGTAAACAATAACACTTAGTTGAACTGCTGCGCTGAAGCAAAAGAAAAAATGATACCAACAACATTCATGTCTGCTGTGTAATATTAAAATTACAGTTGCATATTTTTTACGTTTATTCATGGTGTTTTAACGTATGTGAAATCATAATGTAAATATTGTAGAGATGAGCTGCAGTGAATCTGATTTTGATGAGATAAGGGGACCACGAAAAATGAATGAAAAATTATGCGGAAATTCTTATGATGATGACAATGTGAAGGAAGATTCTGATTCAAACCGCACAGTTTCATTGGTGATGAAAGATACATGAAATTAATTAAAAACTAAATCGTTATGCGTCTTCTAAAAAAATATGTATTTATTATCTGTGAAATACAGGGAAAGGTAAAGGCATGAGTAAAAACCCTGACATTAAAAACCCTGACATAGAAGATGCAGCTATTGAAGAATGCATGACAGAAAAATATGGCAGTAAGATAAAAATTACATATCCCTATAAATAATTTTCTAAATTCTTATTGTTTAATCTGTTATATGTGTTTTATAAACAATTACTATAAGAATATGTTTACTTCTTTAAAGGTAAGGGATACATACAACACAGATGCTTTGTGGAGCATTTTGTTCAATTTATAGATGCTCATAGACCAACAGCAAAGCAACAATGTCTGATAAATAAGACTGCATTCTCGAAATTAATAAACATCGGGAAGGTTGATATCCAAAGGAGGATTCTGCAATGGATTGTTGAACAGTATCAAGGAGGACGCCAATTCAAATTTGGGAACCGGGTTCTTAACTTCACGGATGAAGACATAGGAGCAATATTAGGCATTCCTAGCACAGGCTTTGCAGTGACTGTGAAGGGCAGACACCTACAGTGGAAGAGCTTTATTTTAGAAGAGATATTTGATTCTGGAATGATTTTCAACCGGAAGAAATTAGTCAATATTTTGATAGATTTCTACGATAGAGATGATGATGACTCGGTGTCTGTTTACGTTACTTGCTTGATATTGTTCATGTTTTCCACGTTCTTGTTCCCAGATTGTGGATACTCTTTCCCAAGAGACTTACTCCATTACGTAGAATCTTTGGAAGATACTCGATTTTTTAACTGGTCAGACGCTGTAGCAAAAATGATTTTGTTCAACATGGAAGATGTATTGCATAGAATACATCAGAGGAGGCAAGGATCGTCCAGAACAACACTTGGATATCTTACGGGTTGTGTAGCATGCCTATACGTAAGTAAACATGTTATTGTATAAAATTTTATAAATTCTTAACTAATAAGATATTTTTGAAAATTATAATAGGTCTGGATGTTAGAATACTGTTGCAAAGATCTTGTCGTCAACAGAGATCTACGTCCAAGGATACGGAAATGGGCAGGCTCAATAAAAGGTTTGTCAAGGAGAATCGCTTCACTCACCAATGAACAGGTATGAAATAGTATATGCACGTAAATAATACTGTATATGACTGAATGTTGAAATTGATAGTAAATTAAAGTTGACATACCTTTTTTTGTAAACAACAAATGTTTCAGATTGTAGGAGGTTTGAATCCACAAAAAAATGAAATATTTAAAATAGGAGCAGATGAATATGTTTTCCCGTATGAAAGATTCATTCAATACGGTTTCTCATTGAGAAGGCCACAGATAAACCTCCAATCCCGAATAAAAGTGCCTGAGGATGGACCTGCAAGGAGTGGGAGATACAAGAGGACAGAATTTCAAATTGTAAAAAAGATAAATCAAGAAACTAACATTCGTGCTGTAAAAGGGACTGACAAGCAATGCATGTGTGATGAATTTTCAAAAGAAATAGACGGGTTGCATAAGCTAATAGAAGAGCTGAATGATAAAAATCAAGACAAGGATGCCAAAATCAAAGCTTATGAAATTCAGATCAGATTGTTGGAAATGGACAATGAAGAACTGAGAGGGAAACTGGAAAAGACAACTCTAGGCGAAGTGAACAATAAAATCAATGAGAAAATGATGATGGAAGAAGAGAACAAACAGATTGAGTTTGAAAATCAGAAAAATACACTTGTGGTGGAAACAAATTCTGAAATTGTAACCAAGATGGATTCAGGACAAGAAGTAGAAATTAATTTATCCAAACAAGGGTGTATTCCATGTTTTAATCTTGGAATTGAGGAGCATGAGTCCGTTGTCACAGATAAAAATAAGATGGCACAAAGGAAGAGAAGAAAGGAGAGATCAGAAGTGCATCCTAGTTCTTTGACAAAGAGAGTCAAAGAGAGGAATGCAGCAAAAAGAGATGCAAGGGAAGCAAGAGAAAATATTACAACTGAAACAGAACACAAGGTGTGTATTTGAACTAGATTATTAATCATACAATGATTTATAGTTCATACAGATAATATATATGACATATTTACATTTTTAATGATTAATCTTCTAAAAATGATATTTATATAAACATTACAGTATCTCTGTGATCCTGCAACTGACTTTATCGGATATGCTAACATAACCAATGAACAAAGGAGATTGATTCAGGATTTCCTAAGAGACCCGGCGGACAAGTAAGTTGTGATTCATGACAAGAACTTATGTTTAATAGAAATTTGTAATTACAATTTAATGATATTCTGCTCAAAACTGCAGGTTCAACGCCACGTACTTCACACCTCTTGGAATTTTTTGCAAGGGAAAAGAGATACATCATTTCTTATATGAGAAAATGATTGAAGATAGCGTAATCACATAATTTTAAATCATATTTCTATATAAACCATAAAATACTCTGATGATTTATTTACTTGTACTGCAGATTTTGGAAATGTTCAATGATGTTCTGCGACATAGATATTGTACCGGTGACACGATCCCTTTCCTATTCACGCCTATTTACAAGATGGTTAGTCACTTCATTCACATATAAATCCCCAAAAAAAATCATAATACTTTCAACTTCTACATGCAGCAATATTTTGTAAATACGGTTGATAGGGCTACAAAGGAAGAGATCAATAATCTGGACAGCCTTCATGAATTGGAAGATGAAAGGCTGATTGGATTGTCTAAGGTGTTCACAGTTATTCATACCAAGAATCACTGGCATCTATTGGTCACAGACTTCGCAGCGAGGAAATTCTATGCATATAACTCGCTGAGAGGGTCAAAATTTCACAAAACAGATGCTCAAAAATGGGTATGTTTATTTAATATATGTTCTTTATTGAAAACATCTTATGTTTACAATTGAAATTAACAAGTTGTTTTTTTTAGCATGGCTGGATGTGCGAATGCTTTGGCATGAACCTGGTGGATGAAAATGAATGACTAGGAGATAATATATGTGGTTGACAGCCCGCAACAACCTCCTTACAGCATGGATTGCGGTGTCTACGTGATGAAGACAATAGAGTACTTGTGTGAAGGGAGGGCTCTGGACTTCAGCTATGAAGATAATTCCAAGATTCAGGGCAGAAATAACATGTACTCTTTTGACATGCGGACACGTTGATAATGAAGCTGGAAATTAATTGACCGAGGATGTGCATGGAGTTTTCTTGAAAACACCAAAAAAATTCTTTTATGTTGAACAGTATTGACATTTAACTTTCTGAAACATTATTTAGAAGTATGTGTTAAAAGTATTTGCTGGAAAGATAACTTTGATTTGAAATTAGAAGTATTTGCTGGAATGTTGAAGAATGTTTGGTTTGTTTATTTTGTTTACTTACATAATTCAGCCATGTTACGTCTTTTATACAGTCTATTATGAATGATTTGTATTGTCTGATGATCTCAAATATATGTTGGAGATACGATTTTATAAATGATGTCATGAATGAGAAGGTAACGTGAAGATAATGCGATAAATAAACAAAGCGACATATATGTTAACATTACAAAACAAAATGTATTTTCACCTCATAGTTTTATTATTCAATTGTTTCATTATAATGTTTAAATTTACTGTATTGGTCTTACATTTAGCACTGCATAAATTAAATTAATATGAAATATTTCAATATATGTTACTATATTTTACAATAACTGTTAACATAGTTGCAATACTGAAATTGATTGTTTTACAACTCAATGAAATACATTAATAATCCATATTTTTCCATTATATCTAAATATTTTGATTCATTATACATAATATGATTATTTACCTATAATCATTTAATAGTACGTTTGATATTCACTATTGTAATAACATCATACAAAGATCATTATATATTAAAGGGATTTGGTTAAATTATCCGATATATTGATGAAATTCTAAAATCGAATCTAATGGATATATAGGACTAGTATGAAAAATTAACTTAATTATGATGTGGACAATCTGAAGATAGCGTCATATAAGTCATTTCAGAAATTAATATATTTCGGAAAATTTAAAAATTACTACAATTGATCAGTTAGCTTTAACAATCTGAAGATAACTTGAAACATAAATCAGCTGTCAAATATATTATATTATAATACAATAAGAATGTGTATATATAATATGCTGTATAATATTGTACAATATATTTCTTTATTTTACAATATTACACTGCTATTATATTAATATATTTTGTTATATTTGACTATATCTGTACGACAAATACAAAACTGAAAAGGATTCTTAAACATTACCAACCATAAAATCCACGAATGCTATTTATTTGGTAAATCTTGTTTGCACAAATTCAAATAATTGAGTAACATCAACATTTGTTTGAGTAACATCAGATCATAACATTATAAAAAATATAACACTAAATCAATAATGAACATCTATTGTTTGAGAAACATCAGATCATACAACCAATATAAATAAATCAAGACCATGATTTATGAAAAAATACAAATAAATATAAGCTTAAAACATCAGTCTGTATTTTCCAATGTCTGCAACTATGTACTCTTCCATCTTGATCAAAAAGCTCCTGCAAATAAAAGGGTCACTACATCACTAAGCTTGATTAAATATAACAAATTAAAAAATATATAATTTTACTGTGTACTTACAATGCTTATTTTAAAAAATTGTGTATGTGATATTTGAAAATTGTTCTCCTGAGTAAACTCTGTAGGGAAAAGGGATATCTAATTATATGTAAAAAAATAAAATAACGAAATAAAAGTATAAAAAATTTTACCATCTGGCATGCAAGAAAATTGCAATATATTAGTTATCATTCTGACTGTCCTGAAGCATCACTGAATGTAACAATCTGTCAGATTTTAAACAATAGAAATATATAAAAAATAATATACTGTTTAAACCGTTCATACCAGTCTGAAGTTGATTGAATCTTGATTGATGGGCAGTTCCAGAATCATGACCAACATTGTACTTCATGTACGCTTTGCACTACCTGCCTCTATTTCTTTTTTAATTCTTGTTGAGTTATTCGACAACTACCTGAACCTTTTGGTCTTCCTCCCCTTCCACTACCTTTAGTTTTTGCAGTAACAGGAACAAGAACATGATTATTATTATCATGAGATTCCAATTGAGGCTGATCTTGTGATACATTTGATAATCTTTTTTTGCACTTAAGCTTTGAACTTCTTCGAGCAATTTCACAAGCTTTGCTTTGACGAGAAAAAAAATGTCATCATATTCTACACTACTTTCAGCCACAATCTGAGAGCAAATATTATTTAACTGTCCAGACCGTTCATGTTGTGGATTTTGGTTGTAGATTGGATAATTACCAGAACTCTTAATATTCCTCGTCCATCTGGGCAGGATAAAAGAACTTGAAAGAAATGATTCTCCTCTGAACTTGATAACAGCAAGTAAGTGCTTGCATGGTATTCCTTGAAATTTCATTTTTTGCATTCACAAGATAGATAATCAGAGTGATGCATTTCAGACACTATTCTATCTTTTACAAACTTATCAATTGAAGAAACATTGTAAAATGACAAACCATCTTTGATTTCAGCAACACGAACATGTAACATCATTAACTCCTTCAACTCTTTCTGAATTTTGTAAAAAATCTTTTTTCGAATAACATCAACATTTGTTCTTCCAAAGTCATTTGGTAATTAACTTAGGTCTTCTAGTCTTTGAATCATGATCCATGTCATTCTCACGTTCTCTCAACCTCTGAATGGCTGTCTGGAATCTGGGAACAAACTCTAAAAGAGTGTTCTGTTTAGTAATAGAATTTTGTAAAAATGAGTTCATTCTTTCACTCCTTTGAGTGCTACGCATCCCAGCGAAGAATGTTTCATTTGTATAGACATCTATCCATTTGTGTCTTATGTCATACTTCTCTGCTAACCATTTATTCTCAAGCAATCCAAACTCTGATATGGCTGCTGACCAAACCATCTTCAAATTGATCAATAGACTCACTCCGCCAAACAAGTCTGCTGAATGTTTAAGAGCCTTGACAATTTCATTCATTCTACCCAGTTAAGTTTCAGCTTTGACATAATGTGCCATGTACAAAACTTGTGAACAGTGTTAGGAAAAGAAAGACGGATTGCAGCACATATTGCTGGATCTTCATCAGTAATTATTAGAAATGGGGTGTTTTCTAGCAGCTTCAAGAAATTGATTAAATAACCATGTAAAAACTTTCAGTTGTTTCTCTATTTATAAATGCATTACCAAAAAAATTTGAGCAACCATGGTGGTTAACTCCACAGAAGAGGCAAATATTAATTTGTATTCGTTGGTTCTATATGTAGTATCAAAAGAAATGGTATCGCCAAAAACCTTATAATCTTCAATGGATACACTGTCAGCCCAGAATAAATGTGTGAGCCTATTATCCTCATCAGTTCGATAAGAGTAAAAAAATTCAGGCTGTCAACTGTTTACAATTGTCAAAGAGATCTAACACAAGTTTTGCGTCCAAACCATCGCGACGTCTTCTCTCATCCCTATTAAGGTTGTATATATCACGTACAATGCCACCAACTTTGTTGTTTGTAATGAAGCCGTTATCCAAAATGTCGATTGTTTTTGATGCAGGAATATTAACATCAGTCATAGACTTGATAAGCATTTTAGCAGCTTTAGAAAACTTTCTATTGGCACGAAGATACAACGTTTGCTGGGGGATACTAGGTATGATTGTGTTCCTCAATGAAAGAAAATACTATCCAATCATGATCATCAAACCTATATTTAACCGACATCATGGCCTTACACCCAGTTCGAATAACACCAACAGCTCTCTCTGATCTTTCAAAATTACTTTCATCGCTACAATCACTTTCAACTGAGTTTGCCACCTCTTGATGATGAAGAAGCTCTTGATTTTCCTTCTTTCCAACAAACAAAACTCTTAAACACAAGTGTCTTATTTTTAGTTAATCTATCAACTCTATGTCTTGTGCTACTTTTGCGTACATTGAATCCCTCTTTTGTAGCATAAGCTTCGTAAAAATTATACGCATGTTCAACGGAACCAAAAACCATACCAACAGAGGGTATATGCTGATAATTAAGACAATTTGCAGTAGGGGAACTTGGATCAACTGCATTAATTTAAATATAATCGAAAACACATTAATGTTAATAATCGACGATATTTTCTTTGCATCATTAATAGATTTTCACAATAATTTTATTACCTGGAAAGGATCCATCAGTTTCTATGCACTCTGAGTACAAATTGTTTGCAGCAGAATCCTAATATAAAAATTGCAGAAACATAAATTATCAAAAAACAAACTTAATAATAGATAATTATTTGGTGTCTCATTACCTCAAATATATGGAAGACGTTCTTCTGTAGTATCTTTGGAATAAAGAGCTCCAGAAATTTGTCCTAGCAAAAAAAAATAAAGTGAAATTCTGTATATTGTAGTAGAGAATAGTATTCAAGAGCAATAAAAAGTAAAATAAGCAATCATAAGTTGTACTGGATATTGAAAACTACATATATTGTACGAAACTAATATATTGAAAAATATTAAGATATATAGTAAAATATAAATATCTATTATTTTATAAAAACCTAATTTTGTAGCATATTGGTAAGTATAATAAAATAGAAAGTAAAATTGTTACTCCATTAAGGAAATGATGAAATGAAAACATAAAAATCATATTTTTAAATTTAAATAAAGATTTAGAATATAAAGAACAACACCTGGATGGAGAGAGACGTCATCAGAATTATCGTGACTTGTATCTTTGATGCCATTATCCTGTTTAAAACATGATAATGTAGATCAATACGAAATAATTCAAACAAAAAATAAATATAATGTATGAACCTGGTAGATTTCTTCCAAAAAGTTTGACATAAACTCGGATGCAGAATCATCATCTGATGAAGAGGGACGGATCTTCCATGACGAAGAACGACTGAGAACACCAAAAAATTAAACGAAAAAAATGAAATACAACTCTCTACACAAAACCACATACCGTAAAAATTGGTAAAATTAGGTAGAGTAAATGCCGGATTCTCGAATCTAAAAATAGGAAGTAAATTACTTAATGACGTCTTTGTGATTTTGATATATTGCATTCCGCCTTTCCTTGATTCAGTTTACCAAAAATAGAAACCGGGAGTGGTATTCACAGTGGTTTCGAAGGGCTGATAACCTACCTATCAAAGCCGTCGATCCATATCAGACGGTCAAGATTGGTGGCTTTCCTTATAGCAAGGAAAGGTGCACCTTATCTGAAATTTTCCCTATATATATATATATATATATATATATATATAGAGAGAGAGAGAGAGAGAGAGGAGTGATCCTATGAGAGCAAAAAATGTGAGAACATGAGAGCATGCATTCTGGACCACATGATTCTGTTTTCTCTCTCCTGGTCTTCTCTCTCCTAGTTGGATCATGTGGTCCAGAATGCATGCTCTCATGCTCTCACAGGTTTTGGCTCTCATAGGATCACTCCTATATATATATATATATATATGATTTTATCCAATGCGTACAGGGCATATTAGCGTTTCGGTGAGCACCATTTGTAGGCCACACACGTGTAGAACCAATTGAGTGGTTACCTATTTTGAAGGATGTTGTTTTTGGGAAAGAGATTAATATGCAAAACGATTAAACAATAAGTGATATTCCAATTATATCGCGTCTTAAAAAATAGGAAGATCATTTTGGAAAGAAAACATTCGAATCGATGGTTTCTTGCAGAAAATCGAGATCCAAATGCTCAGGTCAGTAATATATATACAATAATCAAGTAAATGGTTGTTGCGAGATCAGTAATATACAAAATAACGGTCAGTAATTTACATTCATTTTATTATATGGTATAGAATTCAGTAATATATACACAATAGTCAAGTAAGTGATTGTTGTAAAGTCAGTAGAACATAACAAATGGTCAGTAATTTCTATATGTATTATTACTTTGAATAGAATTCAGTAATTTAGAAACAATACTCACGTAAATGGTTGTTGCGAGATCAATAATATCCAAACAACGTCAGTAATTTACATTCATTTTATTAAATGGTGCAGAATTCAGTAATATATACACAATGGACAAGTAAGTGCTTGTTGTGAAGTCAGTAATATCCAAACAACGGTCAGTAAGTGCTTGTCTTATATCACATGTTCAATAATATGTGTACGATTCTCAAGTAATAGCTACTATGAGATCAGTAATAACAAAGTAATGGTCAGTAAGTCATGGGCGTTGCTCAAGTAAGAAAGTAACTATTTGTTAATGCAATGCACATTACATAGACAATGGTATTACTAACCATTTGTTATGTTATTACTGATCTCACAACACACATTTACTTGACCATTTTATACATATTACTAAATTCTGTACAATGTAACTATTTGGATGTAAATTACTGATCATTGTCTTGATATTACTGATCTCACAATAAGCATTTATTTACCCGAATTATATATATTACTATCATAGCGTTTGGATCCTTAATCATCCGCGTGGAATCATTTATTCGAATCGTTTCTTTCGAAAACTGTCTTCCAATTTTTAAGGACGTTGTATAATAGGAAAATATAGGATTTTTTTAAATACGTGGTAGCCTATAATTAGAAATAAAGTTATTGCTAATACACGTGTATGGCCCAGAATGGGTGCTCATTGAAACGTTAATGGGCACAAGGCTCACTGGATAAGCCCTATATTATATATATATATATATATTATATATATATATATATATATATATATTCCCCTCCAAAGCACGAGCCCAATACTAGCTCTTAGTAAAGGAATATACTTTGGATCCAATTGTCAAACCCACTCAAAGTCTAAATTACCCAAATCATTTGATCAAATTTCAAAAATTTAATTGACTAATTAAATTAACTAGAATATTAGTGCGGTTTTATACCCATAAGCTTTGGTACATAAATGTTCTCATCAGTAGGACCTCAGGAGGGCACTTTTCTAGAAGATTTGAATGCATATATGGCATTTAACATGAAATCACTAAACCGTATCATCTGCCTCTTATTCTTGAGCTTGTTCAATCCACAATGTCCCATTGTGGTAAATAAATACAAGGGATTTTTATTATCTGTACTCTTCTAAAATTTTCCAATATCACCTGTGTAGCTTTTATTATTGGGAACATTACGTCCATAACTCCGAGTAGTTTAGTATTACAATCATAACCCCGCCTAATCGTGAATTACACCGGGAACCCTGAATAATCACTCCATCTCACACACATAACCCTTTGTTAGTTTACCCATTAACCCAACCATATCATTAGGTTAATCTAACCCATGGTCTATTCAATGGCTATTAAAAAGTTTCAAAAAAAATAAAAAATCCCAAACCCCTCCCCTTCTCCAATGCATGCCCTTCCCGGTTGCCGCCCTCCTCCTTCAGGTTGCTCTTCCCCCTCCTCCTCCAGAACCACCTGCCTCCTCCTCCTCCTCCAGATCTGCCAGCCTCCTCATCCTCTAAGATCCGCCCTCCTCCTCCTCCTCCAGGTCCGCCTGCCTCCTCCTCCTTCTCGACCTCCTCCTCCAGATCCACCCCTCCTCACCCCGCCTCCTCCTCAAGATCTGCCCCTCCTCCTCTAGATATGCCACTCCGTGCCCTCCTCCTCCTCCGTATCTGTCCCTCCTCCTCCTCCTCCAGATCCGCCCCTCCTAGCCCTCCTCCTCCTCTGGATCCGCCCTCCTCCTCCTCCTCTTATAGGTCTGTCCTCTCTCGCCTCTCTCCTCCCCAACCTCCTCCTCTCCTCCTGATCCTCTAACCCCTTCGCCTCCTACCCGACCTTGTCCTCCTCCTCCAGTTCCTCTAGACCCTCCGCCTCCTCTCCGACCTCCTCCTCCCGGTCCTCCGTTATCTCCCTCCCATTCTTTCTTGATCTCCTTCCCTTCACAGATGCTCATGTTGGACTTCACCTTCTCTGATCCCTCCCTCTTCTCCTATAAACCCTTCCTCTTGATCTCCTCCAAGGACTTGAGCAGTATCTCCCACCTCCCCCAGCAACTCCTCTACTCTCGATAACAGGATGTGCTCGTCCACACCAAGATAATTCTGGCAGCATCACATTCTTCAAAAATCATCAAATCTTCTGATAATATGAGCATCACCACCGCCTGTAGTTTGAAATTTGGGAAAGAACACCGATTCTTTAGAATTTACAGGTGTCGTTGATTAAGTGGAGGATTCATGAATGACAGTTTGGATCACGCTTTAGTTTCCATTCGTGACCATCCAAACAGCGGAAAGTGATTGAAACTCAACCGTTTCATAGAACTGGAATGGCATCCATATGATTGTCATATCAAAGGTACAATAGAGCAAACTTGTACAATCAAGAACCCCTGATGAGATATAAGTCGCTCAATCTCAGTCGTCTACCAACGAAGGCACGTGCCCAACACATGAACTGGGAACGGGGGAGTGGCATCGTTTTAATTATATTGAACTTAAAGGGTGTAAATGGTCCACATTTGACGGATTCCGTCAAAGTTAATGAAAAACTGATGGATGTTAACCAGAGGCGAAATTAAGAATTTCATCAAGGAGGGATCGAGTATACAACTACTATGTATGCTCAAAAATGAAAAAAATTATGTATTTCCGAATGATATTTTTAAATAGAGTTAATATTTAAAATGAACATCTTTCAGTCTTGATAAGCGTAGAATTTAAATCTATTACTATGTTAGAATTTGAAATATATTTGTATTTTCAGTGGCTATTTTTAAAATTGGATAAATATTATAATTTAAGCCTTTCGAAATCCATCCTGAAAAGGCTAAATTATCAAGTGAAATTTTTAAACAAAAAGTTCATGGTTAAAAGGAAACAATAAAATTTATTTTATTTACAAAGAGTAGTAAAAACAATGGGAGAGATAAATAAACTTGAATACAATTTATTTCAAATTATTTTGATACTTTGAAAGTGATTGGATAAATCATATAAAAGGAAGTAAAATTGATGGAGATAAGGTTCGAACTCTGATCTCCAAAATAATAGCCATACCTTTCTACCACTTGACCATTTAATGATTCAACTTTTCTTTAATAAAATTAATTATATTACAATTAAGAAAATGACGCATTAAAATCTTAATACATTGTACAAGTGACGTACAATAATCATGGGGGGTCATGGCGCCCCCATAATATATACTAGTTCCGCCCATGGTGTTAACTCAGGGTCATTCCATGTAAGAGTTAAGCATTATTTGAGGTTCCTGGTGTAATTTGCGATTATGCGGGGTTATGATTGTAATTACAGAATTACTCAAGGTTATAAGTGTAAAAATCCCCTTTATATTTTTACTAAACTCGCAGTAACGTCTTCCGTTAGTGTATAGGAGCACATGAATAGCAATTTAGGAGAACAAGTGCTATTGGAAAAACTCGAGAGGACACACGTGTAAAAAAGTCTAAAATATAAAATTATTTTATATATGATTTTTACACCACATTTCCCTTTTATCTTTTTCTCCGTAACACTTGTACCCCTTAATTTCTAAAAAAATGCACAATATTATCCTTCCGATAAGGTAAAGTAAGGGCACAAGTGTAAAAGCAGAAGGTATTATTGTGAATTTGCAATCCATGCTAATATAAGCGTCAGAATACATAGACACAATTGTTATTGCAAGAAGGTAAGGAGATAACTGTAAGCACAAAATCATGAAGAAGCATACAAGTGAAAAAAAATAATATTATATAGCCAACTAAATTACATTACATTTTTGTTAAAAAAATTCGACGAATACTTATAATTTTAACACGACTCGATGAATAATTTAACAATCACACGTTTAATTAAGGATTATTAGTGCTGATACATGTAAACGACCGCGAGTAATACCATATTCTCCACTTGAACACTAGCGTTTAATTAACGATTATTAATGATAATATAAGTAAACGACCGCGAACAATATCATATTCTCCACTTGCATCCATTACACTAGTGGCCTCTAATCAAAATGTGCACTTTCAAGTTTTCCCTATAACAATTATGCTCTTAATTTATTTACAATTATAATTGTACTTCTTATATTTTTTTCAAAAAAAAAAGAGATCACTTCCGTTATCCGACCTTTATGTTAACTAGGATGTTTGATATTGCGAATTTTATTAAAAAAATATAAAATGTCGTGTAATTGTAACAAAAATAAGGAGAATAAATACTATTAAGAAAACTCAAAATGGCATTAGTAAAAAAATCCCATTTAAAGAAATGCAGCACTATGTCAGCCCACATTTAGCTCATGACTCACATTGCTTCGTTGAAATTGGACTCTCTGGCATCACACCTTTTCTCATATGGGATCCCTCAACAACTGCGTTTGGATCGTCTGTTGTGGTACTATAGTGCTGTAATGCACCACAATTGCTCGATCAAACTCAATGCTACAACACTACAACACTCCCTCAACAATTTCCCTATATATTCTCATAGATTTGGAGACTTCGAGCCCAAGGCACACACCAACTCCAACAAAGCTCGAGTACTCCTTGCTAAGCCAAGCTCCAGTGGCCTCCGGCGGCCCCTGCTTCCAAAGGCGGATCAGGAAACACTTTGCCGTCAACGGGCGAGCCTACGACATTCCCATCGAAGACGTGAGCAATGCGGAAAGCGGAGCCGAGGGGCTTCCCTCCCATGTTCCCATGTCCTTCGTGGGAGACGAGGAAGGAGGCGGAGATCGGCAGCGGCGGACTAGAGGTATGATTTGTATTGAACATGAATCTTGAATTACATAGATCATATTCTTAAGGTTCGTTCTGAATGCCATTAACGATTTATCTTTCTTTCTTTCTTTTTTAAATTTTAGCTTCTTCGGAAGGAGGAGATGATCAGGCCACAGGTACTTGTGTTTCACAACTACGTTGTACCGGCCATCGACGTCCCGCAACTCCACGACGCCTCTGTCCTTCCCGGTGGCCCGGGCATCCATCTTCATCTCTCTCGTTGAGGCTCCTAAAGTAGTGCCATACGTATACGACCGTCACCGTATTATGTCATCCAGCTTACTGTCGGTATTGTTGTCGGCTCTAGTTCTCTTTGAAAATCGTCTTCCTTGACTAGGTCTCAAAATGTTTAAGCAAATAATTACATTTTGGGATTTTTACCCGGCAGACCCTATAATCTTTTCTAATTACCTGTACAACCTTTGAAACATCGTAATTCCTCCCTCAACCTCGTAAACTTGCTCCGTCTTACCCAACAAACCCTGCCGTCAATTTTAACTATATTTGAGTCAAATACTCGAGTTAATCTTGAGTTAACCTAATCATTTGACCATCGAACGGCTAGGATTAGCCAAAATAAAAAAAATGGGAAAGAAATCCAGCATACGTTCTTGCGGGGGCACCGAAGCAGCGGCTGCAGGGGGAGGAAGCAGCAGCGGCCGGGGAGGGGGTTCCTCCATCGCGCAGGGCTCCATCGCGCGGAGAGGGAGCGGTCCTCCATCGCGCGGAGGGGGAGCTGAGGGGTCCTCCATCGCGCGGGGGTGGGGGGCTTCAGCGGCTGGGGAGGAGGGGGAGGTGGGTCCTCCATCGCGCGGGATTGGGGGGCTTCAACGGCCGGGGAGGGGAGGGGGGAGGGTCCTCCATCGCGCAGAGAGTGGGAGGCTCTGCAGCGGCCGACTGGGGGGGGGGGGGGGGGTGTCCTCCATCGTCTGCGCGCGGGGGTGGGGGGCTTCAACGGCCGGGGAGGGGAGGGGGGAGGGTCCTCCATCGTGCGGGGGGGGGGGGGGGGGGTCCTTCATCGTCTGCGCGTGGGCGTGGGGGGGCTTCAGCGACTTGGGAGGGGAGGGGGAGGGTTCTCCATCGTCTGCGCGGGGGGGGGGGGGGGGGGGGGGGGGGAGCGGCGGCCGACCGGAAGGGGGGGCTCCATCGTCTGCGTGCGGGGGGAGGGGGTGTGAACCACCAGCGGGGCGGCAGGGTGGGGGCCTCCGTCGGCCAGACAGGGGGCCTCCATAGCAGCAGCGGCGACCAGGGAGGTCTCCATTGCAGCAGTGGGCGGTCGAGGGGGGGGGGAGCAGCATCGCCAGACCGAGCAGCGACGACGGTGGGGCCTCGTCACCCGGGGGTGTCGGACGATGAAATGGCACTCAATGTAAATTTAATAAACAAAATGGGTATAGTATAAAGGAACATAACAGACTCTGGTCAATTTTAATGGGTAAATTAACGGAGCTTAACCGCAGGGTCTGTAGGGTAAAGGGTTAGCAATTTTACAGGGTCAGAGGAGGAATTAAGATGTTTCAAAGGTCGTCGAGGTAATTAGAAAAGATTATAAGGTCTGTCGGGTAAAAATCCCTTAAATTTTCTTTAAGAACAATGCTTATGGATATAAGCACTCTAGTATCTTGTAACATTTGCTAGATTTTCAATAATTATTGCATGGTCCGGAAGCAAGATTAATAACAGTGAATTTAAACAGTAATATGCCCTTAAATTTAAATTAGCAGCGACGATTATATAATTACTGTAATTCTACAGATAATGAATAGTACTGTACGCGTGCTTTGCACGGGAACAATGTATAAAATGTAAGATCTTTTACACTTGTGCTAGTCCACGATTCTGCAGTTACACGCCCCTACCTTATTAGAAATAACATTTGCACACACATACCTGGGGGCAGCCAACATGGCTGCTCCGCCTTATTTTTGGATATTTTTTTATTTTTTTGAAAAATATCATCATGTATATTCATCTCTATATCTATCATATATGTCATTCGAATTTCGTCAGAAACAGAGACTCCTACGGCCTCCATCCAGACATGGTCGATTTAAAAATCCTACGACCGTTAAAAAATGACGTCTGGATGGAGGCCGTATGAGTTTCAGCTTACTGACGAAATTCGAATGACATATATAAGGGATATGAGATAAATATACATGATGATATTTTTCTAAAAAAATAAAAAAAATTGCGAAAAATTGGATGGAGGAGCCATATTGGTGTTCTGCCACAATCTCAATATTATTCCCCGCAAATCCCATTTCACCCCGTGTTTCTCCTCATCTTTCTAATTTTGCCCCCACCCTCCTCGTATTTACCTCCGCTACCCTCTGCCTCGTCATTCCTTTTGACTACCTGCCCCCTCATCGTTCCATTTTTGCCCGTCTTTTCATTTTTATATTATTTAAACTAATATGAATAGATGTGTCAGCTGACACATCCCACAATTTCCCTACACGCCTTCGCCTCGCTTCACAACGTATCACACGATGCGAAACCCCCCACCCCATGCATCTTTGCATGCAATGCCTGATACATATGCATGGTCCCTCTAAACATACGGATCTTTATCGCAGGTCTTCCACTGTCCATCACAGATCTTTGCCGCACCTCTTCCCTGACCCTGTCGCATGGTCGACTCATTCGATACAATGAACTCCTCAAGCACAAGTACATTATAACGTCCCGTGCTTCGGTCACTGATCCGTTATCGAGGAAAACTGATCCTGACAACTTGTTAGGTTCGGCTCAATTGGACCCGATGACAACCACGCAAAATGCTTAAGCTCAAGTTGGTGTTACAACATCCCCCACTTATATTCGCAGCGTCTTCGTTGCAACATGGTACATCACTTATTCCCAGTGACAGTGACGGTTGCATGTTCATGGTAGCTTTTTCCTCCAACCTCTTTGTAGGGCGACTCCACCTCTCGGGCAGCCCTTTCCACTATCAGAGGGGAACTGGCCTCTGATACCATTTGTAACGTCCCGGGCTTAGATCCCTGATCCATTATCGAGGAAAACTAGTCCTAACAACTTGTTGGGTACGTGCCCAAATGGACCCGTTGGCAACCACCCAAAATGCTTAAGCCCAAGTTGTCAAATAGGAATCCCCACCGCTTATAAACTATATCCACACTCGTGAGTTTTAGGTATGGCACTATGTTTGGGGTTGGAGTGTTACAACCTCCCCCACTTATTTTCGCAACGTCCTCGTTGTGGCATGGCACATCACTTATTCCCAGTGACAGCGACGGCTGAATGCTCGGGGTAGCCTTTTCCTGCAACCGCTTTGTAGGGACGACTCCACCCCTCGGGTAGCCCTTTCCGCTATCAGAGGGAACATGGATCTGATATCATTTTGTAACGTCTCGACTTAGATCCTCGGTCTTTTATCGAGGAAAACTGGCCCTGACAACTTGTTGGGTACATGCTCAAATGAACTTGTTGGCAACCACATAAAATGCTTAAGCTTAAGTTATTAAGTAGTAATTTCCACCACTTATAAACTATACCCACACTTTGTAAATTTTAGGTATGGCATTATATTTGAGGTTGGGGTGTTACAAAATTAGCCGATATCTTTTATCATCAAATACGCATGTAGACCATCCTCCCTCTCCTCATATTTACAGTTTAGAATATGCCATGATTTCCCCTCTCCTCACGTTTACTGCTTCTCCTAGATTACGCTTTCGGAATTATGCCATGATTTTCTGAGAATAAAAAATCCAATCGGAATGAGATGGATTGAAAGTAATTTAGGATCTTACGAAGGTAGTGGAACTTTTAAATCTACAACCTATAATAATTTCGAGAAATCACATGACACTCATTAATTTTTAGCCTTCATATAATCCTTAATGGCCAATCTGAAGAGACAGAACGCTTCCTCCAAGGTTGCCTCAAAAGATGAACTTCATATCAAGGACAAGAAGGGAAATCATATCATGGATTGCTTAGGAACTTGAGGACACTTATCAACGAATACATTCCAATACACTTATCAGCCCTCACGTCAACCAAACTCGTCCGCATCACATTCGCAGACGACCCCCACGCATCGCATTACGCTCTTCTCTGACCCGTGATAGCTGATTTTAGAAAATTTGCTTCCAAGTTTCAAACGCAAATTCCCAACTCCGCTCTTATGATGCTAATTTCGGAGAAAAACATAGGTGGAAGGGAGAAAACCCACCCGCCTGTTACCCGAGAGTGTAAGGGTGTGTTTGGATAGTGGGTTTAGGTGGGTTAACCTGGTAGCAGGTAACTCATTTTTGGGTTTTGGTGTTTGGATAGAGGGTTAAACTGGAGTGGGTAGAAGTGGGTTTATTGTGATGTGTTTGTATTGGAGTTTGAAAAAGTGAGTAGTTATTATGATGTGATTGTATTGGAGTTTGAAAAGTGAGTAGAAGTGGAGTAGTTTATAATTTTTATATGATATGATGGTATAATATATTATTTTTTGATAGAATTGATGATGGAGAATTGATTTATTTAATTTTTTTAAAAAGATAAAAAGTGAGACCCACATAGAGGGAGAAAATATGGGATAAGGGGGATAAAACAACCCCTAAGGGTGTGTTTGGATAGTGGGTTTAGGTGAGTTAAACTGGTTGCAGGTAACCCATTTTGGGGTTTTGGTGTTTGGATAGAGGGTTAAACTGGGGGTGGGTTAGAAGTGGGTTTATTGTGATATGATTGTATTGGAGTTTGAAAAAGTGAGTAGTTATTATGATGTGATTGAATTGGAGTTTGAAAAAGTGAGTAGAAGTGGAGTAGTTTATAATTTTTATATGATATGATAGTATAATATATTATTTTTTGATGGAATTGATGATGGAGAATTGATTTATTTAATTTTTTTAAAAAGATAAAAAGTGAGACCCACGTGGAGGGAGAAAATATGGGGTGGGAGGGGTAAACTCCCCGAAGGGGAGGTTACCCCTTGTGCCGAACGACAACTGAGGGTTTTATAATCTAGTTCATGAGGGTGAGTCGTTTCCGATGGAAATGTATTGACTTTCCAGTGAAATCATTCCCTGAAGCATTCATGCTCCATAGTCCACCGGCGAGAAGCTGGAAAGTCACCGGAGTGAACATTGGAGCTCAACTCAAGCAGCTCAAGAAGCGGGAGCTCCGATAATTATTTGAGGAGCGTAGAGGATAGCTGCTTGCAACAGAGATTGAATTGTGTGAGGCCGGAGAGTCGCCAGAGGCCCTCGATTACGTAAGCACTGAAGTTCATGTAGGAGAAATTTATCCTCTCAACGACAGTGACGACATTGCACCCGAGTCCGGTCCAGTTGCAATGAGGCGATGCACCTACCCAATCTGTGACTTATTGAGCACTTTGACGGGGCCGAACTTGATGGATAGAAGTGTCATTGCCCCACCATCTTGACTGGGAGCATTGCCGAGTAAGGAGAGAAAGAAGTTCCAGCAACAACAGAATTACTGTTGAGATCAACAAAATTTAAATATGATTGATCCATTTCTGAAATATTTTTATTTCTTATAATTTCTGCTGCCATCAGGACACTAATTATTTACTACTTATACCTACATTGTTCTGTATGTCTGAGTTACATCAATTTTTTTTATCTTCTTTTACAAAGAAAATGTTGCCAGATTTGCGTTAAATAATTTGTTCCACTTAAGATGTCACTAAACATGTGTGATAATAACATGTTGAAATCAGTTCGCACACTGGTTAGAACGATGGTATTTTACTATCTAGAGGTTGGGAAACAGGGAAACGGATTAGTATGGCCAATGCAAAAAAAAAGATGTGCGTTTGAAAAATTGAACCGTTGATCTCGATTACCAGCCGGCGAAGATGTGTACATGGGCCAAGGCATGCTGAGGAGTGGATGAGCGCCACGTGGTGATTGTTAGATCCACCGGTTAGAAATCTCCTCTTGTGAAATTTCGCGCCCGCATCCCTCCTCGCCCCAGTCGATCGGCTCCCCTCCGCCATGTATCCCTCCTCGTCCATGTCATCCATCGGCTCCCCACCGCCCCGCATCCCCCCTCTCCCCCGTCCATCGGCTCCCATCCGCCTGCACCTTAGCGTCTGGCCTCTGTCGCCTTCCTTCCGCCCGCGCTTCCTTTTCGTTTTTTTTATCATTTCACTCCCTTTGAGGCATGACCAGAACCTTCTTTACCTTAGACCCCGTTCGTTTACAAGGTTAAACCACCCCAAGGGTTGTTTAACTCCCCTACCCCATATTTTCTCTCTCCACGTGGGCCCCACTTTTTATCTTTTTAAAAAATTAAATAAATCAATTCTCCATCATCAATTCCATCCAAAAATAATATACTATACCATCATATCATATAGAAATTATAAACTACTCCACTTCTACTCGCTTTTTCAAACTTCAATACAATCAGATCACAATAACTACTCACTTTTTCAAACTCCAATACAATCATATCACAATAAACCCACTTCTAACCCACCCCCAGTTTAACCCTCTATCCAAACACCAAAACCAACATATGGGTTACCTGCTACCAGGTTAACCCACCTAAACCCTCTATCCAAACACACCCTTAGAAGGTAAAGTTCGCGCTGGGGGTCGGGATCGATGTTATCATTAAATTGTTTACATGGCACATCCTAGTTGTTTTGAAAGTTGCATCCTACACTGCCATTTTCGGTGACGTAAGGTTGCTCTGAATTTTTTTTAACAATTGAGTGTTGCCAGGATGACAATGAAAATTGAATCATGGCTGGAGGCTCATAATGCCTTATTTTTTGGACATGGAGTTCTTTGGGAGCATAATTTATGATTGTATCTACAAAGGGGCGGGCTCAACTCTTACCCGTGCAGCATCTAGAAGATATGTTCTTGTTGTTTGCAGGACAGAACCGAATATGAACAGTTCAGCCCACGCGAAGAATCCTTGGTATCTTATCCAACTTATTCTTTTTCAGCGATCAAGTTAACGGTGTATATATTCTTGACATCACAACAAAACAACTATATTTAGTAATTACATAGAAATTGATGGGAGACGGGCAAAGTCCAATCCTTCGAAATAAAACAGTCATAGATCCAGACTTGCATCTAGAGTGGGAAACTGCTTAAAAAGTACTTGGTGTCTTAATATAAAATTAGCTATTGGTTCTGGTTTTAAGGTGTATTCTTCAGAGTTTTATGCAGTTTCTTGAAGATGTAACCTCAAAATCTCTTGAACATATTGTTCTTTAGGTCGTAGTTGTCTTAATGGTGGAAGTGGCAAGTTGAACTTAGAAGGTAACTGTGAATATGTATAGGCAAGTATATTTATTTTATTATCTTGCTGAAGCTTACTTTGCAAGGATTTTATGAGGTTTTCCAACTTGCAGCTGAGGGATTGCTATAATTTTCTAGTCACTCATGTGCACTATCCTCAGCTCACCACCCATGTGCACCAGCAATGACACGAATGGTCACGACTTTCTCCGCCACACTAATGTCGTAGATCTGAAAAAAGTTTTGTAAGAATACATGTCGTTGTAGTATGATCAGTGTTGAATGTTTATTTCTATTGATGAGTCATACTCTGTATGCAATTACGTGATTTTGTTTGTTAAATATGTCTTTTGTACGAGTCCGTCTACTGTTGCAGATCTGAGAAACGTTTTGTAAGACCATGTGTTCTTTAGCATGATCGGTGGGGGAAGGGGTTTTTTATGGAGAGTCATATTTTGTATGCAAGTGCATAATGTTGTATGCTAAAGAAGTCTTACATATGAATGTGCCTGCTGATGTAGATCTAAAAAAAGTTCTATAGGATTAGGTGGTTTTTAGTATGTTCAGTGAGGGAGGGTGGTTTTGTTTGAAGAGTTAAAATTTGGATGGACATCCTTCTTTATCTTTTCATCAAGAAATGGTTTCGCAACGTTAATTTTATATGTCATGCTCCAACATTCTAGCATTGTCGCCTCGATGTATGTTGGAGTATTTGTTATGTGCGTAACTCATGACGCACTTAACAATTACTCCAACAGAGGTCTGGGGCTCCTTATATAGTCTCTTCAGAGCCTCCAAGTCCCACCACTGGACAATGTGGGACTAAACAACTGGATGAGATAAATGGATCTTCTCCAGGATCCATTTATCATACTATAACTCATGACGCACATAACAAATACTCTAACAATGTAATTTTCTTTGATAAATCCATTGACAAGAGTATTCTAAACAACATCACGTTCAGCGCCTCCTTTTAGAATTGATGTAAGTGTATTTCTTTTCTATGACGTAGTAAACGCAACCATACAACTATGTCCTTACATACAAAAATTACTTTTTTCACTGATCATACAAAAGGCAGCCTCTTCATATAAAGCCTTGCTCAGATATCTGACAATAGACATATCCATACCAAATACTCCTTTAATATACAAACATGTTTACTCACGTACAAGAACACCATCTTCCACCAATCTTACAAAAGAAGGTGTATTCGTATAAAACCTCATTAAGACCTACAACATTGGACACATTCATTCAAAATAAGCCTTTAACTTAGAAAAGCAAGCATTTGGGTTCAAAAAGTCCCTCCTCCACCAACCATACAGAAGGACAAAATTTGTGTAATAGTAGACACATTCATATAAAATCAGTATTTAGCATACAAAAAGGTGCAATTACCTACAAAAATTCTACTTACAAAAAAATTTCTAGTATTAAATTCTGTTAAATACAAACACTTTAATGTTTTATAAATATAACAGGAGATGTAAAATGATAAATGAGTTGGAGATGGGAGATGCAAATGATTGAGCTGCTCCAATCCCAAGATTGGAGATTCTTGGCTCTAGACAGTGTCATGTTATCTACAAGATTTGCAAAGAGGTGTAAGGAAGACTTGAGCGCAGTGCTTGATCGAGATTCTGTTGTTAACAAGATTAACAAGACATGCACTAAACAGTAATTATCTGGTTTCATTTGAATCATTAATAATGCATCTCAGAAGACTAATAGAGTTATAACCATGCATTTCTGATTCTCATCCCAATTACAATATGCAAACAAGAATCGATTTAATATGCAGAACATCATATTAGGGCGAGATCCAGAAAGGTAAAGCAATAAATAAATTGTGGTAAACAAAACACTAAATAGATTAAGGAAGAGATCGCGAAAGCACCCACGAAGGACTCTCATTATAGAGAATATCACCCCCACAATACCGGTACGTTGGGTACTGGCGTTCCACTCCTAGGATACGATGGCACACGATCTTTATCCGATCACAATGACGAGATCATCCTTCAGAGTACCTTAAAAAAGCTACAGTCAAGAGAGAAAAGAAGAACTCTCGCACTCACGGTGGAAGGAGAAAGAGAGAGAGGGAGGGATTTCTTGCATGAGAAGAAAACAATGTCTAGAGATGGGTTTATGAAGACCTAGCACACAACCTTTTGATTTTTGAGAATGACCCTCAACGGGCGTCCCTTCATATTTCGAAAGGGTGGTTAAGTTCTAGTTGTTGGGTCAAGTTGAATTCCCACATCGGTCTAATCACAATTAATCCATATGATTAATTTATTCAATTCAAAATGAAACATGTAGCAAGAGTATCGATATTCGAATCAACTCTTCTGAGTCCAAGCCCAAGCTCGAGACAAAGCGGAGCGGAGTGCACGTGCACATTTGGTCCTCTATTCATCCTTTCTACCACAACCTCAAGAGCTTAGGATATGAACCCATCTATAAGTTCATCAAATTTTTAGAACTACTAAATGTGGTACTAAAACTACATCCAAGAAGGTGGTCTTCACATCAATCTGATGGACAGAGAGATCATATACAAATGTCAACTCTATAAGCATATGGATTTTGGTCATCCTGATCACAAGGGAATAAGTATCAAGATAATCGATATCTTCTTTTTGCCTAAAGTACTTAGCAACTAATATGACTTTGTACGGTTCAATTGATTCATCAGGATTAAGTTTTCATTTAAACATCCACTTGCACCCAATGGTAGAGCATTCTTTGGGCAAATCAACCAGTTCCCAAGTTCCATTAGCCATAATTAGGATCCGTCTCAGATTTGATGGCTTCCTTCCATTGTTCTACTTCAGATGAAGGCATGGCTTCCTTGTAACTCGGTGGATCACCCTCGATCTGGGGACAATAAAGTCACCACCCAAATCCTTGGCTATCTATGGTCATTTACTCATCCTTATCTCAAATTCTTATGAAAGTTCATTGACCTCAGGTTGAATCTCAACTCGTCGTATTCATTTTCCTTTCCACTTGTCAGGAATAGATGATGATGTGGAGGCAACATCATTGGTCAGATTCTGAGGAATCCCAGTCTTCATAGGGAAGACATCCTCAATGAAGGCACCATCACTGAGTTCAACAATATTATTTACATTTATGTCAGGTATCTCTGACCGAATTTCCAAGAACTTATATGCATAACTATTTTCCAAATAATCTAAAAAGACCGCATCAATGGTTTTAGGATCTATCTTCTTTCTCTTGTGTTATGGGACTTAAACTTAGCAAAACATCCCCACACTTTGAGATATCTTAAGCTTGGTTTCCTATTTCTTCAAAATTCAAATAGACACTATTCCACATCTTGGAGGGACCATATTCAGAATATGCCAAGACGTATTCAAGGTCTCTCCCCACATATAGGTTGGAAGTTTATAACATTGTAGGAGAGCATTGATCATGTCTGTTAAGATCATTTTTCCATTCTACTATCACATTTGATTGTGGTGAATATGAAGCAGTATCTTCATGAACTATGTCAAATAGTTTGCATTTTTCATTAAATAAATTAGATGTATGTTCACCTCTTCTATCCGACCTAAAGCATTTAATCATTTTTCCTTTTTGTATCTCAACATCATTCTTAAATATAAGAAATTTCTCTAAAGCTCCATCTTTGATTTTCATTAGCTATACATAGTAGTATCTACTACCATCATCTATGAAAGTGATGAAGTATTTCTTATTGTCTCTGATCAACACACAGTTAAACTCATAGATATAGGTGAGCACTAGATCGAAATCTCACCATCTCTAGAGATAGATTGAAAAGACTTCCTAGATGTCTTAGCTTGCACACAAATTTCACATTTTTGAGTTCTATCAAAAATATATTTTTGGATCAACTCTAAATTCATCATTCTTTTTAATTGAATTCAATTCGCATGTCTCAATCTGCCATGCCACAAATCACACGATTATAAAATTATTAACAACAAAAGACACATAATTAGAACATTCAAAACTCAAGACATTCATAAAATCAATGTTTACCGAATCCCACCTAATTATAAACAACAAATCAAAATATGGCTAATAGCATTTTCCATAAAAAATATCATGTATCAGAATAACAATTTTATTACATTTAAAGTTCAATTCAAAAACCATTTGCAACTAAAATGGAGTTAGATAAAACATTCTTTTTCACGTCGGGGTTATACAACTCCATGTGCAAAGTCCAAACACGTCCAAAAGAGAACCTCAAGTATACTTGTCCAGACCCAAGCACCCTGATCGCGGAATCATTTTCCATCTTCACAATCCCACCACCGTAGGTATGATAACAAGAAAACAAGGTTTTGTTAGAACATATATGCATATTGGCTCCCATATCCACGAGTCGCTCATTAGGATCATGGATATAGTACAGCTTATATTTTACCGAGGTATGACCTTCACTAGCCCCAAGTCCCATAGTGATCATATTCACTTGACGACTTCCATCTGTAGTCTTTTGTTGAGCCTTTAAGTAGAGATGACCCTTCTTCCAAGGGCCAACCAGATTACAATACCAACAAGGTTATTTTTTGTCTTTTTCTGGATCTTGCCTTTGGATATATTTTATTATTTATACTACCCTTTTCCTTTTCTCTTTGCCCTTTGAGGTCATGAAATTGAGCTTTGCTTGGATATCCAGAGGAACCACGGGATTTTGCTTCATGTGTTCCTCTTCTATAGTGATTGGCATCATCAAGTCATCCATAAAAAATTTCATCTTTCTGTGTTTCAGGGTCATACTGAAGCCTACCAAAGACTTAGAGATTTTTTCTATGATACACATGACTTGAAACATCTCTGAAAGATTCATTTCAGCATCTTCTAATCCATAAAATATGAGTAAAAACTCGTATGCCTATTCAGAAACTGACTTTCCTTCAGTCGTGAAAAACATTAAGAACTTTGTGACGGAGTATTTATCTATACCAAGATCCTTGGTGTTATACTTCATGTCCAGTTCTTATCATATCCTCTCGCAGTCTGCATGGACGAATAGTATATGTCAAACAACGTGTTGGACAGAACCAACAAGGAGCAATCATAATATATACGGTCGCGTTCCTTCCACGCAGGTTGCGCCTTCTAGTTATCGGGTGGGGTTTTCCTTTACCTCCATAGGGCATACAATTTCAAACATCGATATCAACCGTATAGTGGTTGATCAGATTTTCATGCGTTGTTTCCTACGGTTGAAAATCTGACCACTGAATTTTTCAGCCAAGTCATATCCATCCTCGATTTAAACTTGTATCTAAGATAATTATAAACCCGATTCTGAATATCATCTCTAAGATTTTTGTTAATCGGGTTAATAATACTAGTAATAAATAGTTATTATCTGGATTAATTTGAATCATTAACATTACATCATAGATTAGCAATGTTATAATCATCCATTTCCAATTCACGTCCCAATTACAATATGCAAACAAGAACCGATTTGATATGCAGAACAACATATTAGGGTGAGATTCAGGAAATGTGAATACAATAATAAAAAATTATAGCAAATAAAACATAAAATAGATGAGAGAAGATATTATCGAAGCGCTCATGAAGGATTGTCCTTAGAGAGGGTATCACACTCACAATATTGGTGCATAGGATACTTGCGATCCGCTCATAAGATATGACGGCACACGATCTTCGTCAGTACACACCGACAAGATCGTCCTCAAGAGGACCTCACAGAACTATAGCTGAGAGAAAAAGGAAGAATTGTCACACTCACAGTGGAAGAACAGAGAGTGAGAGAGAGAAGGATTTCTTGCATGAAAAGAAAACAACATCTAGGGATGGGTTTAAGAAGACCTAGAACACGTCATTTCAATTTTTAAGAATGCTCGTTAAGGGGTGTCCCTTCGGATTTCAAAATGACGGATAAGTTCGAGATGTTGGGTAAAGTTGGATTCCCATAACGGTCTAATCACAATTAATACATATGATTAATTTATTCAATCCGTTAATGAAACTTGCAGAAAAAGTAGCAAGATCCAAGATCCGGATTGACTTTCCTGAGTTAAGTCCAAGAATTCCTAACATCTCAGAGGGTACAACTGACAAAATTCCTAATAAATATGAATTGCATTTAAATTATATTAATTAATATGGATCTATATGTACATGAGTTAAATGTAAATGACGTGAATCACATTCATGTATTCCCATCTAACCAATCAACGATAATACAATTGTTATCTTGATTATCAATTGATACCATATTAAGCCAAAAAGAACTGAATGCAAAGGTCACCTCTTAGTTCAATTAAGATTTTTACACTACATTCATGAATACTTAGAGATAATATAATGGAGGTTTTATATACTATGTATAGTAACTCGGTATGTACATTTACATCATGGATTCAAATCATTTGAGATATCCAATTTAATGAGATATCGAACCAATTTCTTCAATTGACTCTGAACACTTTAAGATTGATTTCCAACTCATTAGATCTATAGCATGATTGTATGAATTGAGATTTGATCCTATTAATTCTCTTTCATTTAACCTCTAAGTAGAGTCACTAAAATCCATCTGATTTCATCATTATCTTGGAATGAAAGAATTATATTATACGATCCGTTACAATTATATTGACCTCAGGCATTCCTAATACTCCAGCATCCAATGTATTGTAAGACTTTGAATAACCTAAAGTTTAATCCCATATTAGGTTCTTTCTTTTAAGTTGTATCAATTGATCTGCCAATGACCATTTGACGACAAAATCAATCATATATTTTCAAAAATCAGATATTCTTGAATTCATATCTTGTTTCATAAATAAGATGACCGTTGAAGGAATTCATTGTGATCTCAATATATCATTAATGAGCTCCCATCTTCTAGTTTAGAAAACATTAACCTATATGACTTGTATGATTTTTTCAGAGATTATACTTCTCATATTCCCTTGTATGCAAACCAGCTCGTCGTTGGATAGACCTTGTCAGGCCACCATCCAATTAGTTTGCCAAATGTACATACTAGATATATAGATGTACAGCTATCTCTAGTTTATGGATGTATGCTTATTCTTGACTATATGTAGTGTCTCAATCTCTTTAAGTTGACTTTTTAAATTTATCTCATCCCACAACCACGAATCATTTTTCATATGCAGAAGACATGCATCAAGAGTGTTGTTCGGATATCAATCTTTAGAGAAGATTGACATCACTTCTCAGACTAGATCTCATTATTTAATGTTATTTTACGATGTCAATTGTGTCATCAATCAAACTCATTACATATAATCATGCATTAATCTATGATCTAACTTTTTAGCTCAACACTAGTATGATAGCAGGATGGTTATGGTACATAGCCGTATTATACTGAACAATCTTATCCTTAGTGCAAATACAATTATACTTTAATTTTATAATGGATTGAAATAATCACAATAATTTTTATGACATAATATTTTGCCATGGACTTACATGTCTAATAGAAGGTTGATGCAGTCATAATAGATTATATACCATTTCTAGGGAATGAGAAACTGATAAATTTTAGTGACTCCGCTTAAAGATCAAGTGAATGAATATTAATTGGATTAAGTTGTAATTCATAGAACCAATTGTAGATCTTAAGATTTGGAAATTTATCTACAATTGCTCAGTTATTTTGATAATTGATTCAGTATCCAACTTGATCAGATAACTCAAGGTGGTGTAAACACTGACATTGGACTTAATCTACACATCAAGTCACTCTACATGTTCTATACATTTTCCCCGCAATTATATCCAAGTATCGGTAAATGAAGCACAAATAATATGAGTCGCAAATCCAAGAAATTGAGAAAATTAATGTGTGAATTTGACTTACACATATAAAAAAAATAATGTGAATATTTCACATGTATTGGAATTAATGTGAATATGATGCACATTAATGTCAAGGAACAATGTGAATATGATTCACATTTGTTAGAAGTATTGTAAATATGATTTACATTTAATTTGAGAAATAATGTGAATGAGATGCATAAAATTTTGAGAATACTGATAATGCGATTATCATATTTGGTATAGGGAATAATGAGATTAGGAATCTCATATAATGCGAATTGAAATGGATAGCACTTTGATATCCGCAAATATGTGTATCAGTATCCATATATCTATTTTTATGAATAAATATAGTTGTAAAATGATTTTAACCATATATAATATAGTTTCCTATTTTAATCATATATAACATAATTGTATATATTCTTTCGTCATATTTGGTATAATTGTTCTGAAATAAGTATGTTTAATATTTTTATAGATGTATATGTAATCAAATTTATAGAATTTTCCTAATATAATCCATATCTAATCTGTATATGTTTTTAAGTACAGTAATACCATTTTTATATCTACCGATATCAGTATCGGTATTTAAAACAGATAACGATATGGTAACATCCATATTTGTATATATGTATGTTTGTCCGAACATATGCATATATATACATGTGTGTATCCATATTTATTTCTCACGCTCACTGAGTCACAAATACCTTAGCAAGAAGAGGTCAATTGGACCAATATCAGAAGTCTTTTATAACATTCAAGCCTCAGTCATCGTCATTGGACAAATGCATACTTCAAATTGATATATAACTGCAAACTAGATTCCCACGAATTATATAATGAACATTATAAAATAGGCTAGGCAGATTATCATGAAAAACTAAGGTTGTGTTTGTACTGTTTATCATCTAAAATTAGGGTTGCAAATGGAGAGATATGGATCCGTTTTTAAATATGAATACAGATGACGATACAGATATAAAACTACGCTATCGTATCTTTAGAAAACGGATAATGATCACGTACAAATAATATTAGAAATGTTAAACAAGCAGAATTAAATACATACACATTGGATGAAATAAGCATGATATAAATAGTATAAATGTGTTTATATCATAATAATTGAAATATGGTGAAAGAATGTATAAATTTATATCAGAAAAGGGAGGCTGCTATCCATCCAGAACATGTAATTTTAATGGTCTGGAATTTGCTGTAATCGACCTGTTCTGGATGGAGAGCATACGAGTCTCTATTTCTGACGAAATTCGAATGACATATAGGAGGGATATATAGATGAATATACTGATGAAATTTCACAAAAAAATAAAAAAAATTGAGGGAGAATGCTACAAGCAGCGGCTAGGTTTGCTGCTACATGCAACAACCTCCCTGTCCTCAATTTATATTATATATAGTTATTTATATATGAAAACGGATATGGAATACATGTACGTTTGTTTATGAATACCAAAGTAATATTTAAGTATATATTTTTTCTTTTTTAAAACAAATATAGATGTAAAATTTTGTATAAAACAGATATGGTGATGGATCGGATACAGATATATGCATATATGATTGTTTGCTTAACTCTTGTATGGCGGTTTGACTTTCACTATAGGTGGTCAAAATAAATGATTAAAATGATTAATCATGTACATTGGTGCACCTTTTAATTTATTAGAGGAGCTGAAAATAAGAAATAAGAATTAATCGAAAGTTGAGATGAATTTAGAGGAAGAGAGATGACATAGAGGCAATGGTCTCCAAAGTTGCATGGTCGGCATTAGCAAACAAGGTGTTGTAACGAGCTAGGGTTAGGTTGGAGTGACCTCTTGTCAAGGTTGAGTCAAATGGACGATGTCCTTATATGAATAGTAGCTATTTGGATGATTAGAAAGGTTAGAATGATAATTGTGATGTGATGTCTTATTGTTTGTATTTAATTGGTCATGTTTATAACTATAATATCTTATTAATACGGAATTTCTAATTGGACCAAGGCTGAAAATAGTATAACAAAGGGAAAATGGGATTTAATAAAATTAACTTCAACCCAAAAATGCAGGAGCTAACCTAAGATCAAATGAGGGTAGGATTTTGGGTAGCCAGCTTACGAGGGTGTGAATTGGCAACCAATTATGTGGAGCAATTCTGTTCGCAGGATTAGAATACATCCCATACATCATTCTTAAACATCAATCACCATGTCATCTGAAAAAGATGAAATGTTTACATCATGAACCCTAAAAACTTTGTAAATTACCATCCCGACCCTTATATTTTTTGTAATTATCATTGAAACTTTATAAACATAGTAAGTCTTACACCAACACCCATGTGGTTAACTCCCATCTATTCGATTGTTAAAGTTAGCATAATATATCAAAAAATATGATATTTACATTTTAAGTTGAATAAATTTACAAAACAATACACTCCTCTCCTTCCGCATACCCCCACGAGTCACCGCCTCATCCTCCCTGCCACCTCTATGCCCATTGCCACCCCCACCATGTTTCGTATCCTCCACCACTCCTAGTCTCCTCCCCCTTGCACCACTCCCTCAATCAATAGCTCACCCCTTTATCAGTCAAAAGCTCGAGCTTCAACGACATCCTCCCGAGGGTCCAACGATCTTTGCGACATTTGCTACCCTCTCCGACAAAAGTACCAACCCCCCCCCCCCCCCCAAAAAAAAACCAACACCAACAGACAATGTGCCATCCCTCCTCCCCTTCCTTCGTCCAGAGTTCCATCTTCCCTCCCCGACACCATGATCAAGCCTCTCTCAAGGCAAAGAACCTGATTGCTCTTGATCAAGTCCTGTTTCGACCCATTTATGATTTCCCTGAAAAGGGGTTGCATCTGATTTGCACAAAGAGTTTTGACATTTCCCGAGGAGTGCAAAGCGTTGCGATCACCATGTAGCTCTCTCCTGCCCCTTTTCAATGCCCTACTTGAGAAAGCAGAGGAGCGAAGACACATTGTTCTCCTGGACGATGAGGCAAATGTAGGGATCGTTGTCTCATTCGCAGGAGAGAAGCAACTTGTTAGTCTCTGCCTTCTAAAGGAATGACTCTCAAGAGGTGGGAGATCTTGAGCCACACCATGTGGTGGTTGGTCTCAATAAAGGCGATTGAGGGGATGCCGAGGGACTCAAAATCATCTTCAATAGAGATGTATAGGAGCCAACAAACATCACCGACGAAGCGATGAAGGTGCATGCCAACTCAAAGGCAGAGGCAATGATGGGAGAAATTTGTGGTGATGGAGGTGGTTGTGAGAGAGTGAATGACGTAGGAGAGGGCATTGTCGAGCTAGAGGGCCACCTCGATGGCAATAAGTCGAATGGACCGATCAAGAAGTTCAATCCAGTCAAGAAGTCAAGGACGAGGAGAGAGAATGGAATAAAGCCCACCAATGGATTTTGTAATGGTTTGACTAACTCAAGATGAGTCAAATTAATGATAGAGATTGTAGTGTTAGACAAAGCAAGTTTATACAATTTTTGAGATAATTACAAAAATACAAGGTCAAGAAGATAATATTCCATTCTTTACTTGCCTGCGTATAAAGTTTATAAAATTCATGGGGTAAAAATCCTGAAAATATTCAAGTTACATGCCTGCGTTCCATCGTTCACCCAACTATATTCGTTACTCTCTTTGGATTTTCAACCTACTGTTGGAAACATTCACTGCATGACCTCAACATCCCGCATAAAGCAACCAAAATAGGTGTGAAACGTACACGGCAGATACGGATACAAAACTTGTCCAGCATACACCAGAAGTTTTAGCTACCAAGATACCATTTTATTAAATTCATATTGGATCATATGAATGACCAAGATGGGCGTCCAAAGGCAATAATGTTCAGAACAACACAACTTTGAAGGATGCTATCCAGATCTTCTGAACACCAAACAATTCGCCAAAGTAGCCTTACCGTCAAATCAAAGCAAAACATCATGAAACTTTTGTGCAGCAAATCAATTACATGCTGCCCTTTGAAGGCAAATCACCACTCGGTTCCTCCCTGACTCTTGTTGTTCATCTAATTTTCATATATAAATATAATTCACATCATGGAATGTCCTTGAGCATACAGTTGAACTCTTATCAGCAGTCATACTCAAATAACCAGACTGATGGATCCAATTCTAGGAAAATCAATAAAAAAAGATGCTGCTGAAAGAAATGCTGCTGCAGGGATTCAATATCAGCAGTCAACTCGAAAGACACTGCTTCAAGAAACGAAAAAAAATCCACTTCCTCATGGGTTTCTATTTATTACTCCACTGACAAACATAGACACAACTATCTTATCGATAGAGACCCTCAGACCTCAGATTCTCAGCAATCTCTGTTTCCCAGCGGTCACCATTCTCAAGCAGTTTCTCTTTATCATACAAAAGCTCCTGGAACGGAAGAAACAATAAGAAAGATGTGGTTTGATGGAAACATATCAAGAAAATACTTCCGTTAAAGGCCACCTCGTGGGTTTCAGTAGCAAACTCAAAGTTGGGACCCTCAACTATGGCATCGACCGGGCAGGCCTCTTGACAGAACCCGCAGTAGATGCACTTGGTCATGTCAATATCATATCTGAACATACATATCCATGAGGCGCATTTGTTATCCATTTCAGGAAGACTAATCATCTAATGCTACGACACAAATCAAAATTGATATATATATACACACACATGTAAAATACATATAAAATCTCCTGAAAGGGCAAGTGTTGCTGAGTGCCTTTTACCTCGTAGTCCTGCGGCTTCCGTCTTCCCTTTCCTCCGCTTCAATTGTGATTGCTTGGGCAGGACATACCTAGAAAATAATGCATACAATTCCTATTCACCAAAACCATAAATGCAAAGTATAGTACAAAAATGAGTACACCTAATCATATCGGTTACACAAGGTCTGATGACATGCATCAAGATAACAAAAACCTCAGCAGGAGAGCCGGTCAGAAATATTTTCTAGAAATTTAATGTACATTATAAAATCTTCCTGTTACAATTTCTATGATGAGATCAAGTAAAATAAAAAAAATCGGTGCAACCAATCTTGTACATGTTACACTTGAAATCTTAACGCTTACCGCTTCACATAACTTGCAGGCAATGCAACGCTCCTCTCCAGTTGGATAACGTCTAAGAGCATGTTCACCACGGAAACGGGGACTGAGAGGTCCCTTCTCAAATGGATAATTAATCTGTAAGTTCAGTTAATACGTAAGAACTACGCAGAATACATAAAGAAGTTTCAGCTGCATAGAGTTTTGGTAAGGTTAGATCATAACTTTGAAGGTAACATATTCACTACTGAAAACCAGCCAATTTACACATTTAAACTTTGGCATAATCAATGCAATACTTCCATGAGTAAGGGCAATAAAAAATGACGAAACCTTCTCCCACTATAAGTAGGGTCAGCTACATAGATTCTTGCTCAAATCCATGTTGAAATATTCGACTATTTTTTATGTTGGCTGTCGACTACCTAATGCGACCCCCACAAGGGGGGATTTGAACCATGGTCTCTTGGTGGTAGATTGTAGACACACTGCATGACCGCCAGACCATTTAAGTGGGTACAAGGATTAAAGATGATGTGGCATGGCAGAGGCACGTGACTTTTCTCCAGCATTTCTTATATTAATGTCTGGTGTGCCCACATTCCAACATGCTTGTGGCATAGAGAAGCGTTTTATTTCAACGACACAAGGCAGGGGTCCATGGACCTCAAACAAAAGTACAGGGAAAATGTCTGGACTTTTTCAATCTTCGCAGTGAATTTGCTGCACATTCTAAAAACTTCATTTTTCAAGCTTCTTATACCACCCATCTCAAGATTTGATTGTACATCTACATCACCAAAAAAGTATAAATATGTACATGATTAAGAACAAGACAATGGAAGTGGGGTATGGATAGGACTTACAGTTACTTTCCTCTCAAAGAAGTACTTCAGCGTGAGCATCAAGCCCCGCACCATTTCAGTCAAAAATAATGTATTTATGCTTCGCTCGAAAACTACAAGGGACAGCATAAGATTTAAAAATTTACCATAAAAGCCTATAACAAACACATAATGACCAATAATGGTTAGTACCCGCACTCCAGTCCTTGGCAATATCCTTTTCAAGCTGCTCTCTTTCTTCATCTTCTGAAAGACCAACAATAATATAGAAACTGTAAATCCATGCTAAGAAAAGAAAATTAGTTTTATGATGTCTCATTGATCAAATGCTAATAAGAGAAATTTGTATCATAACAGCATCCCTAGAAAGGATTATAATATATCATTTTAAGTAACCTACTCCAAAAGTTCAAAATTTTAACTAGATCGTCCAGAAGCCTACTCCAAAAATTCAAATTTAAACTAGATGATTAAACGGTAGTGTTGCGAAAAGTGAAGATGGAGTCAATTGGAAAGTTAGTCTCCTGCGGAGAGTTCCATCTAACATGGCATATGGGATTATGTGCGTAGTCTCAAATCGCTTAGTGAGATTTTTTTTTAGTCGAAGCTTAGTGAGATTCAAGTATGATCGAGACCTATAAATAGGGCGTGCACTATACATTTCCGAAAAACTCACTACCTGATTGACTAAAAAAACTCACTACCTGAACACTGCTATTAGGTCCCTTCTCTTGTAGAGCAGGACAGTCAGAATCATAAACATAATCAAGCTTGCAAAAGTCGGCCGACTAGGCCGACTAGTCGGTCCGACTAGTCGAGTCGGGGGGTAGCCGACTCGACTAGGCTTAGTCGGCCCTTAGTCGGTCCACCCGACTAGTCTGGCCGACTAGTCGGCCTAGTCAGCCGACTAATCGGCCGACTTTTACAACAACCTTTTTTATTTTTTGTGTTTTTCACTTTTTTTTAAAGTAAACATATTCTAATATGCTTAATGTTATATTTAAAGTCAATTACTTCTTTTGTTTCATCATGATGTCATATAAAATGTACAAATATATGTATATACATACGAATATATGTATAAAAAACTGATTTATATATTTAAAATAATTAAAAATTCAAAACCGACTAATGACCGACTAATTCCGACTAGTCGCCCGACTGCCGACTAATCCTTAGTATGTGACCCCGCCGACTGAATACCGACTACCGCTTTCTGCAACCTTGAACATAATGTTTCGATGCTTACTTGACGATGTACAAATTGTCACTTGAACATGGTATCAAAGCAAATTGTTCCAACATTCATTTTCAAGGTTCCAGCTTATTTGGATTGTTTTATTCAAGATAACCGAATATCTTTCAGTTCGTTGATGATCAAAAGCCGTGACAATGGGCACATTTGCTAGGGTATGAAGCACTGAAAAATGGCAAATCAGTGTGGCCGCACAGGCTAGCAGAGCATGAGGGCAAGGATGAAGCAAGTCGATTAAGAAATGGTATGAACTGCAGTTGCACAAGCAACGTGAAGTCGGCAGGCTATAGCATGAAAGCAATGCTAGGAATATCAAAGCCGATGATCAAATGCATCCCAAATGGAAGAGACAACTGAGCACCTTACACTGATGAGGGAGAAGATGCAATGAGAATCGAAGCTCCAATTGGTGATGCACAATGGGGATGATGATGCGAGCACGTGGTTTAAAAAGGAAAAAGAGACGTGAAAATAAGATGGTTCAAAAAATTAAGGAAAGGGAGAAAACAAAAAGGAAAGAAGGAAAAATATGAATGAAAAAAAAAGAATAAGTGTGTTTCCCAACTTCTCGCAACTTGGTTGAATATCTATATGCTTCCGATAAGTGGGGAAGAAAGAGGATATGAAAATAGAGTCTTGGACTCTATCCCTCTTCATACAACATCAACGATGATAAGTTGTGTCAAACCTCCATCCTGACCTCCATGATTAGGTTGGGTTTGAGTGGGACATAGCACATGGTATCTGAAAATCATGAAGTATGTCATTCATTAATATATATGTATATATATAATTAATGAGGCTGCCCTTGCGTCATTTTCGATGTTTTTTTATTTTTTTTCAAAAAATATCGCCATGTATATTCATCCCTATATCCCTCCTATATGCCACTCAAATTTCGTCAGAAACAGAGACTCCTATGGCCTCTATCCAGGCAGTTATTTTTTAACGGTAACAGGATTTTTTAAATCGACACCATCTCGATGGAGGTCGTAGGAATCTCTGTTTCTGATGAAATTCGAATGGCATATAGGATGGATATAGGGATGAATATACATGGTGGTATTTTTCAAAAAAATAAAAAAAACGCCGAAATAGGGGGTAGAGCAGCCATGTTGGCTGCCCCCAGGGGGCAGCCCCATTAAATCCTATATATATATATAAGAAAAAATTGGGCTTCCCCACCTCATTTTTTGCAAAAAAAAATTATTTTTTTTGGAAAAAATCACCATGTATATTCATCCCTATATCGCTCTTATATGCCATTCGAATTTCGTCAGAAACAGAGACTCCTACGGCCTCCATCTAGGGGGTCATTTTTTAACGGTCGCAGGATTTTTTAAAACAACCCTATCTGGATGGAGGCCGTAGGAGTCTGTTTCTGATGAAATTCAAATGACATATATGAGGGATATAGGGATGAATATGCATGGCAATATTTTTCAAAAAATAATAAAATTGACAAAAAAAGGGGTGGGGCAGCCATGTTGGCTGCCCCGCCCCCCTATTTTGGCGTTTTTTAATTTTTTTTTTAAATATCACCATGTATATTCATCCCAATATCTCTCCTATATGCCATTCGAATTTCGTCAAAAACAGAGACTCCTACGGCCTCCATCGAGATGGTGTCGATTTAAAAAATCTTGTTACCGTTAAAAAAATCACTGTCTAGATGGAGGCCGTAAGAGTCTCTGTTTCTGACGAAATTTGAATGATATATAGGGGGGATATAGGGATGAATATACATGACGATATTTTTTGAAAAAATAATAAAAACGCCGAAAATAGCGCGGGGGCAGCCGGGCAGCCCCATTAATCTCTCTCTCTCTCTCTATATATATATATATATATATATGAGTTTTTATCAGTTGCGTCCCTCCGAGATATTGCAATATCAGTTATGCCCATACCTTTTTGGGAATATCAGTTGTGCCCACAACTTCTTGTCGTTCTATCACTTGTGCCCCTCGAGTTAGTTGCCATCCATCCACAACGTAAACAGATGTTAACTTAAAGGACACAACATGAATTAAATTTTAAAAAAAGGACTGAAAGTCGTCGTCTTCCTCTTCCCTCGTTTCTTACTCTCCGCCCAGCTCCTCCCCCTCCGCCCAGCTCCTTCGCCACACTCCTCTCCCTCTGTCTGGCTCCTTCTCCTCCGCCCATGCTCCTCCCCTTCGCCCAGCTCCTGAGCCCAGCTCCACCCTCTCCGCACAGCTCCTCCGCCCAACCCCTCTCCCTCCGCCCCGGTCCTCCCCCTCCGCCCCTTTCCCTCCACCCAACTCCTCCCCTCCGCCGTCGTTCCGACCCTTCGCCCATGCTCCTCCCCTCCACCCAGCTCCCTGCACTTCCCTCTCCGCGACTGTCTCCTCTCGCTGCGAGCTCCTCCACCACCCTAACCTCCTCCTATTCCCGCGCCCCGACCTCCTCCTCTTTCCAACCCTCCGCCAAGACCTCCTCCTCCGTCACCCTAACCTCCTCCTTCGCCACCCTTCCCCCAAATTCTCCTCCGTTATCCTAGATCCAGTGCCTTCCTCGATTGAACACAAAATCCCTATCATATGATCTATGTTTTAAACCCAAATTGGATTCAAATGTCCGAAGTTCTGGAGCAACCCAACATACGCATGCACCATGTCCTTTTACCTTCGGCAGCCACCACTGAACGACTGTCGTGAAATCTGGAATCGAGGTATATGTTCTTCTCGAATGGGATGTCCTTCCCCAATTGTTTCAGATACATGCGATGTTGGTTTGAACCCAAATGGAGGAAGAAGATGATGAAGAGAACTTTGGACAATTATGTCCCTCTTAACTACACCATGGTTTGAAAAAGCCATGGTTAAGTTCAACCCATTGACGATTAGACTAACGATGGGGCACAAGTTATAACACGACAAAAAGTTGGGGGCATAGATGATATTCTCAAAAATGGAGGGGCATAACTGAAATTACAATATCTTGAAGAGGCACAAATGATAAAAACCCTATATATTACATACACTATTAATGATTTTCCAAGTTCCTCATTCAAAATGTTGCCATGTGGACCCCTTCTCTTTGGTCTTTCTCCCACTAGGATGTTACCTACACTTCGCGACGGAATAAATTAAGTTATAATTTTACTTTAAAAATTTAGAAAAATAATTAGTAAAAATTGACTTGATATGAAAAGATATTTTTGTATGAATCCATGCAATCTATCACTATAAGTATTAATTTAAATACTAAAATTATTTTAATTAATAGATGATTATAGTAATATCTAAAATATTATTACATCCAATGATAGACATTCAAAATAAAAAGATAACTTTGAAGATTTAATTCTAAGAGTGTTCATAGTGGATTTGTATTCCATTTATTTATGAATATAGATACAATAATATTGTCATGAAGGTTAAACTAACATAATTACACAATTACTCAAAATAGTACTGGTATTGATTTAAAAAATTGTACTTCTTTCAGAGGATGTATTCTTGCAATGAATATATAAATACATGAATAGGAAACTATAAAGCTCCGAAGCATAAGTATATAGTCAAAAAACTAAGTTTTAGAATGAAGTAGATTATTGAAATAAAGACAAAATCATTTGAAATAAAATACGAAGATGTGTGACATAGGATAAAAGCAGAAGAATGTACCTGTATAAATTGTCTATATTCTTTCCTTGCAGCTGCCATGCAATAAAAATAAATCCTTTTGACAAAAAGCAATTTGCAAACATAAAAAAACCAAAAAATAGAAATGTGTATTTTTATTGCACTTTTATTGAGCTTATCGTTTAACACTCAGATTCACTATTACTGGATAATCAATTATTTTAATCTATAGAGTCTGATGTGATCATCATCATCTTTTGTATGTCATCCAAAATTTTTTAATTGAATGTCTCTTTTCCCATCATGTTTTCATTATAGAAGTATGAGATTTGCATGAAAATTATGGTTTGCTTTGATCAGGTTATACATTTTTCTAATTGTTATATGCATTTGATTATTTTTTCAAAAGGAAGTTGGTAGTTTATCCTCAAGCCACTCGACCCGTCATCAAGCAAGGCCTTCTACGAGTAGCGGGCACTAGGGGTGCCGAAAAATTCTCGAGTTTGATATTTGCTCAGGTTCGGCTAGCTAAAAGTTCAATTCAGATTCGATTTGGAAATAAACGAACCGAACATGAACACAAGTTTAGGCTCGATTAAATAAACGAACCAAACCTAAAAATCATATGTTCGCTCAGGTTCGATTCGTTAAAAGCTCGATAAACACACATATATACATATTTACAAATCCTTATCCACATTAGTGGACCTTATTTTGAGATAAGTGGATTTCATCCTGTGATAAGTTAACTTTGTCTCGAGATAAGTGAATATTTACAAGATAAGTATGTTTTATCTCGGTATAAACTATCTCAAAATAAATAGTCACATCGTGGTTACAACATCCATCATCTATGTGTTTAGTACTTTTCCCATCTTTATCTTCAAATCAAAAGAACACGTATAAACCTTACTTATCGCATATCCCCACATTATTCCTTATCCTCATCTGAACGTATATAAAAATATTATAATTATACTTTTTCTAAAGAGACGAAACCTTATTAATCTAATTTTTTTCAAAAGATGAAGAAGAGTTAGATAAAGAAAAAACTGAATGAATGTTTATTCTAATTATAGACATATTTCCATTTCATTTCTTTTCACTCCTTAGAGAATTCTCAGGTTCGATATTCATTTAGGTATAATTCGATTAAAAAGATGCTCAATTCATATTCGGTTCGAAAATAAACAAATCAAACCTGAACACAAGTTTAGGCTCAATTAACTAAACGAATCGAACCTAAAAACTACAGGTTTGCTCAGGTTCGGTCCGTTTACACCCCTAGCGGGCATATATTATTCTCGGATGTATCAAATGAAGATAAGTTGTGTACTTCTTTTTATTGCAAACTGCAGCTTTCTCATCTCCATCTTGAGAGGGGTGTTAGAGTATGTAATAGAAGGGTAATTGGGTCTCTCCAAGATCTAATTACCACCCACTCATGTTTAGTCTCACATCTACTATTACTGGGACTCTGATCTATCTGTGGGGTAAAAAACCCCACATCCCCTTTACTCATTGAGAAACTTCAATAAAAGATCTGCCCCTTTGAGGCCTTCTCCCATGATTTCATCATGCTTCCTCACGAAGTAGGGTTCTACGTAAAACAAGATGTTTATGTTTTATTTTTTGTCGTTGATTATCGAATTCGCTTCCGCGTTTACTTATTTCAACAAAAAGTATATACAAAATTAGGTCACAAAAATCTAAAACTATATTTAAATATGATGATGTATATCCCTGCAAGCATTTGCGGATATTAAAGTGATATTAGTATCCATATCAATTTTAAAAAGAATGCGGTTATGGATGTTAAAATCTGTATAAAACGTATATGGAGATGAAATTGGATACGGATATATCCACGTCAGCTTGAATTCCTAAAAGGGGAGGGTAGATGGCCACGAGAGAAGTAAAAGAGTAGGACTCTTTTTCTCCTACTTAAATAGGACTCTTCAGTACTTGAATTGAATCAGTTGAATGGAAAGCTACAACTCCTTTTATTGCCAATAGAGTAGCTATTCACTTTGAACTTGTAGTGGATATATCTCCACCAAAAATTTAATTCTTAACTCAAATCTTGTCAAGATTGCAAAAGTTGTTAGTCGATACTTGATCGGCCAAGTCCCCAACTAAGGATAAGTGACGGTCATAGGTATGTGGAAAGACCTTGGAGGTGGACGGGTTTAGGAGCTTCTCAACTTTCGGATCAACATGCAAATCATTTATACAAAGCCTTGTGATGGAGGTAATAAAGAATGCGGCCTAGAACTTAAATGCAGATGGTGTACCTGGACCAAATGGGCACCATGTCCTTTTCTTCAAGGAGTTCTGGCAATTGGTAGGCAAGGAGGTTTTTGAAATAGTGGTTGAGTTTGCTGGAAGTAAAGCAGGATTCGAGAGGCTTAACAATGCACTTTTATTTCTTCTATCGAAGGAGGTTTTTGAGTAGGTGGAGGACTTCCATCTGCTTTCCCTGTCTAATGTTATTTATTGATTGTTTCAAAGGTCTTGGCAATTAGATTGAACAGGGTTATGGACCACATCATCTCACCACTCCAATCAGCTTTTATTCCATGAAGACATTGCTGACAGTTTGGCCACGGCGATTGAGATAATAGCGTACTAAAAGAGACGGAGCACAATGGGTCTTTTGTGGAAGGTTAACTTCTCAAAGGCGTATGATATTGTTGATTGGTGTTTTCTTTGAGCGGTCAAGGTGCATCAAGAGTTTCCTAGTATTTTGGGTAATGTGGATGAAAAGATGTATCACTACAGCATCATTTTCGGTCCTCATCAATGACAAACCTGAGGGAGGCTTTTTTCAACATCGGAGAGGGGAGAGGCAAGGGTGCCCCCTAGCCCCCATGCTATTTGATATTGTGGTTGATATTTTATCCTGCATGGTGGAACATGTGTTACATAACAGAATGACGGCATGATACTCTGTGAATGATATATGTATCCCTCCTTTATAATATGATGATGACACTATCATTTTAATTGAAGGGGGTCTAGAGGAAGCTCGAGGGATGGCGTTGATCATCGAGATCTTTGGAGAGATGCTTGGCCTTGTGCGAAATTACAACAAATCTTTTGTTATCCCTTTTGCCCTAGTGGATGCTGATGTTCAGGCATGTTGTGATGTGTTGGCCACAGAATGCGGGTCTCTCCCAATCTGCTACTTAGGCCTTCCTCTGATCAATGAAAGACTTAGGATTAGTGATTGGCTTCATGTGATTGAAAAGTTGGAGAGAAAGTTGCAAGGATGGAAGGCGACAATTTTACACTGAGGTGGGTGTCTGTATCTAGTGAAGGTTGTGCTTTCGACAATCCTTGTTTTTTTCATGCCAGTCCGTCTCCCCATGAAGGCAATAGATGTCGCCTTGAGCTGGTCATGTAGAGATTTTTCTTGGGTAAAACGGGGCAAGAAGGGTCGCTTCATCTGGTTGACTAGGAGACAACTACGCTTCCAAAGAGTGCTTGTGGACTTGGAATCTCCAACTTGGAGACCATAAATAAGGCACTTCTCCTAAAGTGGGCCAGAAGGATTTAGTGTAGAAATGATGACCTTTGTTACAGATTACTTCGATGTATCTATAACATCAAAGTCCGGTGCATTATCTCAAAGCAGACTACCTTCTTTGCATATGCTTTTTGGAAGGGAATTAAAGCTGTGATGCTACTTTTTGCGGACATGTTTCGTCCAATGCTTGGAAACGACACTTGTTTTGGTTTTTGGATAGAAAACTGGATAGGTATTGGCCCTTTCTCTAATAGATTCTAGTGGTTGTTTTCCTTATGTGTGGATCTTAAAGCCCGAGTCTCTGGTTGTTGGGTTGAGGGTAACTGGATGCCCTCTTTCTTGGGAGACTTCTCGAATCAACGTTTAGAGGAGTTCCTTACCTTGTTAGATGCACTACAAACAATGGAGGGTCTAACATTTGATCGGGACCATTGGATGTGAAAAGAGAACTTGTTTTCAGTTAAACGAGCCTACATAGCCCTTACCAAACCACATCAGCCAGTGCCTGACACTTTAGTTCATGACTATAACTTCATCTGGAACTCAAGCTTCCAAGCAGAATCGATGTTTATATTTGGTTGCTGAGATGAAAGAGAATATCATGAGGGATCATTGTGCAAGAATCATTACATGGGTTTCTAATATGTGCACTCTTTGTGACATGCGTGTAGATACGATAGAACATTTCTTTTTTCACTGTGAGAAGACCTCCCCGTTTGGGAAAAGCTCGGCGTAGATTGGCCGAACCAGCAAAGCTTAGGTTTGTTCTCAGTTTCTTTACTTTTGGCGAATCATAGCCCAAGAGATGTGCTCCTCTTGTCGATCGCAATTATTTGGGCAATTTGGTTAGTAAGAAATGGTGCTCCTCTTTACTTCCCAATGTTTTTATTTCGAAAATGTAACCTCTCATACCACGTCTCTTTTCGAGTCTTGGCTTCTATAAGTGTTCTTGTAACCATTATCCTTTTTAATATATCTATGAGGTAGATACCTTAGCATGTTTCCTCATTTTCTTCGCTTAAAAAAATAGCTTACGAAGACTGGAGGGCTTAGCTACAAAGAGTTGTGTTGTCATTTCGAAGTCCTCCTACTCTGCCCAGAAGTTTGTAATCAACATCTTGTAGTATTCCGCTGGAAGCCAAGATTATCCAAATTTTAAACAGCTCGAAGGTCTAGTTGATCCACCTGAATCCCAAAACAGGAAGTGTGGTCTTAGTGCGATCCTGGTGGAGAGGTGACAGTGGCAAAAGGTGATGCAGATTGTAGAAATGAAACGTTGAGAAGGTGGAAGGTTAAAGAAAGAAAAAGGATTCTGGAAAGAAAGATAAAATGTACAAAAGAGAGATGTAGAAGGGAATTAGGGAGAAGAATGGGAGGGGAAAGGGCAAAAAGAATAAGGAGGTAAGTGAGCAGGGGAGAATGAGATATCTTCGATGATGAAGAGGAAGAGGAATAGGAGAGAGATGCAATGAGAGAGAGGGGATAAGGGAGGTAGGGACTAGGGAGAGAGAAAAGTACGAGAAATAAGTAGAGTAAGGAAAGTAACATGCTGGGAGAAAATAATTGCTTGTTATTTCTGAGAACCCTAGGCTCTCTTATATAGAGGAGAGTGCTATGGGTAAATTACATATAACGGGAACAGAGAAATAAAATGATAAAACTAGTACATATACAACATAAAAATACGTAAATATATCTACACTCCCCCTCAAGCTGGAACATAGATGTCAATCATGCTCAGCTTGGACGAACACTTCAGGAATGTCCCACTGAGTAATGCCTTTGTAAATATATATGCAGTTTGCTCTCCTGAACTGACATGTGATGTAGATATCAATCCCTTCAGAATCATATCTCTTGTATAATGACAATATACCTCGATATATTTAGTCCTCTCATGAAATGCAGGGTTGTTTGCAATAAATAGAGCGGCTTGATTATCACATTGTAGCTGCATAAGTAGAGGAACTTCTATGTGTAGATTTGCTAACACCGCTCGAACCTACGTCATTTCGGTACTCGCTTCTGCCATGGCCCTATATTCAGATTCGGCACTTGATCTAGCCACAACAGTTTATTTCTTTCTTTCCAAAGAAACAAGGGAACTATCAACAAATACTGCAAAGCCTGACGTAGAATTCCTGTCCTTAGGACACCCTGCATAGTCAGCGTCAGCACATGTGGATACAGTGAGAGTTGCTCCTTTCTTGAAAAGTAATCGCATTCCTGGAGACGATTTTAGATCTCAATATCATGTATATAGCATCCATATGTACTTGTCGGGTTGCTCCATAAACTGGCCTACTCAACTCACAGCAAAGGCAATATCTGATTTAGTAATAGTAACATAAAGGAGTTTTCCCACCATCTCTCTGTATCTCCTCTTATCGACTTCATCTGTATCCCCATCGTACAGCTTCATGCTAGGGTCCATAGGAGTAGTAGATGGTCTGCACCCAATCATGTCTGTCTCAACAAGCATATATGTAACATAATTCCTTTGGATCATCACAAGCCCTTGTGCATTCCTAGCAAATTCCAACCCTAGGAAATACCGTAAGGTGCCCAAATCCTTAGTAACAAACTGACTGGCTTTTGTCATCTTTATTCCCTACGCATCGTCTCCTGTAACAATTATATCATCCACATAAACCATAATGACAACTATCCCTCTAGATGTTCTCTGCACAAATAGAGAATGATCTGCATTTGACATCTTGAACCCATGTCGTTCAATCAGATCTGAGAGCTTATGAAATCAAGCTCTTAGACTTTGTTTAAGGCTATATATTGCCTTATGGAATTTACAAACCTTGTTACACTCCCCCTCAGCAGCAAACCCCGGAGGCCGCTGCATGTATACCTCATCCTGTAGATCTCCATACAAAAAAAGTATTTTTAACATCTAACTGAAATAAGGGTCAGTTACGTACCACAACAACAGAGAGCAGAACACATAAAGTGGATTGACGAGCAAATGGAGAAAATGTATCCAAATAATCTACACCATAGGTTTGAGTAAATCCTTGTGCCATCAATCTTGCCTTGTACCGATAAAGACCCCCATCTGTATGATATTTAACGGTAAATACCCATTTACAACTGACAATATGAGCACCTAGAGGAGCAGACACCAGACTCCAAGTACCACGTGATTGTAGGGTCGCCATCTCTTCCTCCATAGCTAAACGCCAGCGGTTATCTTTCAATGCATCTTGGTAAGTCCATGGAACTTATTCAACAGATAGAGCAACTGCAAAGTCGTGAAACTCCCCTGTTAGGTGATGAAAGGACACATGTGAAGCAATTGGATACGAAGCACATGTACGCTTTTGCTTCCTTATAGTAATGGGCATGTCCATGTCCTCATGAACCTCCTCCTGCACTGATCCCTGTACAAAATTATCGCCACTCCCATTGTTAGAAACCATGTTATCAGGACATACCTAGGGCATGCTGGATGATTGGCCATGATCATGAGCAGAAGCTGACCTACGGGTATAGCACTTGGGTAAGGGTGAAACAGACTGTACAGGCAGTTGTGTAGAGGGGACTAGTGGTGGTGGTGGTGGAGGTAGCGGTGGTGACGGTGGTGGTGTTGTAACCTTAGGAGAAGACAACGAAGTAGGAGGACGTGGCATGTAGATCTCGGTATCAGATTCTGAAGAAGCCAAACTGTCATCTGTAGGAGAGAAATACATTACGGACTTAAAAAATGTGACATCTGCACTAATATAATATTTTCTTCATAATGGAGTACCCATTCTGTGTCCTGGAATACCCAACAAACATACATTTGACAGCTCTAGGAGAGAGCTTGTCAAGACCTGGAGTAAATAGGTGAACAAACGCAACCGAACCAAAGACATGAGGAGTAAGAGAGAACTCCTTCTCAGGGAAAGCCATAGAGAAAGGAATTTTCTCACCCAAGACAGACAGAGGCATACGATTCACAAGATAACATGCGGTAAGAATCGCATCACCCCAAAACGAGTGTGGCGCATGACTCTGAATAAGAAGGGTCTGAGTGATATCAAGTAAATGTCGATGCTTTCTCTCAGCAACATTATTTTGTTGAGATGTATAAGGACAAGAAGTTTGATGAATTATACTGCGGGAAGACAAAAAATGCGAAATAGAATGAGTACAGAATTCCAACGCATTATCAGTCCTGACAAACTTCACAGATGCAGAGAAAACATTTCGCACTTCACTAATAAAGTTTTTGATTACATCCCCCGCTTCAGATTTATTCTTCAATAGAAAGACCCACGACAGACGAGAAAAATCATCTATTGCAACCAAATAAAAATGGTGTCCATGATGATCAGGAACACGACTTGGACCCTAGATATCGACATGAAACAACTCAAATAAGGAGCTACTGCTCCGACTCTGACGACTGGGAAAAGTTGATAGGTGATGCTTTCCCAACCATTGTTTTTAAAAACGCGCCTCGAGGCGCTGAGGCGTACGCCTCGAGGCTATAGCCTCATTCAGCCTTAGTGAGGCATGCGCCTCGAGGCTTATGAGGCGCGCCTCGAAGCGTTGCCTCATGTATGGACTGTTTTTTTAATTTTTTTTCTGTAATATTTTCCTTTTCTTTTTAATTTTGAGCTTTTCATCTTTCGTAGACAAGTATTTTCAAGTGTTTAAGCTCATGATTCACTAAAATGCATTTTCTTAAATTTACTAACATATTAAGCTTATTTTTACTTTGTTATGCATGCTTTTTATAAATCAACATGAACAAAAAATTGAGTCTTGAGTCCTTCTATCCAATACCTCTACTCTTTAATATGAATCGAGCATAAATACTTTCTTTATAAAAATGTTTGGATGCAAGTCCCCTACTTTGACCTAAATTTTGAAATATATATTTTCGTAAACATATCCCATATTTTCTTCTATTTAATCAGGACTAAATTAATACACATCAAAGTATGCATGGACAAAGATGATCATAATATGCAATATTCAAGTATTTTATCCCCCAATCATTATGGTAAAGTAAAAAGTGATCATAGATTCACTGCTTACTCTCTTATCCTTCTTAATTGAATGACACATATCACACCTAATTTTGAAAATGGTATATTACATCTAGTCCCTTTAGTTAAATTTTATTCAAAACTTTAAATTTTGCGGAGCGTTACCCATTATTGTGCTTACATATCCATATCTACTTGAATCCTTATATATTTCGAGTTTAAAAAAAGAGAGTTATATAACAACTTGGATGTTTAAACCATGATGTTAGCCTTGAAATATCATGGAGTTATGTATTTAATCATAACTATTTAATTTCTAAAACTTGAAAATTGTAATTACGATTAGTTATTATATTTTATGAAAAAATCTTTTACAAGTGAGGCTTACGCCTCGAGGCAATACTAGGAAAACGCCTCAATATGCCTCACATTTTTTAAAACCGTGTTCCCAACTGACACGCTTCACACTGAAATGATGAAGTAGGAGAAATATGTGGCAAAATGTGACACATCTTTTGAAGAGGGAGATGACCAAAATGCAGATGCCACATATAGGGAGAGACTGATTTGGTTGACTGATAAGAAGCTCCTGCGAAAGGTGTGTGAACCAGCCTATAAAGTCCGCCCTGCTCACGGCCACACCCAATCACTCGACCCGTAAGAATGTCCTGAAAACAAGAGAAGATGGGTCAAATATCGCGCAATAGTGTAACTCCTTTGTAAGATGGCTAATAGACAACAGGTTCATAGAGAAATCCGGATCATGTAACACATTCTGTAGACGCATTGAAGGCGTCAAAATAATCTCCCCTTGTCTTGTGATCAGAGAGTGAGTTCCATCGGCTATAACTACAGTCCGTCCTGGAGGGACCTGTCTGTATGTTGTTAGCTACTCTCTGTCACCACATAAATGATGTGTCGCCCCGGAATCCAGAACCCATTCTTTAATCTCAGATCCATGATAGTAGGCAAAAGCATAGGGGCTACATGATGTACTGGCAGAAGTAGAAGCTGCTACATCGGAATGGCCTCCTGGAGATGAAATAGAAGGCATGATATCTCAAAGTCTGGAGACTAGATCATCAAATCTCTGATCTGAAGTTGTGGGTGGAATTGACTCAACTTGCTCTGCTACTCGCGTTGATGCTGGGAAACCATGCTTATAATAGCATGTATCTTCTGAATGAGATGATGACAATAAGTACGTGGCTGACGGGTTCAACCCCCTCTACCACGGGGTCTACGTCCACGAAAGGATGAAAAACCACCTCTGCCCCTGGTTGCTGCCATTGCCGAAGAGATCTGACCAGTAGTAGTTGTTGGAACAGTGATCATGCTAAGTCAACGGAAGGCTTCCACCATTGGAGGAATAGTGGCATCCGCAAGGATCTGAGAGCAAGCAGCATCATACTCTGGATCAAGTGCAGCAAGGAATACATCAACCATGGTAGCATTCCTGTAATTCTTCTGCTGCTCAGGAGTAGCCGTCAAAGGCATAAAGCTGTGAAGCTTCTCAAACATTCCACGCAAGGATATCTATAGTGAGTATAAGGATCTTCCATTCTGCTTGATCGTGAAAATATCGTACTGCAACTGGAGTATCTTGGTCTCATTCCGTGACTGAGAGTAGGATGCGGCCAATATCCCACATGGCCTTGGTTGTAGGCTGGTGTAGCACGTCATTGGTGATCTCGATCGTCAATGTACCTGACAGCCACACTTTGGCATATGCATCGTCCGCCTCCCAAGAGGCATGAATCCCTATTTTCTCCACTGATTCATCATCGGTAAGAATATGTTTCTTGTCGTTCGACTTCATGAGACTCATGAACTGCATAGCCCAGAGTTCATAGTTCGTCCCGTCAATTTTGATAATTGGTGTCGAACCTCTGAAGGCACATGTGGCAGGTACATCTACTTTGTTGTCTGACATATTTCCGGACGGAGATCACAGGGATATCATAAACCAAAGATAGATGTCTACACAAACATGTGAGGATTTGATTGCATATGTAGACTTATGCAATCAAATCCATCAGCCAAAGAAGACCCGAGAAGCAAACCACGCACGCTGAGAAGAGGCGGCGCGCGCACGCAACCGACGGTGTTGATGCATGCCGAGAAGAGGCGGCGCTGGGAGAGGAGGCGACGCTAAGAGAAGAGGCGGCGGCGGGAGAGAAGAGGTAGCGCACGCGTGCATGGGGAGGTCGATGTCGAGCGGGACTGGCGGCGCTGTCAAGAGCAGCGAGTGGCACCGAGATAGGCGGGATGGCGGCTGGTGGGGTTAGGGTTAGGGTACACGAGCTCCGGTCTAGGACCGTTGCTCTGATACCATGTTGGGAAAAAATAATTGCTTGTTATTTCTGAGAACCCTATGCTCTCTTATATATAACGGGTACAGAGAGAGAAGATGATAAAATTAGTATGTTAAAATTATTATACAATTATATTTGTAACCTTTCGGGTTCTGTAACCCTTAACCCTTCGGGTTCCGTAACCCCTCGGGGGTATTTATGTATTTTTACTCTTGTAGTCTCTAGGGTTTTCTCTCTATATAAGAGACTCTAGCCCTATGGAATAGACATCCCATTCCTTCCTCTTCTCCACGTGGTATCAGAGCAACGGTCCTAGACCGGGGTTCTGATCTAAAATCCCCACCGCCACCTTCAAGCCTCGCAAAAGCCTGTACAGGGCCCTCTTACTTGAATTAGGGCCCCGCACAAGGCCCTCTAATCGCCTCTAGTGCAGCAGCCCTCCCGCTAGCGCTACCCGGCGCTTTCAGGACCTCCTACGAAGGTCGTCAGCCCCACAGCTACCCTCCACGGGTACCGTAGGACTCTTTGGAGATCCAAAACTCATCACGGATCGCTTTCAAGAATCCAGATATGTTGTCCATTGGGGGTTTTCAGCCCTTCGTCAAGGGCAAACGTGAGTTTTAGGGCATTTTTTTAACTCTTATATGCATCCTTAGTTGATCACAGGATCGTCTTTCTATTTTAAGACCACCATGGCGTCTTTTTTACCGAGACAAAGCCCTTGGCCACAAATATTATGGCACAAGGCACTACTATCAAACTCAAGGGCACAGAAAATTACGTGCTCTGGTCTCGATCTTTTATGGTATTCATTGGTGGTCAGAGGAAACTTTATATTTTGACTAAAGATCCTTTAGATGAAAAGGACAAAGAGTACGACAACTGGCAAACTGATAACTATTTGGTTATCAACTGGATGACCAACAGTGTTGAGGCTCATATTGCCTCAAATCTTCTTTACAAAAATACGGCCAAGGAAATGTGGGAGGATCTCGAGCAAACATACTCCCAAAAGAAGACGAAGTCACGCCTTGCAGATATTTACAGGCGAATCTGGTCGGCATCTAAGGGTGATTCCACCCTCATCGAGTACTACAGGCATCTATCCAGTCTGTATGAGGAGCTTGCAATATTCCAGCCCTCATGTTGCACCAAACAGATACAAGAGCGTTCTTACTGGCAGGTATACCGCTTCCTTGATGGCCTGCATTCTAGGTACCATGCAGCGAAGGAGCAATTTCTTATATCAGACACACTGCCAACGATGAAGGTCATCTTTGGCCGACTTGAGGAGCTCGAGACATCCGCTACCCGGCCTCCTGTCTTACCTTCAACAGAGAACTTTACACACATCGCCTCATCTGGGCGAGGAGGCAGATATGGCTTGCGAGGAGGACGCGGTCGCGATCCAAGTCGTGGCCGTGGACCGGAATCTGGACGAGGCCGTGACTTTGGTCGTGGTCGTGGGCGAAACTCTATTGCCCCATGCACTCAATGTGGTAGGTGGAACCACCCGGCTGAACGATGCTGGCAGAAGTTTGGCGTACCTTCTTATCACGCCAATAATGCTTATGAGGATGCCTATGATGTAGAAGAAGCATCGCCTACCTCCAGTGGCAAGACTGTTCATCTTAATGATGCAGATTACTCCCGCCTAATGCAGATCCTTCAGACTCCAGGGCCTACCACCACTAGTATCACTACAACTGTTGCTCTGGCCACTCCTTCAGGTACCATAGCCAACTCTGCTATCACTTCTACTCCAGCTTGGATTATTGATTCCGGCGCCTCTACTCATCTCACTGGAGAAGGTAGTCTGCTCACCTCTTCCATACCATCTACCTCTGTGAAGTCAGTTCGAGTTGCTAATGGGACTCAATCACATATTACTAGTGTCGGAACTATGGAATTCTCCTCCAAACTCCGACTTTCGGGGGTTCACTGTGCTCCTGATTTTCCTCTTAGCTTGTTGTCAGTTCACAAGCTTTGTGTTGAGCTTCATTGTCGTGTGATATTTGATGAGTCTTGTTGTTATTTTCAGGACATTCAGACGAGGCAAATTTTTGGTGGGGGTCATGAGAAGAACGACCTATATTACCTTGACATACCCTCGAACTCCAATTTTGTTGGTGCTGCATCTATTTCCGAAGATCCGCTCATATGGCATCGACGCCTTGGACATCCCCCTGCCAAGGCCATCTCCATGATGTTTCCTGAACTCTCTGCTCTGAAGCCCTTTCAGTGCGAGGCGTGTGAGCTCGGGAAACACCATAGAACTTCGTTTCCTGTCCGTACTGAGTCTCGTAGTACTGTTGCTTTTCATCTTGTTCATTGTGATGTTTAGGAACCTTGTCCGATCCGCACATTAAGTGGTCATCGCTACTTTATAGTTTTCGTTGATGATTATAGTCGATCTTCTTAGGTCTATCTAATAAAGGAGGAGCGTTCAGAGATTAATCAGATTGTCAGAAATTTCTTTCAATATGTTAAAACTTACTTTTCTAGCATTGTTAAGATCATTCGTACCGACAATGCTCTTGAGTTAACCCAACATGACTTGACCTCTTTCTTTACATCCCAGGGAACTGTTCACCAAACATCATGTCCATATACCTCACAACAGAATGGTATAGCTGAGAGGAAACTCCGACACTTGTTAAATGTTGCCAGATCTCTTCTTAGTCAAATGAATGTTCCTAAACAATATTAAGGAGATGCTATCCTTACTGCAGTGTATCTCATCAACTGTGTTCCTTCATCAGTTCTCAAAGGGGCAACTCCATTTTCCTTACTTTATCCTACCGAGTCTCCTTTTCCCATACCTCTGCGAATTTTTGGTTGTATTGCCTTTGTTCATAACTTTCATGCAGCTGACAAATTATCCTCTCGTGCCATCAAATGCGTCTTTCTTGGGTACTCTCGTACCCAGAAAGGCTATCGTTGCTATGATCCTGTTGGACGTCGATACTATGTATCTGCTGATGTCACTTTCTTTGAGCAAACAAGTTATTTCACACAGTCTGTATGTGACATTCCTCTGGACCTCCCTCCACCAATCGTCTATACTCGCTAGCGTACCTCTATACCTCCTACACCAGTGTCTGTACCTTTGCATGTCCCTTTTATGCAGGATGATATGACCACTTCAAGTGCTCCCACCACTGTTGTCCCGGATGTACCTGGGGAACTTCCTATAGCTCTACGCAAGCAAAAAAGGAAATGTACATATTACCCCATGTCACATTTTACTTCTACAGATGGTTTATCTAGCTGTGATAAGAGATTTGCAGATGCTCTTAATGCTATTACCGTTCCAAGAGATCATTTCAGTGCAATGCAAGATCAAGGTTGGCGACAGGCCATGGATGAGGAGATGGATGCACTTACCTCTCGGGGTACGTGGGATCTTGTGCCGTGCCCCCCGGAGTTCGCCCTGTGGCATGTTGATGGGTCTTCATGACCAAACAGTCGCCTGATGGTTCTATTGACAGGTTGAAAGCCATACTTGTTGCAAAAGGTTTTACACAAACCTTTGGAGTTGATTATTTTGAAACCTTCTCGTCTGTTGCCAGAATGGGGTCGATACGTACCATTCTTTTTGTCGATGCCAACAAGGCTTGGCCCATTTATCAACTTGATGTGAAGACTGCCTTTCTTTATGGTGATCTTCAGGAGGAGGTCTACATGATGCAACCGCCGGGGTATGCAGTCGAGGGGGAGCATGTATGTCGACTACGCAAGGCTATTTATGGCCTGAAGCAGAGCCCAAGGGCATGGTTTGACAGGCTCATACGGAGATCAACACACTTGATTTTCAGAGGACAACATCCGACTACTCTGTCTATGTTCGACAACGGTCTACTGGCACGATTATCCTTGTTGTCTATGTTGATGATATGGTTATCACAGGAGATGATGTAGATGGTATTCAAGAGACCAAGGCCTTCCTCAAGAAGGTCTTTATCACGAAAGATCTCGGCCAACTTCGTTATTTTCTTGGCATCGAAGTAATACGCATTACAGAGGGGATCCATCTTTCACAGAGAAAGTATTGCCTCGATATTCTGACTGAGGCAGGACTTCTTGGATGCAAGTCATCTGGCATCCCTGCAGAAGTGAGAAAATATTCAGTATCTACTGATCCAGCATTTGAGGATGCAACACGATACAAAAGCTTAGTGGGAAAATTACTCTATCTCACTGCTACGAGGCCATATATATCATATGTTGTGAGCAGAGCCAGTCAATATATGGAGAAGCCTCTTTACAGTCACTGGCAGGATGTTCTTTTGATCCTTCGATATTTGAAGGAATATCCCGGACGTGGACTTTTTTATGGGGTGAATGAACACACTAATATCTCTGCCTATACAGATTCTGATTATGCTAGCTCTCCTGAGGACCGCCGATCCACTACAGGATACGCCATGTTTGTTGGGATAACCTTGTCACTTGGCGAAGCAAGAAGCAGACAGTGGTATCCAGATCTAGTGCGGAAGCAGAATACTGGGCAATGGCTCAGGTCACATGTGAAATCACATGGCTTATTTCTTTCTTAACAGAACTTGGCATGTCAGTCGTCACTCATGTACCCTTATACTGCGACAACAAGTCTGCCACATACATCGCCACCAATCCAGTTTTCCATGAGAGGACAAAACACATTGAAGTTGATTGCCATTTGTATTTATTTGAATTAACCGGTCCACACATCTCCACTAAACTTCAACTTGCAGACATCCTCACAAAGGCTCTTCCAAGGAAGCGCCTAATGTACTTAGTATCCAAGTTGGGCATGATCGACAGATATGCTCCAACTTGAGGGGGAGTGTTAGAATTATTATACAATTATATTTGTAACCTTTCGGGTTCCGTAACCCTTAACCCTTCGGGTTCCGTAACCCCTCGGGGTATTTATGTATTTTTACTCTTGTACTCTCTAGGGTTTTCTCTCTATATAAGAGACCCTAGCCCTATGGAATAGACATCACATTCCTTCCTCTTCTCCACATAGTACATATAGAACGTAAAAATACGTAAATATTTCTACATAACATAATGGGGGCAAGGTAAGAAGTAAGAGAAAGCTGTTTTTTTATGCAATAGGAGAGGAAGAGTTGGATGGAGAGGTAGAAGAGACAAGGGAGGGAGGGAGGGAGGGGAGAGAGAAAGTATGGGAGGGATACAAAGAGAGCACAAGAGAGAAGAAATTGTAGAGGGATAAAGAGATAAAGGAATGAAAGAGAGGGAGGAGGAAGAATAAAAAGAAAAAGAGAGATGCGATGAAGGAGAGGAAGTGGAAGCGATGAGAACAAGAGGGAGGTAATAAAGATAGAGAGGATGGGAGAGAGATATTAATGCACTCAAAATTTCTTCTTCATGATTGTTTCATTATATTAGTCAAAGTCTTATTTATAGATGGGCATACATTATGAAAATACAACATTGTTTTAGAATATTCTATAATGATCGAGAAAAGAGAGGAAAGTTCTATAGACTCCTAACCTAAAGAAGGAGGATCCTAGATCCCCGTCTCCCCTAAAAATCAAATTTTAACAAGACTCTTTTACATTTAATATTTTATAAATTAATCTATAAGCTTCTTATGGTTGTAAATTCGAGAATTAATTGTTGCGTCAAGGGGGAACTTTCAAGTAACATTTCTGACATCAAAAATCGATTCTTGACCGTGAGTGTGGGTTTCTTCACATAAAGATGAAATCAGTTGCATCCACCGCCTCAAGCCAAACAATCAAATGTAAAAGAGGCAAAATTAGTGTAGCCAACATCATGTCCACCTACATCTTCAAGCCTATAATTCGTGATAAGAGTTACATTGAAGTCCCAACCACCGGACTTCATGAAAATTTAGATGCACTTAACACACCTCATTCCATAATTGAACTATGTCAATAGGAGTCATAGAAAAAAAGATATTTATCATCATTAAATCGAAACCATCGAAGATTCTTACCAACACAACGCTTATGGACCACCGATCCAGCTTCTCCGCATGTAACCAAAGTTCCTATTTCATGCAGTCATCGACCTCCCCAGATCACATGGAGATAAATATGTTTTTATTTCTGAGAGGATTGGTCCACACATAGGATCTCATACCCACACAAACTGTTGTAAAAGTCGGCCAACTAGGCCGACTAATCAAGTCAGAAGGGTAGCCGACTCGACTAGACCTAGTCGGCCATTAGTTGGCCAACCTGACTAATCAGGCCAACTACTCGGTCGACTTTTACATAAGAGACTTTTTTTCCTTTTTTAAAAAGAACAATTATTCTAAACTTATTCTAATATGCTTAATGTTATATTTAAAGTTAATTACTTGTTTCGTTTCAATATGATAGTATAGAAAATATACAAATATGTGCAAATATATAAGAATACATGTATAAAAAATGATTTATATATTTAAAATAATTAAAAAATTCAAAACCCACTAATGGCCGGCTAATCTGATTAGTTACCCAATTGTCGATTAATCCTCAGTAAGTGACCCCCGACTGTCGATAAATCCTTAGTCAGTGACCCCAACGACCGAGTATCGACTATCGATTTCTGCAACCTTGCCCATGCATCCCAAAAATCAACTAGGTTTCTTGAAAAAAAGGCAACGTCAAGGTGTACTTTATTTAACAGCTCCCAAAACATCCTCTTAAGAGTATTTAGTCTATCCCACGGATATTCCATGTTATCGCCCTCATTAAGCATAATGTGGCTTCCCAATGTTGCGAAGTAGGCCCAAATGATCGATCGCCGCCTAGACAGTAGCGGCATTTATCACCTTGTGTCTCTGGAATTCCCGCAACCTGCTGATTATCTCTCTCTCTCTCTCTCTCTCTCTGCTCGTGATGATCCGACAAGCAAGAAATCCCATCAATTCCAGTACTCCGTAACCTGCTAACTAACTCTCTCTATCTCTCTCCTTGCCATGATCCGATAAACAAGAAATCCCATCAATATTCACCCAATTCGATATTGGAAAATGTTGAGATATTGTTATCTTTCATATGTAATTTTTATTTTCTGTCTTCTTTATGTAATTTGCCCAACAGGTTTCTCTCCTATATAAAAAAACAAAGGGCCTCATCAATAAGAAACACATTCTTTCATCTCCACATGGTACCGGAGCGACAGTCCTAGACTGGAGCCCTGACCTATTCTCGCACCCACCGCCAGCCCTAGGGCTAAAGAGCCCCTACGTCGGCCCTAACATCGTCGAGGGCCACTTGCAGGCACTGTCAAGGGCCCTAGAGCTGTCGTGGCTGGTTCAACGCCATTGAGGGCCACCTGTGCCGCCCCTAGCATCGTCGGGAGATAACTCCAACACTCCTTGCGCCACCACGTATGCTCCAGCTCTGTCAGGAGGTGCTCCAGGGTCGTTGTGGTCTGCTGCAGCACCGCCTCTAGCGTTGTCAGGCCTCCAAAGACCTCCCTCTTGCTATCGAGGGTCCCTCACAATCCTCTAGGCCCACCTGTGTGCCAATAAGACGCCTGATTTTATCTGAAAATGTGATTTCAGGCCAATAAATCACGTTTTCCGACCCTAGCACTCACCAGAGATTGACAAGGATGGTTGTATGAGTCTACATGTACAACCAATCATCCATATTATTGTGTAGACTCGCTCAAATCGGTCTACTTCCTATTCGAGTTCCGTTTTCAACCATTCTTCCATCATGTCAGAGAACAAGGGTGACATCATTTTTTCGTCGGGTGCCTTCAAGGGGTCACCTCCCATCGTAAAGATGGATGGGACCAACTATGGGTTATGGTCCATGTAGTCTCTTACCCTTATGCAGTGCAACAATAAGGAGCACATTCTGACCAAATCGGAGCCGACCGACAAGACTGAGGACAATGCTTCATGGAAGCAAGATAATGCGTATGCACTACGGGACCCTCACCACAGTGATATCCAATGATACAGTAAATCATCCCACTGCCAAGGCAATGTTGGATAATTTGGCATCTACATATGCCCAAGCGAAGAATGAGGCCAAGCTTCTTCAACTTCAGTTGAACATTTACAGGGCTACGCAAAATGCTTGTCCACTGCACACGTTTTACTCCTTGCTATGTGGCATGTTCAAGAAGTTTCACAGCTTCATGCCTATTACGACATCTACAGAGCAACAGATGGCATAAAGGAACTCCATGATGGTTGGAGTTTTCTTGGTTGCGCTCGACCCAGAGTATGATGTTGCACGTGCTCGGCTCCTCACTGGGGCAACTGATGAATGTGCGATCCATCATTTTATTTATTGTTCATTATCCTCCTTGTTTAAACTATCCCTAAAATATATTCATAATTAACTAAAATTAACTTCTGACTTTGTGCAGTTAATTAACCCTAGTTATTGTATATATTTTATTTCCCTTTTTACTTTTATTTCTTTTATTCAAAATTATCAAAACAATTAGATAAATATTGTATATATTTATTTTGGATTGAAAATGAAATTAAAAATAACAAAATAATTAAAATAGTGTTTTATTTCTTAAAAATACTTCCAAAAATATTTCTCCCTTTATTTCACTTATTTTGTGTTTTTGGCCAACATGAAACCTGTAGAACTACAACTTTCATGTTTTGAGTTTTTCTTAATTTTGCCTCCTAATTTTTTTATTTTTCCCTCATTTTCCTATTTTATGAATAATCTGGTTGGGCCACGTGACGCCCTCTAGGCCTCCCACATGGCCGCTCTTTCTTCACGCCACATGCCACCCCCTCCTAGTCGTCCATCTCCTCTACTCAGGCCTCATCATCTCCGTCCACTCCCGTGCACCTCTCCATCGTCAGATCAGAACCTCAGATATGATCTGCGTCGCACCTTTCCGCTTCCATGCTAGCCACTAGATGGCTACCCATACAAAGGTTGTTCACTCTCCACGTCACCCTCACTCCTCTTAGCCGTAGGATCATCCCTCAGATCCCATCTTAGTCGTCTACATCCGCCCGCATCTCTTCTGTCAAATCAGATCTTATGATTTATTTGCATCGCTCCTGAGCACCTCCATTAGAGCCCTTGGATCGCTTGATCCAATGGCTCTCCTGCATCGTCTTCCTCCCACAGCTCCTTTCTCCCGCGTTCGTCATCTTCAACCGCTTGTCCCCTTCCCATTTTCCCCATGCCTCCGTCTACTCCCTCGCCCTCCTGACCTCGCCAAGTCTAACTTCCCTCGTCTTCGTGTGACACATACCAACCTCTCGCCCCTCGTCCTTGGTCAAGCACTGCCTCGCGAACACGTTGCCCACCACCTGCATTCCATCTCCTCCGCCATCAAATACTCTACCGCAACCCTCATTCACGCGTATCCGCCTTTACATGCGTGAGCTCCAAGCATCCCCTCCACCTTCGTGACAGGGAGATTAAGAGAGAGATCGCAAAGACTGAGGAATCCACGCTGACGAGATCCTCACCTTCTCAGGTGAGCCGCAACCCGCTGCTCGAGCTTTGAGCTGGTGACCTCCAACTCGTAAAGCGAAGACCGGAGCGTCGAGCTTCGGCCCCATGTCCGTCCTCCACCTCTCCAGTTCTTCTTTGTGTCCCACCTCCTTCCTTAGGTGAGTTCCGTTTTTTCCTCCTTTCTTAGTTTTAATTCCATTTCTCCTATTTTTTCTTGCACACACAGCCACCTCTGACCTTTTTCGATCACCGCATGAGCTTTGCCTCACTCCCGACACCTTCGCATTGCCTTCGTTATCTCCTCAGCGCTTTTCGATCTCCTCCTACGCCTCGCTCCGCCTCCAGCCTTGCAAAGGCGGGAACCCACTCCGGATTCAGCTCCTCCACCGCCGACGATCCCCCGCTCCTCCTCACGACCCCTTGGTTTGAACCCCCCTTGGCTTCGGGTTTCGTCTAATGCATACAGGTACTCCAAACCCTTTGATTGGCCAGAATCCGAGCCTCTCCTCCAACCTCGAGCTTCACGATGGCGAAGCCTTCATCGACACCATGCTTCAGACTGCCTCTGAGCTCCTACATCGTCGCATCATCTTCGCGGAGGCGTCCGCAACCTCCTCCAATCTTCACCGCCTCCAGCAACAAGAGGAGGAGCCAAAGCAGCTTCACCGGAGCTTCGCCCGAGCACAACCACTTGCGGCGGAGGGGGAAGAACACGACGTACAACAACCATCGGATCAGATCTTCTTGATCTGATCCAACGGCCTTGATTAGCCTCGAGCCTCTTCGTCGAACCACCGCTTCACTCCGCAACCTCAGGTGTGCCGAGCCAGATCTGAGCGACTGAGTCGCACCAGTTAGCCATGTCGCCCGAGCCGCGTCCCAAGCCTACATCGCCCCACGTGAGCGGGCGCATGTGACGATAAAATTTTACACCAAAACCCCCTTTCTTCTCTCAGAATTGTGTTTTGGTCCCTATCGCGTGCATGTTGAATGGAGAAATTGCAAGATAAGCCATGTACCTTTCTTTTATTGCATTTTCATCCCTCACATGCTTTGTAAAAATTGCATTTAGCCCTGACGACTTTTATTAATTACATTCAGCCCATGTTTGGACCTTTTTGAATTAAAATGTTTATGTTTTCTTTCATTTAAGCCTCTTGATTGATGCGTGGATGAAAATTCAGAGATCTTAGGTTATTAGTTGTGCTTAATTGATCTTATTAATTGGCTTGATAAATGGACTAAATGCACCACTTTGCTTCCTGATTTAATTGCTCATTAATTAAATAACTAAGAACATGAACTTGAATTAGAAATTTGCTCTTTATTAATTCATGATTTGTGTGTCTTATGGAGCTAAATTGATCACTCATTGAAGATGATTTGATTTGTGACGCATAGTTGATCTAGGCCAGTCATTTATCTTGACTTGTAAAAATTGGGTTTAGGGTTGTAGAGCACCTTAGTGACTAATGAATTCGGGAGCTTAATTGAGTTAAAATCCATAGTCACCTAGGTCCATTTGTGTGCTTGCATTGTCATCATCATTTTGTTTCATTAACCTAACTTGCATTAAAAATCATTAAAAATGGCATTCATCCATATTGTAGTGCATTGTGACCTAGCTTAGCCTCGATATCCTCTCATAGTAGCTTCATCACTATTGTTGAACCTAATTAAAAATTCTTAATTCATTGAGTCCCTGTATTCGACCCTGAACTTGCTCAGAAATAAATTCAAGCCGAGACATTCGTCGCGAAGATCTTTCTCTCGGTATTGCATGATTCGTTGAGTGTCGTGCTACAACGAGTATGAATTAACATACGCATTCAGCGGGTCATTAGCGACCATATCCCCCATGAAGGAGGCCTATAGTCGTCTCAGTGGACTTCTTATTTCTCTTGTTGCCACCACACAACCCTCCTCAACGATGGCTACCTCTCGCAACATAGGAGGGACTACTCAATTCAGAGGGCGTCGTCTTCGTTGTAGAGGTGGTGAACGTCAGTGTTGTCCTTGCACCTACTGACGTCGTTCAGGGCACTCAAAGGACACATGCTATCAAAAGCATGGATACTCCGCATCTGCTCGTGTGGCGGAGCAAATCGAGCCTTCAGATACTCCAGCTTCCTAGACAGATCCACGCATGGATGGCGTTGTCTCTCGTATACGAGAGAGATCATGACTCTAATGGCCGGCACCACCATTACGGGATCCACAGATACTGCAGTTGCAGACAGTGCCTTTTCAAGCTCCTCATGTATCGCTTATGCTTTTACTAGTAGTAGCGGTACATATATGACAAAGTGGTCATGGACTATGGCACATCCCACTATCTGTGTTTAGACAGACCCCAGTTCATGTCCTACAAGACTACAAGGTTTCAGAAAGCGGTAGTCGGTACTTAGTCGGCGGGGTCACCGACTAAGGATTAATCGACAGTCGAGCGGCTAATCGAATTTAGTCATCCATTAGTCAGTTTTGAATTTTTAAATTATTTTAAATATATAAATTATTTTTTATACATATATTCTTATATATACATAGATTTGTGTACATAAAAGCTCCAAGTTCAGAACAAGCATATTTTCTTACCAAACTTCCAAGTTCCAACTACTGGTCTTTTGGTACCAATATTGCCCTTCACCAATGGTCTCCGCCCATGGGGAGATAACATCATGGTAAGAAACATCTTCCTCGGTGTTAACTCATGGCACATGGACTAAAAAGGATAGCTGACAAACTTAAACGACATGATCATCTTCAATGTCCGTCATTCCGTTAACTGGTAAAGGGGAGTTGTTCTGCCAAACTTCTTGGCTTGAAGTCAGGAAGCCATTAATTCCATCACTGTCAAAAGAGAAAAATGGAATAAAAAATAAAGGTAACTTGGGTGTGTTTTAATTACATTATTTAAAGCATATTTCAGATCAGTAACATCAGCTAGAGATATGATATTTGAAGCGGACCATAATGTAGAATACTATTCCTGGTATTAAAGATCTGAATGATAATAATGATAATTGTAGTGGGTCAGCAACATCACTGCTTATCACAGAGAGTACCAATTTCTGGTACAAAATTACCACCAAATACCGATGGAATATATATTCCATGCATTAGAACAAGATTTGAAAACTTCACACTCAAGTTCCAGCTTAGCGGTAAAATTAGGACACAAATAGTTAGCCCATGATTCAACATCCTAAGGAAAGAAGTTACCAGTGCATTTTTTTGTCAACATGCACAACCAATATTAAGCTTAGTGCTCTGGTACAGAAGACGGACCTACAGCTACATATGATTGGAACTCTGAGCATTTTACTGGTGGCTTAGAGTGTTCATAGGGACAGCGAAACATTGTACTAAAAAATAAAAAAGCTTGATGTAAAAGTCGACCGACTAGTCGGGTTGACCAACTAGGCCTAGTCGAGTCCACTACCCCCCCCCCCCCCCGACTCGACTAGCCGGGCAAACTAGTCAACCTAGTCAACCAACTTTTACAAGCTTGACTATACCTCCTAAAAGATGTGTCGTTATTGCAAATGGGGTCCACTTACCAACACAGAATAGGGAAAGGTACATCTGACGCCATCCATGCGCCTTCAAAATGTTTTATATGCACATGATTTTCATATGAACTTACTTTATGTTAGTCAGATTACTAAGGATATGCATTGTCATGTCATTTTTGACCCTTTGTCTCTTGTATTTCAGGATATACTCACGGACAGGGTGATTGAATGTGGTCGTAAGCAGCGGGGGCAATATAGATTGGTTCAGCCTCCTCATGTTGGTGCCTCCACTATTCCTGCTGGACCAGTCTCACCGTACATGTGGCACATTCATTTTGGCCACCTTCCTCTACAGAAGTTATGTCATGTCCTCCGACAGATCTCCACACGATCTTCTTCCTTCTAGTGCGAGGCTTGCTAGCTTGCGAAGCACCACCGTTCCTCATTTCTATCTCGTAAGCGTCGGAGCAATTCTCAGTTGTTTGAGCTCCTTCATTTAGATAATTAGGGTTCGAGTCGTGTCTCTGATCACCAGGGATACCGTTTTTATCTGGTCGTTGTAGATGATTTTTCTAAACTTTCTAGGGATTTCCTTTTGAAGAATAAGTTTAAGGCTGGGTATGTTATCAAGTCTTTCGTTAATGAGATAAAAAATATTTTTTTACCAATGTTAAATACATGCGTTCTGATAATGCCTTAGAGCTTTAGACTTTACAGCTATCTGAGTTTCTCAGATCTCTTAGCATTGTTCACCAGACCTCATGTGCTTATACATCTCAGCAGAAAGGTATTGCCGAGCGCAAAGGTATTGCCGAGTGCAAACACCATCACTTATTCGATGTGACCAGAACCCTGTTGATTCAAAGTGTACTCATCACACTTACTAGGGTGATGTGGTTCTCATTGCAAGCTACTTAGTGAACTGCACGCCCTCCTTTGTATCGAGAGAGAAGGTCCCTTTCTCAATTGTGTTTTCCGAAAAGGATCTGTTCTCCCTTACACCTCGTGTCTTTGGAACGGTTGCCTTTGTTCATGATTACTCGCCAGGTCATGACAAGCTCTCCCCTAAAGTTGTCAAGTGTGTTTTAGTTGGCTTCCCTAGTGCCCAAAAAGGGGTACCGTTGCTTTGATCCGCTTCGATTGAAATACTTTGTCAGTGTTGAAGTTACTTTCTTTGAGTTTGTCATGTATTTCTCTCCTACAGGTGACAGATTGGCCCCATCAGACTCTGATGAGATCCACATACCTCCACCTCCTACAGTCATACCACCACCAACTCCTGCCCTACCACCTCCCACTTCATTGGCGTCGTCGCCATCATCTCCACCATGATATCATGTACCTACTCCTCCTCCCACCTATTCCTATGACTGCCCCTGGACCCGCACCTACCTTGACTAAGTTTTTGCCACATGTGTTTACTCACAGGTCTCGCTTTGTTCCCTCTACTCACATCTCTTCCCCATCATCCAATATGCCTCAGGTATGTAATGAACACATTGTTTGTACTGATGGCACTGCTGAGTTGTATGTGCAGCAAGATTCCCTACAGGATGAGCATGTACCCTCTGAAGAGGGAAACTTACAGGTTCAAGACATGGCAGATGATCTGGATGTGTTGATTGCTTTGTGAAAGCAGAGATGTACATGTGCTACATATCCTCTTGCAGCTCATGTTCCTTTGAGCAGACTTTCAGAGGATTTCAGGAGATTTACCTTGGCACTGTCAGTCGTGGAGATACAACGAACATATCAGGAGGTTATTCAGGATAGTCAGTGGCATCTAGCCATGGAGCCTTGTTTCAACTCCAATTGGAGCATCCGTTGTTTGGTGTAAGTGGGTATTCACAGTGAAGCACCTAGTAGATGGCAGTGTAGATCGCTATAAGGCGAGACTTATGGCACGTGGGTTTACCCAAACATATGGAGTAGACTCTCATGATACTTTCTCCAGTTGTCAGACATTCTACTCTACGTATTTTTCTATCTCTTGCAGGGACACAGGATTGGCCTTTCTATCAGCTCGATGTGAAGAATGCTTTTCTATATGGTGATCTACAAAAGGAGGTTTATATGCAGCAGCCACCTGAGTCCGCTGTTAAGGGGGAGGGTTAGAAGGTGTGCAGGCTTCACTAGGTTATTTATGGCCTTAAGCAGAGTCCAAGAGCATGGTTCTAGAAGCTCTCAAACTTGATAGAGCAACATGGATTTGTGCGATCGATTGTAGATCACTCTTTGTTTATGTACGGGACTTAGAGAGGTACAGTTGTCATTCTTGTCTTATTGATGATATCATTATTGTAGGGGATGACGAGCAGGGCATTCAGGTTGCCAAGGATTTCCTAGATTAGCAATTTGTGATCAAGAGCCTTGGTAGTTTACACTACTTCCTTGGATCGGAGTTTGCCCGGAATCAACAAGGTCTTATGATGACTCAGAGGAAGTATGTTACAGATCTTTTTGAGACATGCATGACAGATTGCAGAGTTGTTACTAGTCCTATGGACCCAAGCATGAAGCTCTACAATGATGACACTGAGGAGGTCGACAAGAGGAGGTATAGGGAGCTTGTTGGCAAGCTCCTATATGTGATCATCACTATCCAGATATATCATTTGCCGTAAGCAAAGTGAGTCAGTTTATGGAGCAACCCACGTAGGCAGATATGAATGCAGTCCATATGATTACGAGGTATCTGAAGGTCTCATCTGGCACTGGACTTCTATTCAACATAGGTGCATCCTTTGTAGTTACATGTACAGACACAGATTATGCTGGGTGTCCCAAGGATCAGAAGTCTACTTTGGACTTTGCAATGTTCATAGGAAGTTCCATGGTGTCATGGAAGAGCAAGAAGCAGAATGTCGTTGCTAAATCTAGTGATGAGTAAGAATACATGAAATGGCGCGGGCTAATACAAAGATGATATGTGCCAAATATGCTCCTATTGACTTGACTATTGAGGTGTATCTTCTCATGCACCTCCAATATGACAACTAGGTTGCCCTTTTCATTGCAAACAACCGTGCCTTCCATGAAAGGACCAAGCACATAGAGGTGAACTATTACTACGCTCGTGACATGATACAAAAGGGTCTCATTGTCACTACTCATGTCAGCTCTGGAGACCAGACAACATATGTCCTTATTAAGGCATTAGCTAGAGGGTCTTACCAGAGATGCTGCTCCAAGGCTCCAAGTTGAGCTTGATTGTTATCTACGCTCCAACTTGAGGGGGGACTGGGGGAGTGTTAAGATATTTGCATCTTTCATATTGTTTATATAATTTTTATTTTCTTTGTCTTCTTTATGTAATTTGCCCAATAGATTTCTCTCCTATATAAGAGAACCCTAGGGCCTCATCAATAAGAAATTCATTCTTTCATTCATCTCCATAGAAAACCCTCGTGACTTGAAGTGTTTCAAATCAAAGCCATTAAGTCATGCATCTATAAGGAGGGTGACACGTTAGAAAAATCCCCTACGTAGAGACATTCTTGTCTAGGTTATATGCAAATGATCCCCAACTGCCCCCGGTAGAACCTCCTTGAAGATGACCTCCTTTATACTCAAAGCACCAAGCATTGATCCTGACCGAGCATGAAACAAACTCTGTGTCGCTTTGAAATCCCATCACTTGTGGGGACCACCGCGAACGACGAGGTCGCATGCCCTATCATCTGCTATAGCGCTTCCATTGAAAATTTAGCCTACTACGAATTGATGAAAATCAGGACAAGTTCTACTTTGCAAACCAAATCTACCACAACATATATACAGTTGTGTGGGTACAAGCTGTCTGAGATGATGGAGTTCACACCACCAACTGATCTCATAGCCCGCACAGTAGTCTCCATATCATGACAGTTTCAAAGGTTCTCATGCAACCACAATTGTGACGAGTTGCATCAAGCTATCTTAGCCATCCTTCAGAAGAGGACAGTGGCAGTGTATGATGGATCGTTTGTGGCATTGTGATAATGCTTCCCTAGAGCTAGGAAACACCATCCTCAGCCAAACCGAGGACACGGGCCACTCATTTGCTAAAAAGAACTACATCCTCAGAGAAGGTTGAGCCAAGTGCTTCCCCTATTACAAATCTCGCGATCCAAAGGCGATCTGACTTTCCAATAAAGCCACCTAACAAAATTGATCAAAGAACTTGGATACCTAGACCTTCTTTTACCTTAATTCTTCATAGAACTTTGCCTCTGGTGGCCCACCTTGCCACTTCCTAAACAAAGAACAGGGCCTCCACATTCAACTAAACAATGAACTTGACTTCCACATTAAAAACAATTATCGTAAGCGACAGATCCTTCATTATGTAACCTCCCAACCTCGTGACATAGTGAAGCATCATTGTCAAGGCTTTGGCATACCAAAACTTCTTTTTGTTCCTTCTCGTTACCCTCAACCACCCATTAAGGAATTAATCTCCTATCAGGAGAGATTGATCACTCAAGATGTTTGTAGTAGTATGCACTCATTGCCTAGATGACCAATAGTGTGGATAAGGTGATAGATTAATGTTTTTATTTCATAATCGTTGACCATCACCCATCTCATGTTGTTGCTCCTCACCACTACATGGCGGCGGGTGTCGGGAGTGGTATCAAAGACCGTGGTCACGAACGATGCTTGCAAATACGCGGTCTCAGAGAAGACTTGATCCAAGGTTGTCTACTTCGAGGAAGAGAGTAGTAGCTACAAGTCCCTCAATAGTGAATGAATAGTGGTCAGAGGCGTGGGAAGACAATGGTCAGTTGCAGATGTTTAGAAGAATAGATAAAAGGACGGGTGGGGTGTAGAGTGTAGAGGAGACTTAGAGGTGATGGAATCATTGTTCTTGATCAAGCGGTTACTCACTTGAGAGCGAAGGGGCTTGTTAACTAGGCTCGCGCTTTAAGTTGATGGTTAGAGGTAAATTGAAAGCTAAGCAGCGTATAAGGATCTCCCGAGGAAAAGTAGAGACGTCACTTACGTTGCATGAAATATGTGGAAGTATCCGCATAATTTCATAATCATTTGACCTAAATGCTACATGAAGAACATAAGACAAATGACAGAATGATGAGACCAAGGATGTAGAAGATCATAAGTCATAAGTTCATAAAATGAGCAATACAACATATTTGGAATCCTATATATCCACTCATGGCACTCCATCATATGATTCAGATAAGCCTCCGGGGAGACCGGAGGATGTCGAATGATATAGGAGATGGCAATGAATGGGGCAAAAGCAAGGCTGAGTTCGCCTGTTCGAATAACACAATTGACCCCCAAATAATTGTTCCATTCCATACTTGGTCAGTCCCTGCTATTAGACTACATCACCCTAGCAACCAGAGTGTTGCCCTGGCTCTAGTGATTCTTTTCCCTTCAGCTGTAAAGACTTATTCACATAAATTAAATGTGTCTACACTCTTTTGATCCAATGACTACTGGTCGAAGTTGCCATCCACTTTCCTTTCCTAAACATAACCTCTAACCATGGCCTCAAATTTCAGCGAAATTCGGTCAAATTTCTGTCGAATATTAATATCCAGTCGAAAGCGAAATTCAACCAACATGACTGAAATATGGGGGTTCGAGTACAAAAAATGACCGAATGACCGAAATTCCGGTCGAAATGCCACCGGAATTCCACCAAAATTCTGTTTTGGTCGATACCGAAATGGTGACCGAAACCGACATTTAGGGCCTTGCCTCTAACATAAACTGTAGCAAAAAAAGGACATAGTGCTTTTAATTTAATTCTACACCAACATTTTATTTATATTGATATTGACATAACAGCTCCATTAGCAGAGAAGTTTCGACATAGACACTTTGCCTCAGCCTATTTTGCTTACTACTTTTTTTCTTAAAAAGAGGTGCTTACTGGCAGTTGATGCCACAACGGATCAATTTCCGCTACACAGGTAAGATAAAGTGATAAAAACATTGATACCAGTTGGTCCAAACAAGGTTGCCATGTACCCCACCTTTTGAAGTAGAGTAAGAGCGTAAAACTGTTCCACGTGAATGGTCATTAAATGTTTGCGCAGATATTCTAGCTCTAACCTGCAAGAATAAAGGTTAACATTACTATGATAGCAAACAGCACGCCAGTGCATAGAGAAGTTGATAAAGAAAAACTTAAAAGTACAGTGACCAAAGGAAATTAAATGAATAAAGAGGCTATCTATACAGATGATTTATGGAATAAAGATTCAATGAAATAAGAACGAACGAATGTACCAGTAAATCTGAGAAGAAACTTCACCTAATGCATCTAAGTTGAGGCCTTTTGTTGAACCCAAACTACCTAAAGTAGAGGGTATCCAAGTTGTGTAGACATTAGTTATACTTAACCATACTCAGGCAAATCATCTAAAAAATTAGGCAAAAAATGATGTGCTTCTTTTGAGTTTTAGGATCTGACACGTCACCTTATGTACTCCGGCAACCATTGGTCTAAAGAGAGACAGCAATAAGCAAAATGTCACACCAAGCATGGAAATGTAAAATCCTGAAGTGTTTCTCCAATCCATTACATTAAAAAATCCTTCCTTTGATATTAGAATGGACAGTCCCAACTATAAGAAATGTATCCATCTAGCACAAGCACCATTGCAAGTGATATTCCTCATGGTGATGATCGCATCACAGAGCCCTGTGCACGCACATGCTCTTCACTCGAGGTGTTACATTCACCTAGAATCTGCCTCTTTGATCAAAATATTGTTATTGACCTTCTCCTGAAACAATAGCATCTTCACCCCAAATCTCATAACTCCAGCATGAACCATTTATTGATACGCATATTCTAAAACAGCCATAAAAGCATCCACAAAATAGCAACTAAAGGGAATTTATATAAATGTTACTGTAACCTTTTGATATTACGTTCACATTTCGCAGCAGATCCTGCAAGGTTACAACCTTCACCCAACTGATCCGACAAAACTTAACCCACAAAGCACTTGTTTATAAACTGTCAACTTTGTGAGGATAAATATCAATATGATTGATACAAGGAAGGGCTTCCAGACAACCCAAAGAGTAAACTAGCACCACTCTCCATTCCCCAATTGCTCAAAAACTGTCTACATGCCTTTTCACCATTCCAAATGCAAAATAGTAGCTTGAAATGTGCTACCACGTATAAAGCCACACAGATTATTTCCAAGCCAGGGTTCAGAAACTTCATTCAGGCATGTTGCCTCTAACCAATAAAGTTACATGCTCCAAGTTCCTTTCAGGCATCAAACTTTGGTTTCAATGCAGTATAGAAGCTTCAAAACGGCAAACAACCAATCCAATCAGTTCAGAAATTTCATTCAGGCACGTCACCACATAGTGACAAATGCATTATGCCTATGCGTGGATAGATGATTTTGTGCAGTTTGAATTTTTTTTAAAGAAAATGGACACTAGAATGTTGTGCACCACGGTATATATTGGTAACCAAATTTTCAATTTCAACATATAAAACTCGGGTGGAGTCTTAGAATGGTCCACTGCATTTTCCATATAGAATTTCTCGTGACAAAAAAAGACACCATTGGGCATCAATCACAATGCCCATATCGTCAACAGCCTAACCCTATCCCTTTGCAACCTTAAAGAAATGGTGGCATCAAGAGATATCCAAAAAGTCACCACCGCAGTGAAATATGCCGATAAATGGCAACCTCTTGCCACATCTCTATAGCACTATTATAAGAGAAAACTAGATGTTCCACAAGGGTGAATTCCCAAGCTGGGATCCACCACAGTATGAATTTATATTATATGAAACATGTTAAGTTACATCATTACAGGACGGAATCAACGCCCTATATCGTTGAAACACTTTCTCAGAACAAAAATGAGGGTCACAAAAAATGGCCTCATTTCTTCCACACCAGATAAACCCACATCGCAAAAGGGTAAGAATTGCATTCATGACCATTTCCACATACCATTCTGATGGATCTCCAGAAATTCGTGTCGCAATCCGCTCTTAGCCATGACCTTCTTCCAAACCTCAATGGGGTGACAACATGTGCAGTAGAGATGCTCCAAATCTTCAGCACAAGCCCACATCTGTCGCATGTAACGTCTTCCACCCTCAACATCTGATCTGACCCTTGTGTTTCTTCGTAAATATCCTGCCAAATCTGAGAAGCAACAGGAACACTTTGATTCTAGTAGGTATTCTACTCTTCCATATAATTCCAACATTCAATTTGGCATCATCTTGTACGTCATTGCTACCATCTGAAAAGAAACGGTAGCTTTTTTCACCGTGAACCGACCATCACCCCAACTTAATTGATCTCACCCAACCGAAGGAGACTCCACCTGTTGCACTTTAACATCTTTGTCTCTTGCAACGACGAATAGGCGAGTGAATCACTTCCCCAAACACCCATTGCACGTCCAATTATCCAGCCAGAATCTGAAAACCTCACCATCTCCTAGCACCGACTACATATTTATCCCCATCATCGGAAGTATGCTGCCAATACCCCGCTACAGCGAAGACTGAATGCGCACCTACCCCGTAGCCAAAGAACCTGATACCCCATAAATCCTTAAAAGTCAACATACCAGATCATCCGATTTACCCCAAATTCTAACCACCCATTTGGCCAACAACGCCTAGTTCATAGCTTCTATTCTTTGCACCCCAAACCTCCTTCCATCTTCGACCTAGTTACATTACCCCACTCAACCAGACAAATTCCTCTTCTCATGTTTTCCATCTGACCAAAAAAACTTCTCATCAAGACTTCTATTTATTACATATACCGATGGGGATCATCCTTGTCGATCAGAAGAAAACCGGCATCGCTGACATCACATGCTTAAGAAGTATTAATTTCCCCCCTTTTGACAAATTCCCTACTTTCCAGCCTGCCATCTGCCCCCGATACAGAATCGGTTTCCAATCCATAGCCTTCACCCTACTTGCAACCAAGGGCAGACCCAAATAAGTAACAGGCAGCTTGCCAATGGGGCATCCCAACACCCCTGATGCCACCTAAGTAGCTTGTGGGGATAGACCAAAAGGAACAACCACAGACTTTCCCTGTTTATCTGCAAACCAAACATTTTGCCAACGATGTCCATAATTTGTGATGCACGTAATATCTTTTCTCCATGGACTTTTTTGTCATCAATCTCCCCCTTCGTAAAAGCTACAGGAAAATATTCACCCTCGAATGCACATTCTAGCTCCAAATTAGCTTGCAACCACATGACAAGTCACCACGATCAAAAACAAGATGAGTAGTCAAGGCCTCATAGGTTTTTTTATCGTGAAACACCATCCCTTACCATCCAATAATCTTTTCCCATTTGAGGGGCAATCCATTGTACCAACGAACTATGTTAGCCTGATAAGTTCTTCACTCTCTGCTCTGAGAAGTCAAATTCGATCCCAAGCATTGTAAGACCATGCATCAATAACCAACACATCTTGGTTAGCCACCAAGACGAAGAGTCTTGGGAACCAATCACGCAAAGGACCTTCTTTATACCTAGTACAAGAGAAAAATATGCGCTTCCCATCACCAAGACCTTCCTTAGCCCTGGTACAAGAGAAAAACATGTGCTTCACATCACCGAGAGCAACGGAGTACATTGGCAAGTCTTCTCAATCCTATGTAAAATCTTTGCTCTATGGACATTTGCCGTCAATCTCCCCCTTGGAAGAACCACATGAGAATTTTCACCCTCAAAGGCAGCACTTTAAGTTCCAAATTAGCTTGCAAGCATGCGCCAAGTCACCGGGTTCAAAATACAAACTTATCAAGGTCTTGTATGCCTTTTTGACCAAGAAAACACCATCCACCCATGTTCAATGTTTTCGCCCATCTAATGGACCCTCCATTATACCACGGAATTCTGTCAACCTCGTAAATTCTTGCATCCAATGTTCCAAGAAGCCAGAGCCGGATGTTGGCGCCCAAGCATCGGCATACCATGCATCAGTAACCTTCATGTCGTTGGTAGTTGCCAAGGCTAAGAGAATTGAGAGCCGATCAAGCAAAGTACATTCCTTAGACCAATCATCCGTCTGAAAATCAAACGACTAACCAGCACCCACCACCGATCTCAAAAGTGACTATGGTAAGACAATCAAATAACTAGCCAATCCCACTGATACACTTAAGCTGGTAAAACGTCATAATACTTCGCACTAGCCATTACTCACCCCCCATACCCACTTCATCACAGAGGCCTTCGTCTCTTCGAACCTCAGCATCATGAGTCCGTCATTCTCAGTAGGTCGTCACAAATGCTCAATCGATTAAAGGAACACCTTGAGTGTCTTATTTCAAATTGGACCACAAAAAGCATCTCATCAAGGTGTCCTAACTCTCATCGGCAAATTTGTTGTTTTTATCATTTAAAAATATGGTAAATCATTTTTAATAGGATAAATTATCCAAAAAAGGTCACATCTATATGTTGATTCCCAAGTAGGGAACTCATTTTCGAATAGAATAAAGACGCGCATGAACATTCAACTTCAGGACCAACGTCGGCATATAAGGTCTTCTCAAAAAAAATATCAGCACATAAAGTGTGGCGCTCGAGATCCGAGTTACCCATTTACACAGCATTCAATGTATCATATTTCATAATTTAAAAATCAATCACATAATAACAAGTGTCATCAATTTATATTGCATTAATTTCCATATAAAGGTACATGAATTAAAAAAAACTGATATTCTGTACACGTATCCCACAATACATTAGAAAACAGAAATAAGCACAAAAAAATTTACAATATCCTGTAAAATGACTAAAATATACCGTCAAAAGTAAAATGTCTGAAACGCGGAAGCTCGGGGTCCAGTTGTCGAACTACTGTGATGTAGGTATTTTATCTGCCATCCATGTTAGGGAGAAAAGAATATCAACAAAAGTTGAGTATACTCTAATTTATTAAAAATAATATGTATATTAATTGTTTCAAAAGAAAGCAAGTAGATAGGTTTGTGACATGTAAAATTAATAAGCTACTTGCGTGCAAATTGGTTTTCAAGCCATTCACTTTCATTTACTTATAAGATCCATATCTAAGCTATCACCATTTTATTACTTATAATTCATGTTGATGGATCTTAGCAATGTGGATGATGAGTCTCCTATTCTGATATTTATCCATGTCTAATTCCTCAAGTTCAGTGGATAGTCTGTGGTCTTGGTCCGAGTAAGACCTCACACTATGCCAGGAAAGATGCATTACGGTTGGGGTGTCTCTGTAGGCATGTAGTGGAGTGTGATGCTTCCTAACTAAGTTCCCAACACGTCCACTAGATTCACCTAACAACTGTAGTAATATTTCTTACTTTGATAATTGATATAGATGATTTTACATTCACTTCCATTGTTGTGAGATGTCGGATGTGATGATGGATCTTACTAGATATTGATGATTAATGATTGATAATTGATGATTGATGATTTCCAAAATCTAATCTCTTTCCTTGAAAGCACCTACTGGCGGAACAGTAATCAAACTCAACTCCACCTGACAACGATCTTTTCCTCGTCAGGACCTACTGGTCGAACAGTAACCAAAACTCAAACGGTGAGGAAGCCACAAAAAGAGACTCTTTCGTCACGCCCTCTCAGTGAAAGTGTGGTCCACGTGAGGCCTAGGCACACTCCAAAACTACACCCCTGAGACGAGTGGGAGAGACTCTCCAAATTGAGTCACTCCAAAACCAGCCCGACCGGTACAGGCAAAACAAACTCGAAAAAGAAAACCAAGGTCCTCCAGCCTAGGCACCCTTCCGAAAACAGTGTCAGCGGAACTGGTCTAACTTCCGGATCCCAACAAAGCATAAAACATTGCGAGCTCGCAAAAAAAACGTACAAAGGACTGGGATCCTAGATCCGCACACTAGGCGATCGCTACCCTAACTGGGCTTCCTATCTCCCACCCAGCTGAGGGTCACCGCACACTTGCACAGTCAGGTGTAAGGGTCGCATGACCGGCACAAGTAATTGTCATCACCGATTCAACATCATACTGACGTACTTGATTACACACTCATTTCATGATGTCTTGTGTGATTAACTTTACAGATCCAGATTTTGTCACAACTTATCAATAGTGCTCCCTCATTAGTAGGTGATTATTCCATAAAGATTATTAGTTAGATTGATTTTGGAGTTATTTATTTAAAAACATGTGATCCTCCTAAATATTGACACCGAAATCTTTTGCTATTCTTGGATAATGGTTCCATATGGGTCAACTATTTGTTAGCTACTAAGAGAAGGTGTCAGCATATATACTTATATTTAAAATATCTTATTTAAATTCAGTGGTCCAATTATTGATCTAAATTTTATAAGTCAATTGCATGCAAATACCCCAAATCTTCCATCCTATTCATCATGAAGTCTGTACCCTAAACAATGGTCAGTATTATTTTAGATCACATTCATGTAAAATTACCCCCAATTCTTTACATTTTTTAAAATAATGAGATTAAAAGTCCAATAAGTATTCGGAACTTAGAGTCAACTTCATATGTATATATACATATATTTTTCCAATTCAAGTCTTTTAACAGAACAGATTTAAATTTCAAAAAAATAATTAAAATTTAAAAAAATAATTAAATTTAACAGTACATGCTGGCAGGCTAACTCTCAAACCTTACCAGTGAATTGGTGCATACACAAGGAAAAGTGAGTGAACATCTAGAAGGCAAAAACAGAATTAGCAATTTAAAAAATACATTGATATCAGTTGAATCGTACAGTCTACTTTCAAATTGAGCAATTCTGAAGCTTATGCCAGCGCACAGAGATATGCATGTCCATATTCTACATTAGATTTCCGTTTAAACTTCCAATTGACCACTACCTACCTATTAAGAAGTTACTCATTCTTACATGCAGTATGCAACAGACAATGATGACCTGAAGTCATGTGGCTTGGAGAGAGAAATCGATTAAAGAAATTTCAAACATGCTATAAGATAAAGGTTCATGGTCAGTAGGACCTGTTGCAGGGTTATTCTCCGGTAGAAAGCCAAAATTCTATTACACTACTTGGGAAATCCAGGTTCCACAAGTATGTTCCCAACAAACAGGGGATCAGTTGTACAGAAACACGTGCATGACAGCAAAGAAGGGGCCGGGGATTGTACCTTTTTGGATCTTATTTTTTGGATAAGATTTGGGCTTATTTTGCATGCAGCAACAAGCTCCAAAAGCAAGGACCAGCAGCTCCTTTGGCTGCAATGGGCAGCAACACTCCAAGGCAGCAGCTCAACCCTCCAGAAATTGGTTGGAGAGAGCAGCTCCAATAGCTGCTAGCTTTTCAATGGCTTGGATAGCAGCTTCCAAGAGAAGAGAGGAGGCAGCAGGGGATCCAGAAGCTGTGAACAGCAACATCTCTGCTATCTTAAGCAGCAGCTTCCAGCAGCAATGGAGAAGGGTTGGAGCTCTCTCTCGGTGGAGAATTTGGAGAGGTTTTGGGGGCTCCATCGGCTGGGAATAGGGAGATTTTTAGGGAAAATTGGGAGAAAAGAAAGAGGGAGTGGAGGATACTAATAAGGAAGAGAGGGATTATATGTTTTGACAAGTGGAAGATGAGAAAGAGCCAAGTGTTGGGCTGTGTTCACACTTGAAATTTTATTTTTTATTTATATTTTTTCCCTTTATCTCTCTCTTATCTGGAATACCGAAGTCATCTGTATTTCCAACCCGAACCTCTGATTGAGATGACCAATAGCTCATTTTGACCATCTATGAATGATAGTCAAAATGAGTATAATATTTATATACTTCTGATCTGATATGAATTCAGAAATTGTCGAGATACGGACTAGGTTTGCGATTAAATTTCACGACTTAAAACGGTCAAACAACCTCTGATCGACGAACGATTGATTTTGTTGGTCTTATTTTGTTGAATCAAATTTTATGGTGGTCCCGATTTGTTTTACTATTCGGACCGCGTCACGGCTTTTTCCTGATGACACGGATTATGATGCGATCAATTTTTGATCGATTGCATCACCGGATTCGATCAGCGATCTATAGATCGATCTAAGTTTATTCAAAATTAATTGAACATTAATTGGTCATGCAGACTCTTAATCAGGTAGGATTCGATTTCGGATTCGGATTCAGGTGTCAGATAAGAGTTGTGGAAGCTTACAAAGTCATATCTTTGAAACAAAATATAAGATGAAATCATGCCCCTCTTTGTTACATTTGAAACACCAGGACCATAATTGGGAATCTGTACATAATTGGAGCTTTTTTTTAAATTTACCCTTTTTAAATAATATTTTCCAAGCTTTAACCTTCACATATCTGTTTATAGAAATAACAAAAGTATATATGACTTACATGTATACATTAATCTCCTTAAAACAAGTCAAACAGCCATCAACTAAAGCAAATATATTCTCAAAACAAGTAAAGTTCAATTCTAAATTTTATATTGATTGCATATAGATGAATATGATATATATATATATATGCAGCCTAAAACGTGGCTACTCGGACCAAATCTACGGCTTGGACCACATAATACCACGCTTGGAGAATATGGTCCAACCCACATGTCCTGTTTGCATATGCAATAGCATGCATGGTTTGTACAACTGCATTCACGCACCTTGCTCTAAGCCATATTATCTTTATTATCTAAAATAGCTACAAGTCCTACAACACAATAAGAAACTCCCTAAAGTAAAGAGATTATGCTAAGAACCTACATGACATACAAGCTAAAGCTTCCATTTAGACATCTTTCGAGTCCCTTGTGGACTTTTAGAACGACAATCTCTGTGTGGTCACGTCATAAAACACATCTCCTGAAACCAGAAACATGGGTATTTATAGCCTTAAAAGTGAGATGCAACTCAAGCAAGCACACATTATATATTTCTCCATTAATCCCATACGGAGGAATTCGTAGTCGTGTTTCAAACATATACAATATGACCATCCAAGAAGACCAGCTTAATGCTATAAAAAATTGTCAAAGTCTACCTTCACCATCAAAAATCATTTAAGTCCTTGCCTTCCCAACAACATTGATTTAATAGGGTTGAGTACCTGGATTATTTTTTTTCAATCCAAAAAAGGGGAAAAGACACTGGTTTCCGTCCCAAATATAATAATAAAAGAGAAGCGGGGATACTTACAGAAGCCAAGACTCAAGGACAGTTTTGGCATGTGAAATTACATTATTAATATAAAACCGTTGAGTGGCAAAGAATGCACCATCCCTAGCCAGCCACAATGCTCAAATAGCTGCAACAGGAAGAAGTTCCTCCTTTGGCTTGTGTTTCGCATTAGAATGAGTATCCTAAAAACCCTCAAAACTAGTAGACCCCATTCGGTTAAAGGGTTACCCCCCACTTTGGGTGGGTAACCCCCCAAAACCCCCACTTTTAACCCACTAGTGGGGCCCACTCCCTTCCCATCAAAAAAAATATATATTATACCATTGTATCATCTAAAAATCATAAAATACTCAACTTCTACTCACTATTCCAAACTTCAATACAATCACATCACAACAACCACCCACTTTTTCAAATTTCAATACAATCATATCATAATAACTATCAATTTTTTCAAATTCCAATACAATCACATCACACAAACCCTCCCAACCCTTAACCCGCCAACCAAACACACAAACACAAAACCAGGTTATCCTCCCCTGGATAATCCACGAACCAAACGCACCCGTAAGGTTCATCCAGGCAATATGAAGTTCGAGCCAGTTCCTTGAAGTCCTTTCACGTTGAAAGAAAAGAATCTCTGGGGTCTCTATCTCCACACCACAAAGTAAACACAGACCGGATACTTCTTCAAAGAATCTTGCACGACAGACAATGGTCTCTAGTAAGGATGCGCTTACTTTTGAAAAGCCACATAAAATTGTTGATTCTGCTATGAAGTTTCAAACTCCAAACAAAGTTGCAATCCCAGATTAGATTGCCCTCCACAATAGGTCATGGCATGTCCACTGCTCTGTAAGCTCTATTCACTGAGAACACATTATCTTTCCAAACCCAATGGCCACGCCCGCCAGGCGGGCCCTCAATACCAGTCAGGGTGTCTAGGAGTACAAAAATCCTCCATGTGTTGGTATATAAAACCCGTCAAAAAAGAAGGCATCCAACTCCCACCAATCCAGTAGTCCATCACATGTGCCTCACGGTCAGTCGCTAAAGCAAAAAGCCAGGGGAAGCATGCTGCAAAAAATCCAATACCCGTCCAATTGTAAGTCCAAAATGCAAATGAGTCACCGCTATCAAGTGTTGGGCTAAAAAGATCTGGAAATCGTGACATAACCGTTTTAATTCCTATCCAAAAGGTTGAAAGGGAAAAAGAAGGGAAGTCTGCAAGGTTCACATGAGCTGGGATGTCATAAATGTGGCGAATAAGTCTGCTACAAAGATCCTCACCTCTCCCCCTAATTCTGCTCACCCACTTCAGAATAAGGGCATCATTCACTAAATCAAGACGATGAATCCCAAGGTTGCATGTGGATTTAGATTACATGGTTGTCTCCCGATCCACAAAATGGATTCCAGAACGCTCATGGCATCCAGATCTTCCATGACAAACATAATATTTATAGATTTACTTTGGTGGGGAACAAGCCCAGAAAGTTCCCCTAAAATCCCAAGCATTGTAGTCATCCCATTAGCTTCCTCTCTATCTCCTTCAATGAAAAAATGGTGTCGTCGATGTATTGTAGGAGGGAAGGTGAATATCTCCAAGGGAGTAACCTACAGTAACCCCTATTGCATAACCCGATCAATCATACAAGGCAACACATCAGTTGTTGTTAGAAAATATGAATGCGGAAGCGAAATGATAAACAGAACATAAGAATAGAAATATGAAACATGGAACACAAGGATTTTACGTGGAACCCTACTCCCTAAGGAGCGGGATGAAACCACAAGAGAATGCCTCAGAGGGCTGATAGTCTATTGCTTTTCTCATATGACTACAAGGGGTGTGGGGTCTATATATAGCCCCTACTGAGTCTCCACATCTACAAACTGGTAGATGTGAGACTAAAATCTGGATGGGGTAAATGGATCCTGAAGAGATCCATTTACTCATCTCCCTCATAAGTGATACTCCAACACCCCCGCTCCAGCTGGAGCATGCAATGCTCAGCTTGGACAAACAGAAAGAAACTCTACTCACGTTACATGACACTACAAACCATATCAACTCAACGCGCACAACTGTCAGTTGTTGTTTAGGACGTTGCTTCTCATGCCGTGCAGGTGAGGAGGACAAACGGGCAGGAGTGTAAGTAACTGAATCTCCATGTCAGAGAGCATGTGCTCTATACTGCACCTGTCAGAGTCATTGCAACTGAAATGAGTCTCCTCATCGGAGAACTCTGGCCCGCCACAATATGTGGACAACTGCTTCATCTCTGAAAATGATCAACCTAAAATGCTGTGGAGTGCAATCCTCGTCGGAGTTCACGATCGCTTGAGAATGGAGTCTGAAGAAGCCTCCTCGTCAGAGAACCGGGTCTCTCCCATCTGGCACAGAGAATGGTACTCTACTTTGGAGTCCCTATGAAACCACATGAAAACCCTAGCCAACATGGCATAGGAAATAGTCCTCTACTCTAGAGTCCCTATGGCTCACATGAAAACTCTGGCCGAAACAACAAAAATGGCGGGGACTACGACAAAAGATGGCATACATGTGCTCATCTGAAAGAATATCGTATACATGTGTGTGTCTGAAAAAGAGGACTCGGAAAACAATCGTCGAGTCTAAATAATCTGAATTGTAGAGTCTCGAAATCGGCTGATCAGGAGAATCTGACATCTGAATAGACATGTGACTCTATATATACTCTCCCTTTCTCTCAGACTAGTCGGAAAACAGTGATGTCGACCATGTTGGGAGAAGACAATAAAATGCGGAAAACATAAGCCGTGGCATTTTTTTCGGCTTTTCTCAAAAAAATCTCCTTTTTTCCGGCTATTTCAAATTTTCTTTTCTTATAGTCGTCGCATTTTTCAAAATAAGTCGTTCGTATTTTTCCAGCTTTTCATTTTTTAATTAATTTTAAAAAAAATCTTTTATCTTAAAAACGGGTGAACGACCCCTTTCGCGGGTTACCGCCGATGTATTTCATTAAAAAGGAAAATAAGGGTACATTACCGTAAGCTCCAGAAAGCATAGAGCGTGTTACAGTGCAAAACTACATTTTCATAATAAAACCTCTCATTGTTGAAAATCAAATCATTCCTTGCCATCCAGATTACCCATAGAACCGTAAATGCCTTCGAGCAGTCGTCCGTTGAGTTGCCTCCAAACCTTTGTATGGATCTCCATAATTCCGTCGTCCCCTCACTCTCCACCCATTGGATGCCGGCCCCCGCCCACACTCTTTCCGATTCCGGGCACTTTAAAAAAATTATTGTGTGCGGCTTTTTCTTGTATATGCCTCTTTTCTTGTCTTTTTTCCTTTTCTTTTTTTGAATTAGATTTTTTTAAGAAATCTCTCAATTTTTTTATCTGGCATCTCTCCTCTCTTTTTTAAACTATCGGACTCATCTCACCCCTTTTTTTCATTTTCAGCCCATTTGGGCCGAACACAGCAGAAATTTTTTCAATAAATCTTGTACCCAACAGGGGCTCCCCCTTACTTAGGGTTCTCGTGAAGGAACCCTTCGCATGAAGAGCTGCCCCTGATGGGGCCTGACCTGTGCTGCCTGAAGAGAGTATTGTGGTGGGAGGGGTCGCCACCTGATCTCGCTGGACTCCGCTGCAATAGGAGTGGAGAGGCACGCGAAGGGCTGCGCGCAGGGCATCGCGTCGCCTTGCGCTTGAGTTGGAGGCATCGCGTCGCCTTGCGCTTGGCTGTCCGCCAGGAGGGAGCACCGGCCAGGGGTGCACACGCGAGGAAGGCAGACGATGTCACCCCTGATGCGATGTTGCACCACAAGGGGGAAGCCTGGATCGATGCGGTTAGGGCTTACCGCGGAGATGTTGTTGTGCCGACTGTGCGAAGTTCCGCCTGGAGCCATGAAGATAGGGCTCGATTGGGGGGTCTCAACTTGGATGATGCTCCCTGATGGAGCTTCGTCGCATGTTCAAACAAGAACAAACATAAGTGGCGTATATAAACAATACTCCAACAGTTGCGATAATAAAAAAACGTAGGTGCAAGGAGGAACTCCTGATGCACCCCCCTTTGCGGTGAGTAGAACCCGCCTTCAGGATGGTTATAGACGAGCACCGAGCAAAAGGACGATTCATCCAAGAGATCTAATTATCCAGGAAGCTCTGTTTTGCCAGTGCCGCCCAAAGGAAACGCAAGTCAAGCGTGTCATAATCCTTGGAGAAGTCCACGTTCCACGTTCCACATCAAACCCTTGACTCTACACCTCTTCCAATATGCAATGATCTTCATGGCCATTGCTAAGTTGTCACCAATTTGTCTTCCGAAAATAAAAGCTGACTGTAGATTAGAGATAATATAATCCAAAACTTTATCCGCTCTATTTGCCAGCACCTTACCTATAATCAGATAAAGAGCATTGGATAAAGCAATCGGACGGAAGTCCCCTATACGCGCGGTCACATCCTTCTTGGGAAGTAAGAAGATGAGAGTCATGTTGATCCTCTCCAAACCTGCATTACCGCCTGCAAATTCCACCACTGCATAAACAACCGCTTTCCCAACCAAAGGCCAAAATTCTCTAAAGACAAAACCCGGGAATCCATCAGATCAAGACGTATCATCCGCATTTAAACTCCATAAAGTCACTTTAAGCTCCTCCTCCATGAAGCTATGAACTAAATTGTTTGCATGTTAATTGGAAAGCTGGCTAGCCCTCAAGCCCATCCATCTCTACGGCCTTCCATCTGACCATCTCGAGAACTCTGGGAAATAGTCTGCGATAGCTCGCCCCATTTCATGATCTCCCTCCACTCATGTGTCATTCACCACAATAGATCTAATCAAATTGTGATGATGCCTTCCACTAGCCTCTCTATTGAAGTAGGTTGTATTAGCATCCCCTTCCTTAAGCCAAGCTTGTCGCAACTGTTGCTTCCACTCAGTTACCCTCTTCTTACCTTCCTACGCGACCATACTCTACGTTGCCTTCTCTTTCGAAGCTCCTCCACTGTAAGATATTTGTCATCCTCTAGCACATCAAGTCTACATATCTCAGTTTCTGCCTCGACTCGACGTGCTCTTCTTGCATCTCTAACCTCTTTTTTGAACAGACAAAGCCTACCACGAAGGAAAGTCAGCATTTATGTCTTGCAAGCGACTGCAGGACCCGAGCACACTATGGACGCCCTGTGATTGGGCACCAGTTCTCTGAAATTATCCTCCGACAACCATGTTCGCTCGAACTGAAAAAACCTCCGAAAATCGCATCTCCACCAGAAGCCCATACCAAAGGAGTGTGATCAGACTTGGTATGAGTCCTTACAGAAGTTGTGGAAAGGGGGAGCTCATGTAGCAGCTCTGGCGACACCAGAAAACAATCGAGACGATAGCGGGAGCCGAAGTTCCTCCAAGTATACTTAGTATCAGACGCGCCTAACACCTCGAGCTTCAACTCATCAATCAGCTCTGCAAAATCGATCAAACTAGGGCTATGCCCCCCATGCAAACTAGGGAGATCAGACAAGAGTAGGGTGACGTTGAAACCCCCCCGACCAACCAAGCTACACTCGGATAAGAACTTCTTGCTTATCAGAGATCAGCCCACAACTCATCTTTTTGAGAAGATAAACAAGAGCCATAAACACATGAGACGGCCACACTTGAACAGGACTGTAAGTTCTCCATGAGAACTATCAAACCATATCAGCTTTGAGATAAAAGAGAAAAGTGAGTCTTTCCATGCCATAACCAACCCTCCAACACTACCGATAGCATCAATCGTTCTATAATCTGACAACGAGCCGGCACCCAATGACTTCCAGACAATGCATGGACCAAAGGAAAGCTTTGTCTCATGCAACAACACAACATCACAACACCAATCTCTTATAAGAGCCCAACAAAACCTCTCTTCTCCGAATCACCTAGACCTCTCACATTCCAAGTTAGCAACTTCGTTAAGGCAATAAATTTTGACCCGAAGTTGAAACTACGCCTACTACAGTGGCAACTTGTTTTTGAAATAAGATAAAGAGGACTCGGGGAGGGTAGTAACAACCACGTTTTCAAGCTTTGATATAGCTTGTTCCAGTCGAGGAAAATAATGAGGGAACATTGGCTCCTCCGCAATTTCTGCCATCGCAGGCACAATGGGTTCGTCAACCTTCACCCGGGTCATTAACTCCTCTTGCTCCATAGGATTAGGGGCAGAAACTCTAGGGCCTTGTTCCTACTCCTCTGTGAATCGCACCAAAGTGAGATCAGCCACCATATGGCAGTTTTCAGGTGGTAGAGGCGATGCTCCAGAAGAACGAACATCAGGGACCCCCGACTTGACATCGAGTTGAAGAGGGGATCCAATTAGCATAATCGGGTCTTCATTTAAAGTCCGAAAAGCATCCACGCTCACAGATCTTGGGTTAAAAGTTACATGTTCTTTATAGTCAGGTCATTAATCAGGTGTTGCACTTGCAAACTACCATCGGGTCCGGTCAGTAACCCAAAACCCGAATCAAGATGCATGTTCGATAAAATCATCACTAAGGGGATTGAAAAAGGGCTCGGGTCCTTAGAACTCCTCCCACCCTCACTCCGCCACAAAGCAGCCTAGTTAACAAGCAACAACTCCAAAAGAACCCTAAATCCCAAAAGGAAAGTAGGCCACGGCTCCATTCATCTCTGAGAAATCTTCGCTAATTTACAGATAGTTTTTGAATTTAGGCCTCCTTATAAAATTATACGTTCAAACTCCGAAGTTTTCGCAACAGGCGAAATCGGAATCATTTCAGGATCTGAGATTTTAACTACTGGAGATTCCTCATCTAACAACAGCTCTGACATTAGAAGTTCCCTTCCTCCAAACAGGATAGCTACTCCGACATGTCAGGATTGGAAGATGGAGGCATTGGAGACGGTGGAGGAGAAATTTCTTGCACCAAAAGTCGAAAGTTGGCTCAACCCACCACCAGCGAACAATTACTCTCAGCAGGAACCACCTTTGCGCAATCCAAACTTGCTATAGTGATTAGAGGGTCCAAACCTGGTAACCTTCCATCCGCAAGGATCTTCGACAGCATCCCAATCTCCCTTAGTGATGGCTTCAACGCCTCCACAGAGTGTTAGAAGAACAGTACATCGTAAATTCGAACAACCCTACAGGTCGGGGCAGTACCTTCACCATCTATGAACCTTGGAGGATGCCAAACAACACCATCAATCGCCTCAGAGTTTAAGAGTTGAGCAACCTCCACATGAGAAAGACCTCTCATACAACACAAACCAACACCCAAATTCACATCTCTGTCGAAAGAGTTTCCCATGTGATCTCGAACTTGTGCAAGCACCGAGTTGACATCCTTCAAAGCTTCATTATAGCAGTCGATGACCATTCCATCCCTTAAATCATGGAGGGGGATCCCCTGACCACATATGCATACGAAACGAAATAATGCAGCCAAGGTTCAGAAAGTCGATATGCGATATTCGTTCGATCAGGTGGTTTGAAGCGAGTAAGCGAGCAGGTGGAAGCAGTGTTGTAAAAGTCGCCCGACTGGCCCGATTAGTAGGTCCGACTAGTCTAGTCAGTGGGGTGGCCGACCGAGTACCGACTAATTCCGACTAGGTACACTAATCGACCAATTTTCGCTCGGAGATACCGTATTTTTTTTAATGTTTTACTTTTTTTATAAGCAAACTTAGTATAATATGCCTAATGTTTTATTTAAATTCAATATTTTCTTTTATTTTATTATGGTAGTATATAAATGTACAAAATCTATGTAAATATATGTATAAAAATGAGTTATACATTTAAAATAATTATAAAATTCAAAGTCGATTAAAGTCCGACTAAATCCGATTAGTCGTCCGACTGCCGATTAATCCTTAGTCAGTGACCCAACCGACCGAGTACCGACTACCGACTTTTGCAACCTTGGGTGGAAGTATATGTGGATTATACAGTTTCTATTATTTTAATATAAAAAATAACTAAAAATATGATAATAAATCCAAATATTAGATATTTATGTTTCAAAAAATATAACATGGAAGAAATATAAAGTGAAGACTTTTTTATACAATGTGATTTCAACCAAAGTATTTCCAAAAGAGAAAATCAAAATATTCATAGCAAAATATCTAAGAACGTTAGCTCAAACAAAGGTTCAATATGAACATTGGATATGAGTAATAAATAATTCAGAAATAACAGGAAAAGGAAATTGAGCAAAAAAACACTGGATATGAACAATACTTCAGAACATTGGACATCAACAATAAATGATTCAAAAAAATGGATATAAGCAATAAACATTGGATATAAACAATATGAATATTTGATATGAACATTGGATTTCAATATTCCTGTACTCTAGACTTTCCCGTATTCCAGATTATAAACATTGGAAATGATCATCGGATTCTAGTATTTAGTTTTGTTGCACTACAAAACTAGAAAAATTATGCCAAAATAAATAATTCACATCCAGCACTCCCATATTTAGGGCTAAATGCTGCAATAAGTGAAGGGTCCTTTCATCCCAATAATTAGGGCTAAATAATTCCAGCATCCAGTAGCATATCACAATCCCAAACTTTCTTTCATTTATCTCACCCCTAAGCTGTCAAGAAAATCAAGGGACAGGGATAGGCAAAAGATAGAGCCGGAGTGCGTACAGCACACAAGTATGTGAGTTGCTAAGACCATCCACACCTCACGAAGAAAATCAGCAAAAATCAAAGGTCAAGGGGGCATAAAACAGAGGACGGAAAGGAGGTGCGAGGGAAGAAAGATGACTTCGATCTGCTATGGTACCAGTGAACCTCTCCACTTCGGAATCCTAAAGGGTGCGTTTGGTATGCGGGTTAGGGCGGGTTAAACTGGTAGAGGGTAACCCGTTTTGGTGTTTGGATAGAGGGTTGAACTGGGGGTGGGTTAGAAGAGGATTTGTTGTGATATGATTGTATAGAAGTTTGAAAAAGTGAGTAGTTATTGTGACGTGATTGTATTGAATTTTGGAAAAGTGGGTAGAAGTGGAGTAGTTTATAATTTTTATATGATATGATGGTATAATATATTATTTTTTTGATGGAATTGATGATAAAGAATTGGTTTATTTAATTTTTTAAAAAGATAGAAAGTGGGGCCCACATAAGAAAGAGAGGGGGTGGGTTCCCCACCATCCGAACGGCCCCAAAGGGAAAGTCACAAGCCGTACATCAAACGACGTAGATGACTACTTTATAACCAACCAATGCTCATAAAGGAGTAATACCGTAAGTGAAGGGTGTTTGCCCTTCATAATTTCTTGATGATTTCACCCAAAACTCCATGTTTAACACATAGGAAAGAGAGGGGGTGGGTTCCCCACCATCCGAACGGCCCCAAAGGGAAAGTCACAAGCCGCACATCAAATGACGTAGATGACTACTTTATAACCAACCAATGCTCATAAAGGAGTAATACCGTAAGTGAAGGGTGTTTGCTTACCTCTCTTCTCGAGATATAAATGTATTCCTGGAAATTAGCATAACACATTCATAGCAAAAAAAACCTTCCGAAAATTAGCACCAATACATTCATATCATTCACATTATGCACTTTAAAAGTAAAAGATGCAGTAGAAATGGATGGTGCACCTTTGCGAAGGTCAGTTGTATGTTCCAGAGGGAAGCGAAGGAGCAGAAGGTGGCGGAGCAGCTCAGGTAGAGGAGCAGATCGGACGGGGTTGAAGCCTTGAAGGAGTAGACCCGAGGGGCAGCTACTGCTGAAAGGAGAAGCACCGGAGGCGGAGCCCAGGAGGGGGTTCTGCTGCAAGGTCGAGCCCTGTAGCTGCAAGGCGGAGCACCTAAGGGGGATCCTTGTTGGGAACTACGACTCAGGAGTAAAGTCGAGAGTGTGAGGGAGGGGGTTCTGCTGTGAGGGTATGAGGGTGGGTATTAATCGAGTATCGGGTGGGTATAAATCGGGTTCTGTTGTGATGGTGCGAGGGTGCGATGTCTATTACATATGTAGTCGTATATGCGGATTACTAAGATCGAGTCCTAGGCAATTTTTTGAACATTGAATGCAACACATGTTTCTGCCTCACAAAAGTTGACTATTCTTCGACGACTGACAACAAAGCAAGGCCCTAAATGTCAGTTTCGGTCACCATTTCGGTGATCGACCGAAATGGAATTTCGGTGGAATTTCGGTCGAAATTCGATCGAAATTTCGATCATTTCGGGCATTTTTTGTACTAGGACCCTCATATTTCGGTCATTTCGATCGAATTTCGATTTCGACAGGATATCGATATTCGACATAAATTCGACCTAATTTCGCAGAAATTTGAGGCCATGCAACAAAGAACCTTGTTGCGGCTTCATCAATCTTGGATAAGAACTTCTGTGACCCATGCCACACAAAAACTCCGAGGCGGAGACGAGCAAAAGCTCTCCCTATGGTCAAAACTCCCACAAAACAATGTTACCCACGTTTGTGATGCGAGATAAATGCCTAGTCCCCTTCAACCATTTCCACTTTTTGTTTGGTAGCTCTCCTCACATTCACCTCTCCATTATCGGTAGCCCTTCTCCAAGCATCCTCCCCGCGACTAAGCCTCCAGTGCAGACTCTCTCTTCCTCCTCTCCATCCTTTGAAAAGGGGAGAATTTCCTCTATCCAATCCAAGTGCATGGATTTTTTACAACAACTACTATAAAGCACTTTCCCACATTAAGTAGGGTCAGCTATATGGAATCTTCCTTCATTCAGATCTATCTTGGGTCATTCTCGAGCTTAGATTCAAATCTAATTTGGGTCATATCCTAGCTTAGAGACAAAAAAAGGTCATATCAACAGTCACCCTTTAACATTTCCTTCATCTTCCCTAACCCCTCCACAAGACTCTTCTTTCAGCATGATCATACCTTCAGATCGAAATAATTGACGGCCTTCTTTAGACATGTTCAAACCATATTTCGACAAGTTTTTCTTATATAGGTGATATAGCAACCTCTTCTCTGATGGCCCTAGATCCAATCTATCATGAGAGCACAAATCCATTGGAAGAGCTTCAACTTTGCTAAACGCTCTTTGCACATTCATATAATTAACTACCCAATACTAGTTGGCACATAGCATTGCATGCCTCATTGCAGTTGTAGTATTTCCCTTCGAGCTTCAAAGATATCTTCTTATCACGCTTCATCCGCCATGCATTAATTCTATGTACGACCTCTATGTCAGTTCTCCATTGAATCTATGTACTAAAACCATCCTTCTTTGGAATGAAATATGTTCCAAGATTTGCTTATGTCATATGTTTAACTTCATTATCACTGTAATTAAATGTATACATTCCATAATCTTCCCGGACTGCATAAAAATTACAGGCAATGGTTTGTAATGTAATTGCATATAACATCCGAGCCAAGACCCGAGTTGTTATTGAGGATAACTAGCCCACGCAATTTGTTGGGCTCCAATCCAACTAGACCCCTTGACAATATCTCAAAATGCTTAAGCTCAAGTTGTTTATAGTAGTCCCCACTACTTATAATCAACTGTCAAACTTTGTGATTGCCGGATGTGGGTTTATGTTGGGGTGCTACAATCTTCCACACTTAGGTATGCAACGCCCTTATTGATATATGGCTCATCACTTATTCCTAGTTACAGTGGCAAATACACAATCTTGATTCTTGGATAACACTTTGCTCCTATCTCTTTAGCAGGGGTGACTCCATTTCTTGGGTAGCCTTTTCCACTATTAGAGGGAACCCGCTCTGATACTATTTGTAAAGTCTTAGACCTCAGCCAAAGTTGTTATTGAGGATAACTAACCTTTACAATAGTTGGGCTAAGGTCTAACAGGCCTCGTTGACCACAACCTAAAATGCATAAACCCAAGTTGTTTAGCAGTGTTGCAGTAGTTCCCACTATTTATAACCCACCATCATACTTTGTGATTACAAGATGTGGGACTATGTTGGGGTGCTACAATCTCCTCACTTTATATATGCAACGTCCTCATTAACCATCAGTTGTTCCCAGTAACTAAGGATGAACATTGGACTGTGCCGGCCCAGCCAAGCCTGAGGCCCAACCCACGTAGTCCGGCCCAACCCGAAGCCCAGCCTAAGGCCAAAAAATATGGGTCGGGCTTGAGCCCTGATTTTAAGCCCATTTTTTGGGCAAAGCTCATGCTCATGTCAACCAACCCTGCCTAGCCCGCAAGCTCAGGATTCAATGTCAGAATTCGTACCATTATCATTGTCGAAATTCAATGTATTTGGTATTTCACAAATTACATATTTATATAATGCAGACAACTTACTATATCAGACAACTTACTATATCAGTTGATGAGAAATTAGTTGAGATCAAAGGAAGCATATTAATAAGCAAAAAACTTCTAGAAATGTAGAATTTTGTGATAAGTTATAAAGGAACTCGTAAAATGTCAAAAAAGATCTCAAACCTAGAAAGCAATCGTTATATTGACCCACCCCCTTCCTTACACTCATGATGTCTCCACATCACCTGATACTTCACAGAACTACTAAAATTTACAAGTAAGAAAGAGAAACCAAGGCATAGACAATATATCACCATCAACTTAAGCTATTACTTATGATTACAAGGAGTACTAAAGCCCCTCCCGTATTATGAGAAGGGCGTTTATATAATCCATGTCAACAAGTATATAATCCCATCCATGGTATTTAACCATGGATATACAAGATTCCTATTCAAAAACAACGAGATCTGGACTATGATATCTCATGACCCTTGCCCTAAGGCCACGTAAAGCTAGCACGAACAGAAGGCATAAAGACACAGAACATTAGGAGGCACCTGTCAGAAACCGACCCCAGCAGCCTGGAGCACCGATCCCGTGTCATCAGCCTCTTCCTCCTAAACAACCAGAGGAAAAAACCAATCCTCTCAGGCAGGCCAAGCCCCCAGAAGAAACCATAGTCTCTCACAATATCAGGAGAGAGAGAGAGAGAAGGTGGAGGCTTGCAACGTAGCGTATGCCTTTCTCACAGAGAAACTATCCTCGCTCCAGACCTAGTGATCCCGTTGTTGGGATGGGCCTCTCATCTCCCTAAGCGACTCAATCAACCTCAGAAACCTTCCATTCGTTGATCCGAAAAGTTGGATCGAAAAAGTAGCATCCAATTCCCATCCGCCTAGCACTCGGCAACACGTGCCTCCGGATCCGCAGCCAATGCAAACAAACGCGGGAAGCGGTCACATAGAGACCCCTTGCTCGTCCAGTTGTCCCTCCAAAAGGCGAAGATCTCCCCATTCCCCAGTACCGACCTGAATAGCTCCTGGAACCTTGGCGCCACCGCCAAAATGCCTTTCCACAAGGGCGAAGGCCTTAGCCCTCTGCCACACGTATCCAGCGTAGCACCATTGGCCACATAGATTCGACGAACTAGGGATGTGCACAGATCGGCACCATCCCCCCACACCCTGCCCACACATTTCAGCAAAAGGGCCTCGTTCAACGCATCCAGCTTTTTGATCCCCAGGTCGCCCTCACTCTTCGATAGCGTGATAGTGTCCCAATTGACCAAATGCATACCTGTAGAGTCGTATCCGTTGTTTCCCCACAGAAACAGCCGCATCAACCTCTCCAGCCTCCTTCTAATCCCCGCCGGCAAGAGCCTCGTGGAGGAGACGTACACCGGTATAGCCGCCAGCACCGCCTTTAGAAGCACAAGGCACCCACCCTTAGACAGGACCGCGGCCTTCCATCCCGCAAGCCTATTCTCCAACTTCTCCACCAGAGGCAGCCAATCCGCCATCCTAGCCCTACCAGCGGCCAGAGGGATCCCAAGATAGTAGACGAGGAGATCCGCACACGTTGTACCCAACAGAAACCCACACCAGGCAGCCTCCTCGTCAGACATCGAGAACGGCACAACCTTGGACTTGCCGTGATTCTGGACCAATCCTGACATCTCACTAAATATCTCGAGAGTAACCGCCATACCGGAGGCTTCTTCAGCACCCCCCTCAATGAAAAAAAATAGCGTCATCCGCATATTGAATGAGAAGGATCCTCAACTCATATCTCGAGTACCCTTTAGTGATTCCGTTGAGCTGTACACGGTCCACCATTCAAGCAAGAACGTCTGAGGCAATGATAAACAACAATGGAGCCAGTGGGCACCCCTTTCTCACTCCCCTCTACGGTTGGAAGAAACCACCTTTGGGGCGGCCATTCCGGAGCAACGTCATTGATGCAGTAGTTACGCAGCGCTTCATCCACGAAATCCAGCGGGCAGGGAAACCCCTTCTATGCATTGCCGCCCAGAGGAACTGCCAGTCAATCGTATCATAAGCCTTCGCAAAATCTACCTTCGACAGCAATGCCTTCCTATCACATCTCTTCCAATCGGCAACAATTTCCGATGCCAATACCAAGCAATCCGCGATCTGCCTCCCCGAAACAAATGCTGACTGAGAAGTGGAAATGATGTGATCAAGAACCTTGGTCAACCTCGCCACAAAAACCTTCGCCACAATCAAGTAAAGCGCGTTGGACACCGCAATAGGCCTGAACTCTTCGATCCTGCCAACGCCCTCACGTTTCGGAATAAGCACCCCCAGCGCCCTATTCACGCGTTCAAAACCCGCATTGCAATGACAGCACTCCATCACAACCTCAAGCACCTCCCTCCCCACCAAGTCCCAAAATTCCTGGTAGAAGGAAATTGGGAACCCGTCCGGTCCCGGCGCTCCATCCCCATTGAGATCCCAGACCGTCGCCTTCAACTCTTCCATGGTCACCTCTCGAGTCAGGTTGGAAGCCTGGGCATCTGAAAGTTGTGGTGCACCCAGCCCTATCCACCTCCATCGCCTGCTCGCCCCTCTCGAAGAAACCTCCCGAAAGTGATCCACAACTGCTCTCCCCACTTCTTTGTTGTCGTTGACCCTAACACCATCAAAGACCATCGATCTGATGGCATTTCCCCGACGCCGGGCATTAGCCACACGGTGGAAGAAAGCCGTGTTGGCATCGCCCTCCGCAATCCATCTGTGCCTGGGTCTCTGCTTCCACTCAGCAACTCACTTCCTGTCCTCTTCGAGAATCTTTCTCTGCGCATCAGCTCTCTGCTTTAACTCATCCCCCGTTAAAGGCCTCGAGTCCTCCAAGTTGTCCAGTTCGCTGACCACCAGCTCCCAGCTCCTCTGGTCGCGCGCCAGGCCTCCCTCAAGACCCTTTTATGCTCACAAAGCTGATTCCGCAAAGACCCCAACTTCTGAACAAATCTCGAAGCCGCCGACCCGTCCACCTGCACCGCAGACCAATGCAATGCCATCATCTCTCTGAAGGAGTCCTCTAACAACCAAGCCTTCTCGAATCGAAAGAAGCCACGCTGGGCGAAGGACTCACCAGAGTTCCAAAGAATGGGGGTGTGATCTGACCTAGTCCTTGGCCTGGTAGTGACAAAAGCCAACGGGAAAGCCTCCAACAAATCCACCGATGCCAAAAAACGATCCAGGCGAGACCTGGATCCCGCATTCCTCCAAGTAAATTTAACGCCAGCCGTGTCCATAACTTCCAACTCCAGAGAATCCACCATCTCCAGGAAGTCCTCCGACCCCTGGTCCTGCCCCCCCTAGCCTCGACGTGTCCGAAGAGAACAATGTAACATTAAAATCGCCTCTCACTAACCACGGGTTCTCCTGGAAAGCATCCCTAGTTGCCCTGAGATCGGCCACAGCTGATGTCTTGCCGACGCCTGGCACGACCCATAGACGCAAGACAGCGCAAACATGACTCCCAAGGTAAAGCACTCTAACAGCACCGTGAGGACATGTAATCCTCTCAGCTCAGCCCTCAAGGCGAAAGTCGCCCCCTTCCACGCGACAACCATCCCCCTCGCGGCCCCAACCGCCCCAATAGCACAGAAGTTCGACAACGACCCCAGCCCAAAGGACTTCCACTCCAAGCTCGAAATATTCTCCATTTTAGTTTCTAGTAAAAAGATAATATCGTATCCCATTCTACAAATCTCGACCCCAAAACCCGCCTCTTCACCGGGTCACCCAGACCCCTTTCATTCCATGAGAGTACCTTCATTTAGATCCACTTTGATAGCCCCTAATCCTTACCACCCCCGTCATCCCTGCTATGGATAGCTTTTGCTCAGAACTGGTAACGGGTTCCGTCTTAGCAACCCTTGAGCGATGCCTACTTCTGTATCTTTTGCTGGATTTCTTATCTGACACCACCACCAGATCGTCGACCTGCTCAATGCACACATTTCCTCCGCCTCCCCCACCCACTTCATTCTCCGCGATGCACAAGCCACTTCTGCTCTCCCCTTCGCCAAGTGTAGGCTCCCATATCGGGGCATCAAGCCATCCCACTACAGGGCTCGATCCTCTAAAGATTGTAGTAACGAAGCTCCAAGGAACCGGGTCCCCTTCCCAACCAGGCACCAGCAGATGGTCGGAAGGGGCTCGATCCCTGGTTCCCCGACGCCCCCCACAACCCCTGCGCACCGACAGAACCGAATAGTCTGTCGCTCCTCAAAGGTCGATCCGGATCTTGACTTCGGCCTGACCAAGGACCAAACGCAGCAGGGCACGCACCGCCCACCGTCCGGATACAAGAGTGAACCAGATCCTCCCCCCACCTAATCTCAAGAGGAGACCCGCATGCCCGACCCGCCACCATGACTCCACCCTAGAGGGCCCCGTTGCCAGAGGGCACAACGAATCATCCGTTGCAACCACAAGAAATCCAATCGAAGAAGATTCGCCAGACAGCAATTTCCAAAACACCAATTTGGTAACCTCTGGAGAGTCGTGTCGTTCCCCAGCCCAACTCGCATGTTCTCCTCCCCGAGGAGAAGATGAATCGACATCCCCGTGCCCCGCCCGGAGCGGAAGTGGAGGCAAGTCAAGCAGCTGGCACAGCCCAAAAGGAGAAGCGCCCTACGGCCAAGACCGCCTCCGCCTCAGAGGCAATACCAAACGGGCACTCCATCCACCAGCGCCACCCCCGGGTCAGAACCCGGGGAAGATCCATCGTTGATGACCGCCAACACCGTCCCCAAGTGCCCCAACGTTGGCGCCAAAGCACTGATAGAACGAGAAAGGAACGGTGCTCCGCGAATATGCGCAACTCGGACAACAGAGCAGATCTCCATCCCATCCGCAAATATGGGCAGCCTCCAGCAAACCGAATCTCCCACCCTGAGTGCGAGCAATGTCGACTTCTGTTGATCCGAAAGTCCTCGAGCACAAACCTGCCTCGTCCCCAAACTGACCATATCGCCAGTAAATCCGACACCAAAGCAGCAAGCAAGTTCCGTCTCCGCAACCTCCTTAAACCGGGCTTCGCTCGTACCCTTCCTACAAATACCAATCAGAAGACCTGCCATCCCTCCACCCTCAGCAGAGATCGCCCGGGTCGCCGACCTCCTTCCCTTTCCAGAAACCTCCCTCGAAGCACCGCCTTCCGCTCCCCTCGAAGAACCCTCCAGCACAACCGTCGTCGACCCAGGCACCGCCCCATCGCCTGCCTCCCGACAATGGCTACTACGGTGGCCCACCTGTCCACAAGCGAAGCAATGTGGAGGGAGCGTGCACGAGGACACAAGGTGCCCTCACTCCCCGCACCTAAAGCATTGTCCCCCAGCTTTCCGATGAGACACTACCACCCATTCCCCAGTCCCCTTACCTACCTGCTCTCCGACTCCTCGCTATGCATGCTGCCCTCCACGCACGTCAAGACGACGCGCTCTACCCCTCTCAAATCTTTGAACATCCCATCGCACATGCTCTTGGACGTTCGCCCGCCCACCTGTGTTGTTGGAACTTTCCAACCAAAAAAGGTGAAAACATGCTATGGTGTCTGCCCCAGATATATTAATAAGAAAAATTCAGAAAGGCCTACAGAAGCCATGATTCGAGGAGTATCATGGCATGAGAAATTATATTCACATAAAAACGATGGCCACTAAAAACAACACAATTTCTAGCAATCGATAGAGCCCAAATGACTGTGAATGGAAAGATGAGCTCAACTATGTGTCTGTTTTGCTGAAAAAAGAGTCCTAAAAAGAATCCACACTATACAGGTTTACCCAGTCTAAACCCAATTCCCGTCAAATGGTTGAGGATGTACCGCAATTGAAAAAAGATGTTCCACCATCTCAATCTCCACATCCCAAAGGGGAACAAATCTGAAACACATGTGAAAAGCCTTGTTCATCGATCCCTTTTCAAGATGTGTTGACGTCTTAATAATCAACGAAGATGTTGATTCTGCTTGCAAGTTTTAAACTCCAAATAATATTGTCATCACGAATCAAAGAATCTGCTATAGGAGAGGAGGGTCTATCTAGCGCCCTATAAGCGCTTCTCACATAAAACAACTTGTCCTTCTAAACCCAGTGATCTCTACCTTATGATGGGTCGTCAATGTTAATGAGTGTATCTAGAAGTTGGAGCAAATCATTTAAATGTTGGTCTGAAAAATCTGTATGGAACAAGGGCATCCAACTCCCATCAGACCAACAATCTTTCAGCTTTGTCTCATGATCTACCGCAAGTGCGAAGAGGCGTGCAAAAAGTGTTGCAAAGGTACCACTACCTTGAATAAAAAAAAGGTACCACTACCGCTCCAGTTATCTAAACAAAAAACGGAGTGGCCATTGCCAAGAACGAAGTGAAAAACCTCCACGAAACTCGACATGAGAGATCTTCCGCTCTAAAAGGTCGAAAAAGATGGAAGGGCCGCATTGTTATCTTGCACATGAATGTCATAGATACGACGGATAATTTTGCAACATGGGTCCTCATCCCTGTCCCAAATCATGCTTACCAACTTCATAAGCAGAGCCTTATCCATTATCCCGAGGTGGGAAATCTCGATCCCTTCTGCCGACAATGGAGGATCTGCCAAAGAAATCTACGCATCCATTGTAGCTTCCAAATGGTGGCAGATACCAACATGTAAGAGGCGAGAGGACATAAAAAATAAGGATTGCTGACAGAACGGTCTTTATAAGCACCAAGCATCCCACACATGAAAGGATGGTGGCTTTCTATCCCGATAAGTTTCTCTCCAAATTCTCCACTATAGGTAGCCAATCAGACATTTTGAGTATGCCATATATCAAGGGCAAGCCTAGATACCGGATCAGCAAAGTTCCTCTCTTTGTACCCAGCTCAATACTATATGCATGCTTCTTCTTCTAACATATTAAAAGTGATAGCGGTTAACTTGCCATGGTTGAGGACCAGCCTCGAAAGCTCTCCAAAATACCTCAAACATCGTGGCCATCTCTCTAGCCTCCTTTTTGCCTCCTATGAAAAAGATTGTGTCATATGTGTATTGCAATAGAGGGATGTAAATGTCATCAAGTGAGAAGCATGTAGTGGTACCGTAATGCATGGCCTTGTTGACCATACAAGACAGGACATCAGCATTTGGTGCAAGGTGTCCTACTTTAATTCTAGTTTTTCTCAACAAATATTATAGTATTTAATGAAGATGACAAAAGAGCGTGGTTTCGTCAAAGGGCCCTCAATTAACCAGGATAGTTGGTGCTGGAAGGATGGTGATTTCTCGATCAAGAAAGCCTATAGGGCATGTCTATCCCCATTGTGGATGATCCCAATGATTTGCAATGGGATTGCATGCTGATTTGGAGTTTTAGAATGCCTCTAAAAACGAAGGTGTTTCTTTGGTTATTAAGACTTGGTCGACAACTCGATTTATGATGAAGATTCACACGACAAAGTTGTATAATACTTGAAGTGTCTTGGATGTCATGTGATGACAACCTAGATATTTAATATATATTTTTGACATGTAACTAGTATATGAGGGTTTGGAGGGAAATGAGAACTGAGTGGTTCGATTTTCCATCTTTGGAGAGTCTCTAGGCTTCCCTCGAAGCCATTTGATTCAATCCTCAATAGATTGATTAGTTCACAAATGAGACCTCTCTTATCCATGAGGGGGTATAGGCCATTTAGTTGGCTCATAATTGGGTTGTTTTTCTTTTCATCGAATGAGGCTTTATGTTGAGAACATCGCAAACCGTGACAAAGCTCTTCCGGAGTCTTGGATTCTATGGCTATAAGTTGGGTGGTGTTTCTTGCTAATATATAATGGGTCCCGGCAACATTCTGAATGCACACTCTTTTTTCATTCAAAAAAAAAGCCTGCCACAAAATAGCTGAATTGCAATTCAAAATATGCGTCAATACTAAAATTGAAAAACCTCTCGATTACAGTGAAGAGAGATATATGAGCCATATGAATCGATTTTAATGCACAATATACATAATTAGTTCTGACAAATCAGGTTGCACACCACGCCATGATGCAGTCGATGCATATGAATAGTGAAAGCTCTAGCCCTTTTTAACTGAAATAGAATTATAGAAGAATGCAGAAGTGCTTTCAATTAGATTTTCAGTGTCAAGACCAACAACCACTAGACGTTCTAATATGAATTCACCTAAATCCAGCCAATTAAACTATACTTCTGTTCCCATTCCAAAGCAACATCACCATCTAGAGCAATTCGTGATGCAGAGCTAAAAACTATTTGCAACCCTTTCTATACCTACTTGGATGGATGTCGCCATTTCATGGTGAATGCAGCGGATACAGAACGCAAGCAAATTTCAGTGTGACAGAGCAGAGAAAGCGGTTTTAGAAAGCGACTCAATTTATTCTTGGGCTATTTCACATGATCCATCCAAAAATCTTACATGACTGGTGATGGTCTTAAGTGAAGCCCCTATGCTATTGCTTCCACTCTGGGACGAACCCCTCCCACCTTGCCCGCCTACCTAAACCGAACCCACGCATTATCCATTGCGACGATGCACTGGTAGCTTGTCGTCTGATACCGGATCTCCGCAGAGCGTTGAGTTAAATTCACGGTATTCCCTCCCTCCCGGCCAGAAACGTAGAGCAAAAAATTGAGATGATTTTGATGACTGTGGATTCGCCTGTCGATTGGACGAGGGAAAACCCTAGATTTGAGGGAAGATGGAGGAGGAAGATCAACTCACGGGCTGGCGTGCACGAAGGGCCGAAAGTGCTAGCCGGGCGAAGGTCCCCGCCATGAGAAGAGCGATGGGGCGTGAAAGAGGAGGATTGGTGATCGATGTCTGCACACCCCTCCTGAGAGATGCTTCACACTTTGTGGGCCGAGCACCACAAGACCGGGCCTTTACGGTTTTATTAGGGCTGTGACTTCACCCGTTCACGCTTCCCTCGTGCTTGTGACCTGTCCGTGTAAGCCGACCACAAAACAAACCAATAAAAAGAAATGACTACACGTTGAGAGCATAAAGTTCAAACAAAAAGAAAAGCACACGCCAAGAAAAAGGATTTTAACAAGTTATTTATTCCAAAACTGAGAGAAACCACAACTGATCGAAGAAATAATGTCCTTGATTAAGCTGGTATTTTATAAACATAAAGATACAAGATATCTGTAAGAGAGAAAAAGGAAAAGGATAAGAATAAATGGGAGGGAATGCTTGGCGCAACCCTCCATTTTTTTATCTTAGAACCCCCCTTCGATATTATACGCTTCCTCATTACCCTGATCGTAACACCCTCCAAATTTTGAAATGGGATTTCTGTGCAAAAGGGGTTTCTGCACACCCATGTGTGGCCACGTGACAAAAACATGGAGGACTTCACGGAGTTAGTGGACCAAGGACAAATATTGTAGGTAGGCATGGATGTTGTGATCTCTCTTTTGGCAGAAGATCACGTGTCTGATGGTACTTGATGAAATTACAGATAGAGCTACAATTGCTACGTTGAAATGTAGGACGTACTAGTGACGTAGTAATGATATGGCATAGTGACATAGCATCAGTTGCAGAAGACAAAGGGACTTCGAAGGTCAGCATTATCAAGATGAAGAGGCTTCATGATGAATTCCACTTGTTGATCATCCAATTTAAGAACAAGATACGAATTTGAGAGTGTTTATATATGATTTTGTAAAGCATGTAATTGACATTGTCGCCCAATGGTTGGCCGAGAAACCTTTTGATAAACCTTAGAAGGAGGCATCCAAATATGTGGTTTATAACTTCGGGTCAATCAAAGTCTTTCAAGTATGTATGATGCGAGAGTGGTGGGAATACTCAGTGATAATGCGATCATAAAAATTGTATACCATGACACTTCCACTCCGAAGGAATGATGAAACCGGATGGATTGTAGTGGCATTTTTGTTCAGTATTAATGAATGAGTTTTGAACTCGAGTCATAGAACCAAAGATAGATTCAAATAGTTGGAAGTTGATTGTAAAGTATTTAGAATCATTTGGAGAGTTGATTTAGTACCTAACTTGATTAGATAGTTAAGATAGTTTGAACCTAGATGTTAGATTTTATCTAATGTCTTGTCAGTATACATGATTCATTTAATCTTTTCTGAAATTATCTCCAAGTATTTGCATGTGAAACACAAATGTCGTAATAGGATTAGGCCTCGTAGTATGAGAAATTGAAGATTAATGTGTGAAAAAGGATTCAGACATAAAGGCTAATGTGACTACGAATTACATTTTTTGGAATGATGCGAATATTATTCACACTGGTGTGATATATGATTTACTAATTAAACCGCGTGAATATGATTCACATTTTTTATGTTGGGAAAGATATGAATTAAATTCGCAATTATGCGAATTAATGTGATCCACATTCTATATTAAGAATTATGTAATTATTATTCATATATCATTAATAAGGATGTGAATCGAGTTCACATTCATCAATATGATTCACATCCCCCCCCCCCACACACACACAGAGAGAAGGAGATGGAGAGCTCTTCCCACCACATGACAAGAAACCTGAAACAAGAAGAGACGTGAGAAGGCTCCCTCTTCTTCCAAAAATCCTAGCCTTCACCCTCATACTCTCTTTAACCTAGTGGTCATCCCCTTTCTTCTCTACATCTTTCCCTTGTGACCGTTCACATTGGGAGGAGAAGAAAACCATCTCCTTCGCACTGTGGTGCTTGCAAAGAAGAAGATGATACCCCTATGATGTGGAGGACGATGAGATCATCAAGGCATAATTATCTCACACATTGATAAATAAGCCAATAGAGAGGAGTCTCTTTTGCTAATGCGAGATTTATGTGACTCATCTTATCCCCTACACGCGTGTCATATGCAGATAAGCTTGATCTGGAGGGATCTACGCTTAGAAGGTATTCATGCCATCCAAGTATATACCCTATAGTATTGTGGTTCATGAAATGAAGTGAAAATTGTTCTTGCATCCATATGGTTTCATTTTAAATAAAATTTCTTGTTGTGATTATATTTTCGCTCATATGATGAGAACTTGTTTTACAAGAATATGATCCATTTAATTTTGTGTATGTGAGGTTCAAAACATTCTTCAAGTACAACATGTCATCCAACTCATCATTTGAGGTCGTGTCCATCTATGTTTCTCACCTAGAGGGCCAAGGGTGTAAGCTTATCACTCGTGGCACCTATCTTCACGTACATATACACGATGGAAAAAAATCTATGTAAGGTGAAACTCTGTCGTGAGAAGAGTCATCCATGGGACACTGACAACCATATAACAAACACATTATTGGTAGTAATCTATCAGTCATTTGATGATTATTTGTGTGTGTATGTTATCAAAAGGAACGCTCATTGAATTTGCTAGGTAGTACTATTCCATTCACAAGGATATGAACTCATTTGCTTTATATTTAATCTAGAGAAATATCATTTTGTTCGTAGTATGTACATACATTAATTCATCTTAAAACATGATTCCCCAAGTATTTCTATCATATTTCATGGTCAAAAATTCCATTTCCATCATTCAATTCGAACTTGGTGAGTTGATCTTTTATGCAATTGGGTTGCATCACTCATGATCGGTCACTCAATTGGGTTGATCGAACATCAGTGATAGATCACTCAATTAGGTTAATCAATCATTCATGTCTAGAAGCCAAAATTGAATAATCACTCAGGATGATAGGTCACTTTTGGAATTTTCAATATGGTGTCTTAGTTTTGTAGTCATACGTTCATTATTTCATCGTGTTCATCATAACAATATAGTGTAAATAAAAATCCAACAAAGTCGATTTTCTTACCATTAATTTCACAGCTTATATAATATCCTCTCAAGCCAAACATGAATCTTTCAATTCACTTAACTCTCACACTCAACTATTTAATTTATAAGCATCCACACATATATTTATGCTTAATGTATGAGAATATTCTATCTTTTCTGTTTATATTTGTAATGATATCATATAAAGCAAGATATCCATATTTATATAAGTCTATAATATTTCAAGAACTCTTCTCTTTTGATCCCCTGACATTAAGGATTTCATATAAAACCTTTTGGAGCTTTTATATCAAACCAATCCACCAATATATGACTTTGCAACTTTACAGTGAAGAAGGAGGGAGAGATTGATTCATAATGTTGGAATCATTGTGGAGCCTAAGCATCCCATTCAAAGTATAGTCATTGGTTTCAGGGACATGAAGACTGGACTAAAAAGTGCTCTTGATCTCTAGTTAATAGGTTGAAAGGTCAAGGCTAGGTAGACGAGTCTCCCTCGTCATCCTTACGTCAAACCTCACTTTCTGATGCTTCGAAGGAAGGCATCATAGCATCCTAGACCAGCACTTTCTGAACATATGGTGATATGCGACTTTTAAAGACCTCTTGCTTCCACCCTTTCTGACGAAAATCATCCGAGAAAAGGGAATGTTACTTTTGAGAAGGCTCGGGGAGGAACGAGAGTACATAATTGCATTATAAACTTCTTAGAGGATCTTTGTTAATAAATAACATGAAGCGATCAAAAACTGACTAATATATATTCTAATTTGCTTTTTAGATGTAAGTTATGAGGTAATAGTCCTTCCTAACCTTCATTTGTTGCTCATTCCTTCCCTCCACCCATCTAAGATAGATATAATCATACCATTCTTGTTTTCCATTACTAGGCTTTTGAATATAATACAACTAGTTCTTTTTTGTATTTTCTAATAACTTCCTCGAGTTGTGAGACCTTGCAAACTAGATATCTGGGTTTGGACCTCTTTTCAATTACTTCATATGGTATTCTAGCTAGAAGTCCTAATATATTAACGTTGGGGGTTTAAGGGTCGTTCACTAAGGTCTCATATGTGTATGGGAATGAGGAGCCTTGATGAATCCACATTTCATCATCTTTATTCTATCATTTTGGCACTAAAAACCCTAGCAAATGCCTGTAAATACCCTTAAATAGAGCATATTAGCATTCATGCATGAGCATTCAATTAGTGTATAAAATGCTGTAATTAAAGCCAAAATTATAGAATAAACAAAGAAAAGAAAAGGAATAAAATATTGTAAATATTTTATGACCCAAAACCCCCGATACCTAGGCATCTTGATGAATAGGTCGACAATGAATAAAGTAGGGGGAGATAAGGTCAGAACCACAGTACAAATACCTATACATTCTATTCATTCTTTATTCATTTTGGGAGCTATTTTTGGTTCCACTTTTTACACATCAAATAAAGAAACTTTGTACATGAAAGTTGTAGATAATTTAATATAGAAAAATACAAAATTGATTTCACAGAAAAATAATGTATAAGATAAAAAGTTATGGTCTGAATAAAAATCCAGAACCCCAACTTCCCAGACCCGTATCTCACAAATAAAAACTCCAAATGCAGCATACTCACCTTTAATTGTATATAGAAGAAAATAAGCTATTTATTGGCAGTGGTTTCGCATTTGGTGGAGCTACGGTTTAAAAGTTGAGTTTTGGACCCCTTTTGTATAGTTGTACATATTAAAATATTCAATTTATTATTTATTCATTATTTTTATATTTTTTTATAATGTTGTAAATATTACTTATAATTATGTGTATTAAAATCAGAATAAAAACATAATTAACATACAAATAAAAATACTTGTATATATTCAATACATAGATACATTACTAACACACATACCTATACATTATACCTTTATATACAAAATACATCAATAAAATAAAATAAAAATATATTCATGTGTATAAAAAGTATTTTATAATTTTATAAAATTATAAACAAAATTAAAAAAATTAAAATACCTAAATAAAAGTAGAATACATAAATACATAGATATAGATACCTATAAGGGTATAAATGCAAACTTGTAAAAATAAGTCTTATAAAAATAAATAAAAATCATCATAAATTAAATCATAAAATAATAAACATTTCTCATTTTATAATTAAAAATCAATAAAATCGTTTGCTATTTTAATTTGATTTTGAAATCTTTTTCTCCAGGTTTTTCCTGGTTGGTCCACGTGGACCAACCAGGGGGCTAGGAGAGTTGACCTCGGTCAACTCTCTGCCCAACACCTGGGCTGCGTCAGAATGAGTTTTTTGTCGTTTCTCTCGATTTTTTTCGAGGCGCTTCCTTGCATTATTTTGTGATGGTCCCTTCATCACTTTTTCTCCTCGACATATGATCTTTCACGCCTAGCCTTTACCTCGAGGAATGGATCTGCGATTCGCAAGATATGCCTCGTTGAAAGTGCCCCGTCGACCATCTTTCAAAATAGGCCCCTTTCCTCCATTTTCTCTTTGAACCGCCTTTGGTCTGAGCCAATCCCTCCGAGGCCTAGCTGCGGGATCCCCTGTGACAGAGGGTCGATCTCCAACCTTGTCGAGGTGCCTACCTAGCTCGGCGGCGCGTTCCAACCCACCTCCGGCCTCTTGGCCGTCGAGGTTTCTTCCTCGTGGTTCCACTCCACTCGAGGGCATTTTCCTTCTTGTTTTTCTCGTAGTTAGCTAGCTGGTAGTTTAGGATTTCATTTCGTATATTTCGATCGTTATTTAACCCATTATTAGCGCCGATTTCATCATCAAACACCTCGCCGGAGCTCTTGAGCTCCGGCCACCATTTCCGCCATTCCACGTCACCATCACCCCTTTTTGCTGGCCCTGGAACCTTTTACTGCTGCTTGTGCTTTTATTGCAGGTCCAGGTGCGAGGAGACCCCTTCCTGGGGTCGAGTTTTGTAGCATTCGAGCAGCCTGAAGCTTCCCCAGCACCATCACGCCGCGGCGGACCTCCGGCCTCTCTTGGACCATTTTGCAGCCGCCAATTAGTCGAGGGAACTTCTAGGAAGCGCGGAGAGTCATTGGAGGGGAAGATTCACCTCCGGGCATCGAGATTTTGGCGCTTGAAACTCATCCAAGCCGTGTTCTTCGGCTGATCTTCGTTCGAGCCTCGGAGCCGTGCGATCTCCCTTATTCTTCGCGGGCTACAGTCA